>JAZDUH010000033.1:5217500-5590000 GCA_036419115.1 Scarus forsteni
AAGTGAGCCATAAATGTTAATCCAGCGTAGAACAAAGACAGCTACTGTGTCCGCACTGCTGTTGACTCTGCAGACTTTAGCTCCACCTCTGCAGCAGTCTCCCTTCAGATGTCCTTCATTCTACTGATGCTCCTCAAAGATGTTCCTCCATACCTCCATGATAGCATCACATAGTAACTGCAAAGACAACTAAAGATCCAGAGAATCTCCTGTTCCACCTCATCCCAAAGGTGCTCTACTGGATGAGATCTGGTGACTGTGGAGGCCACCTTCATCGTCATGTTTGAGACGATCTGAGCTTTGAGACATCAGGAGATGGTCCACTGTGGTCACAAAGGGATGGACATGGTCAGCATGGGTAGGCGGTGGGGTTTGGACGATGTTCAGTTGGCACTCATGTGCCCACAGAGTGCCTAAAAATATCCCCCACACCATCACATCACACCTCCAGCAGCAGCCTGAAGCGCTGATCCAAGGCAGGATGGATTCATGCTTCATGATGTTCACACCGAGCTCTGGACTCAAAACTCAACGTTCGAGCTCATGTGAACTGCAGGTTCCATTTCCTGTTCTTAGCTGACAAAAGCGGCACCTGGCGTGGTCTTCTATCATCTTCTTGAAAATTTGACATGTTATGAGCTCAAAGGTGATCTTCCTCAGGCTAAGACAGCATTAGCTGAGAGCCATGGCAGCTGCTAACGATCCATCCAAACCAAAACACTAAGGCTGTATCCGAAATGACATACTAACATACTACATACTACAAACCCATGTGTATATACTGTATACTACATACTGTAAGTATGATTAGAATGCCAACCATTCACACTGTAGTATACTACTAAGTTTCCCATGATGCATTTCAAACCTCCGACGACAAAAATCAGAAGCACACCAGGCTATCAAATATCTCTTTTGATTCACCACATTTGAAAGTTCAGAGAGCATTTTAGGTGAGAAAGTCACCACGTAGAATACCAAAATGTGGTCATTTGAGCCATAAAACGCACAGATACAAATTTAATTTTGGCATTTCGGACATTCCGTTACGCGCGCCATTATGATATCAAAGAAACTTCCGGTCTGCTCCAAAACAAGAGCCCAAATGACAAAAGTGTTAAAGAACTAAAAGAAGATAATTAAAGATGTTTTTATTTTGAAAACGGGAAGTTTGCTAGTGGCCGATTTTTAACTGAATGCCGGTCGGTCTTGCATGGCGCAATGCATTATGGGCCTCGCAATGCATTATGGGGCGTTTGAGTGTGACCAGTATGCCCACCTCGCATACTTTAAATTTTTTCTGATATAGTATACATCCGGGTATTCCTCGCACACTCAGTCTTTTCATCCTATCTAATGTGAATGCACTACATGCTCATTTTGACATCACACTTAGTATGAGTAGGACGTTAGTACGCCATTTCGGACACAGCCTAAGACAAAATCATCCACATTCTGATCACCAGATCTCTTGACTTTGAGATTAATTTTAAATCAGTTTATCTGTTCATCCATTGTTGACAGAAACATAAAAATGGATGAGTGCAGCTTTAAGGCCTCTGCAGCCCTACAGCCAGATGAGTTCAGGTTTCACAGGGCCATTACATGTCAGACTATTTATAGTCCCACTGAACAACTATCTACACCACTTCCTTTTTTTTTTTTTACCAGAGCACGGAGTGTAAATACATTACCATACCTTAACAGAAGTCCACAACAAAAGCTGAATTAGTTTGCAGACTTTTAAAATAGTCTGTTGAAAGTTGTAAAGAATCTTTTGTTGAATTTATCTCCAAAACTTTTCTTCATTGTATAGCTTGCTGTCCCATCTATAACTGAACCATCTGTGTCACGCCAAAGTTCTGCAGAAAACAAATACTTCCCTCTTACAGAACGCCTAAAACACGATTGAGGGCCAAACTTATGTTTATATTTACTCGAATGAGCTGATGTTTGCTGCTGCTAAACTCAGCATAACTTCTTCCAGAAGAAGCTCTGTGACCCAAACTTGAAGAATTGTCCTCTTTGAATGCACCACACCAGTACAAAGTTTCCCTGTCCCTTAAATTAAACCATTATCCTCTCATCCTCGTGAGTCTCTGACAGCTGGTTAAGCTCAGATATTAATAGTTTACAACTGCTTAGGGAGTCCTGACACACATTTAACATTCCCGACCTGGTTTCAGTGTGTGGGGTTGTACTGCGTCTGTAGAAATTTACTGTCAAATAAACCGTAAATAAATAAATAAATATCTTGAAAACATTTGTTTGTGCACTGCACGTAGAAGCAGACGCCTTAGTAATAACCTTTTTAAAAAATAGTGAATGACTTGTGATCAGTTTGAATGGAATCATAACTTTTTGGAAGAATTGTCCTCCGACAAATTAAGCTCTGATTATTTGATTTGATTTAGGAACATTAAGATCAGCAGTTTAAATGTTGTGATGTGCCCTAAAACGGATGCTCTTGAAACCAAAAAAAGGACAGCTCAACTAATACTTTAGAAAATTGAACCAAATGATCACAGTTGAAACTAGAAAAGCATTCAGAGAACGCAGATCTCCACCAAGCGGTGTTGGGCACGGTACTTTAAAAAAGTAATTAGTTATAGTTACTAGTTACTTTCCCAGAAAAGTAATTGAATTACCAACGGAATTACTCCTTCATAAATGTAATTAGTTACCAGGTAAAGTAATTGATGCGTTACTTTCTTGAAAAAGCTATTTCTGCTTGAACTGTGTGTCTCCGTCTGTGTCCTTCCTTGTTGTTACCTGATGCAGCAGCTCTGACATCATCAGTCCTTCAACATCGTGTGCAGTGAAACTTGCCTGATAGACCAGAATGGGAGAGAAGTGCTCCGCAGTACGTTTCAAGGGCACAGTGCAGCACTGCGTTGGTGAAGCGTCGGGTGTCAATGTGTGGAGTATCCGGAAGTTTCAAAATAAAACACAATGCACGGACTCTCGCACGTAAATTTCCTCAATTCTTTGTCATTACGTCAAAACCGGAGGCACAAGCATCAGGTCAGCAGTTTGTCAGAGGGTCCCAGAGGCAACACGAAGGATGAAGAAAAGTGAATCATAGAGGTACAGAAATCTATAACATTGTCTACATGACACCAAACATCTTTTCTACAAGGATATAGGCGGATAGAAGTTAAATAAATCACGAAGCTGTGTGGTTGGGACCAGCAAAGGGACCTCAGAGAAGCGAAGTGAGGTGATGTTCATTTCTTTTCTCAGTCTATAACATGCTTTATGAGTCGTGTGTCATCGCTATCATGAGAGCCTGTGGCTCTCCGGGGAGATTATTCGTTACTGAAAAAAATTACGCCATTAGTAACACTGTTATACTCTAACGCCGTTATTACCAAAACTGCCACCAAGCAGCTCAGTTCTGCGTTGGCTTTCCCCGAATCCCTGTTAAAGATACAATTCTGGACCACCTGATCCAGATTAGAGCCAAGATCCAGACCAAACTCAGCACATACATGGAGGCTGTCAGTCTGAATAAACACATCAAATTTTGGGAACATTGCTTAATATTTAGATTTTTTATGAATTATTAAATGTGGCCAATGGGATTTCCCATTATAAAGTTCAATGTTTCTTTGTGAAATTAATCTGGATCAAATCCAGGTGAAATTTAACGTGATGATAGAGACATGAGCCCCATATTATCCCGTCAAAATTAAAGGGAATCTGTTAAAAAATGGCAGAGATATGATTTTTTAAAATTCCGTCCAATGTTAACTTATGGGGGTTTCTTTTTTGCATCCAGACAAATATCCATATTGACACCAAAATCTAATATTTTTCAAGTTCGGCCATAACCAACTTCTCCTGAAAATTTCAGCAAGATCTGTCCAGTAGTTTCAGCATAATTTTGCTAACAAACAAACAAAGCACAACTTCCTTGACAGAAGAAAAAACAAACATTAAAACCGAGTAAAAACTACTAACACAGGGTGCATGTGAACGTGTAACTCAAATAATCCAATCACAAGACTTGTACCACAAATAACTTTTATTTTTAAATTGTCATCCTGAGCACCACAGCCCTTTAAACACTGGAGTTATACAAGAGTCAAGTTAGTACAAAATATCATTTCCACATATTTGTTTCATTTGTTGTGTTTAATATAGCTTCAGTGTTATTATGAGCGAACTTTAAAGTGAAGAGTCTAAAGAGCAGCAAGCAAACGTGACGGCAGTGTGGCTGTAAAATAATCTTTCCATGTAACTGATGTCCAATAAAAACATGAATATATAACCTTATTTATAATCCTGGGGGCTCTATGTATTTTAGCTCATATTGTAACTAGCCACTGATGTGGACATGGCTATATAATCTATAATATTTTATTTATTATATTGTGAATAAAAGTTTTTTTCTCTTAAATGTGTTCAGTCTCACTAGCTTGGTTAAAGGTGTGCATGACTTGAACAAAGTCATATCCTCAAAACTTGTTCTTTAAAACTTTGAATGCAACTTTAGTTTTATTTAATATCTGTACATGGAAACATTACTAAGAATACATTTTTGTTCAACAAATAAAAGTGCTGCATAAACTCTGCTTCTTCTTGACCTTAAGACTGATTTGAGTTTTTTCACTTCAAATTAGAGCTACTTTTTTAAACTGAACTTAAAATGTGACCATGTAGATACTTATCCTCCCAGTTAAAAACAAAGGTAACAAATATAAGATCATGTCTTCATGCAGCAGCTTCATTTTTCTAGTTTACAGCCAGCTACACCTGTCAGTTTGTTATGAATATTAGCTTATAGACCAAGAGTACCAAAGAGTTTCTGACTTCAAGAGAATTTTCAAGTGCCCCTGCAGGACATGCACCGTAAAACTTCAACTAAAAGAATTCCCCAGTTGATGACAGACGGGAGTTTCACATTTGTGAGAGAAGAGAAAACTAGGGATGCATGATATTATCTGGTTGATATCGGTATTGGCTGATATCAACCTAAAAAGTAAAGCATTGGTATCGACTGATTTGAAATTTTTGCTGATATTTACAGCTGAAATATCGGCCATGTACACTGAGAGAAACAAGTCATTTTTTCTTTAGTACAGAGCTTGAGATCTTAACCAGAAATATCGGTATCAGCAATAATGAATTAAAGAATATCCGCATTCCAGATATCTGCAAAAATCCAATATTGTTCATCCTTAAAAAAAATGAAGAGCAAATATGGAAAGACAAGAAAGAGTTCTTCTTACAATGGTACAATAAAAAAAACTCTTTGAGCAAAAACAGCCCATCTATTTCACTTTAATAAGTGTAAGTGCATATTTTAGGGACGATATCAGGGGAGATGCACAATATCGTTGGTATGATATCACTATGCGCAGACTTTGGCCTAAAAATTTGAATATTTGCAGTCTTATCTTCAAAGCACACAGATGTACCATAATGTTATAGCTAATCATCACTGCATGGGTTTAATTCAAATTCCAGATGTTTTTTTGTAAGAGTTAAATGTTGTTTATTTACATCTGCCCCTTGTATTGAAAGCAACAAGTCAAGTTTCATAATGTAATGCAGCCTCCCCTCTTGATGAAAAATATTGGTATCAGTGATCAACTGTTTGGAAATATCAGTAAAAATTAAGGATGCATCAAATATTCAGTGACTGAATATATTTGGCCGAATAATGCAAAAAAAGCCATATTCGGCCCTCGGTGGAGTGAGGTAATGGCAAGGCCGAATAGTACCTTGTGAGGCAATGACGAAATCATCTACGTCATTGCATGTGACTGTGGCTAAGCAGACTAAGGCTGTCACTTTTCCTAAAAATCAAACTCGAGTGGTTTTCAAACATGCACCCAAATACGGACATTTATCCCCATATTCGATCGGTTATTCGAATATTGAATATAATGTGACAGCCCTAAAGCAGACTTGTGTGAAAAGGACAATTATTTATTTGTTGTATCAATGAAAAACTTTGTTGTGCTTTTTTTGAAAAGCAAAGGCTACTGGAATATTAAAAAAGCCACAATATTCAATAAACAATTACTTTCTTTTAAAAACATATCTAAAAATGTATTCGAAGCTATTCATGCACTATTAAAAAATATAATGAACTACTTAGCCTCCTCATTGGCTATTCGGTAATCGGCCAAGCGTTTATATCTTATTCAGCTTCGACCACAAATTTTCATTTCATGCATCCCTAGTAAAAATCCAATATCATGCATCCATAGATATTAATTGGTCAATACTGACATTTTTGCGATATTTAAAACCAATATATCAGCCTTACATGTCCTCTATATCGACGTAATATCAGCAGCACATATGTTACCATATTGCTTCACCTTATCTTCACTCCAAGGCTGCAGTTTAACATCAAGACTTTCAATCAAGAGTTTAAGAGTTAATTTGTGTTGCTTTTAATGCTTTGGTCCATTTTTACACAAATAGACGAATGCTTATACCAACAAGTCAAATTTCGTACTGTAAATACCCTCTTCTCTTGACAAAAAACATTAGTACCAATGATAAAGCGTTAGAAAAATCATCGCAAACCCAACATCATGCATCCCTAGATATCTGCATTAGGTGATATTGCTGATATCAGCAAATAAAACAAAAATTTAACACATTTCTTCACCTCTTCCTTACTCAAAGGGTACTTTAAAAACCAAGAGTTCAAGAATTTAGATGTTAAATGTTATTTCTTGTAATGTTACAGTCCATTTATTATGCAAAAAGATTGGAAATTGAATGCAACAAGTCATTATACGTAAAGACTGTGCTTCTGCTGAAAGACATCAGTGGTAATGACTTCAGAAAAAATCAGATATTTGCAATAAAATCAGTATTGTGCATCCCTAGCTTTAAGAATTTAAATTATTTTAACACTACCTCCCAGCTTTTCCTTTAGATCACTAAAATGCGCCTAAGCATTAAGAAAATTAGGGTGAGCTTTAATTGAAGTTTTACGGTACATTCTGTTTCATATTATTAATTTTCCCCCCAAAGAAATCCCAGACCTTGCTTAAACACTGAACCCTAAAAAGGGTCAAACTTACATTGTTTATACATTTCTCATTTAACTGTCATTCACCATCTTATATCAATAAACATGCAATCACTACATTAGACTGATGAAGGTTTGGCAGTTAGAAATCTTCTGTAACAACATTTCATACAAAAACAAAAGGCCCTTTTTATATTTTAAGTTTCTGTGTTATGAGGACTTTATTAAAACAGATGTAAGTCAATAATACAAATATTCTTTATATTATTTTACATGTGTGTCTGATAGCATGCAATTCATACTAAAGTTTATGTTCAAGTATCTCTAACATGTTGTAAGTAACATCATTCATTAAGATGAGGTTAAATAAACACGACAAAATCACCAACCAGTGAAAGAAAGTCAAGTATCCAAACACCTTCAAATGATGCTTCTGAGATTCAACCATCACGTCAAATCTGGTCTTTCTCTGCAGCATCCTCACCCCTCGTCCTCAGCGAGTAAACCTTTAGGCTCGTGCACAAAGTTCGAATGATTAAGGCCGACAATGTGACACTTTCTGTGCGATATACAGTCCTCTGAGATCACACCATAACAGTCTCAGATTTAAGACATTCAGGAAATCACAGTGTTGATATTAAAAATCACTGCAGTCTGTGCGCTAGTTGGCAGTACGTTTGATCGAGCGTGCATAAAAAAAGAGCTTCTGTTGATGTCTCTTTGTGGTCTTGATTGTGAGAAAGTTGATTCTTCAACAGTTTGGTGTCTCAGATAAGTGAGAACAAATGCATGAAGCGCAGGATTTAATTACGATGGCACAGTGTTCAAAAGTCAAGCAGCATCAACATCACTTCCTGTTCAGCAGCACTGAAGCTCCTACAGCGTGTCCAAACAGCAAGAGTCAGCGAATCTGCTCAGGTAAATCTTGATGTAGTGTTGGAACAGCCTGCACTCTGCAAACAGAGGCAGCATGATGGGGTGTGTTCAGGGTCTGAAATTAGCTTAAGCACATTTCACACTGGAGATGTTTTATTTGCATTTTATCAGGTCAGAACAAGCGCGAGCTGATTGGCTATTGGCTGGAAATCTTAAGAAAAGGAGGCTTGCCTATTTTTACCAACAAACTGTGCAAGACAGAAAATGAAACTAGAGGGACATATTAACCTTCGCACAGCCAGTAGGCATGTCCATAGATGAGTTCAGAAATACCAGATTCTTTACCATGTATCCCAAATTATAAGTATTATACCCTATTTTACACACTATAATGCTGCGTTCACACCGCAAGCGACACAGCTAACAAAATCGCATCGCCCACTGAAGTATCGTCGCACGTCCATAAATTCCTCATTTTGGTCACTGTTGCCGTCGGCCGTTGCTCGGTGACGTCACGTCCGCTCGAGTTTTACCGCGATCATTTCATATATGATATAATAGGATGTATAAGCTGACATTATTCCAACTGTATCCTTTTCATTCACTTATCAAACACAAAACACTGCAGCTGATGATGCAGCAGCATTATCTCTCAGTTTTCTGTGGTCTGTCTAGGCGGAACTAATGTCCTCACTGACTACTGTTTCCCACACGGACATGGATTGTTCGGCAAGTGCATCACTGGAGGGTTAGCCCCACCCCATCGCGGCTGTACATTGACTTTACATGGAGAGTGATCGCCGAGGTAGTACAAGTAGCGCGCGGTGTGAACGCAGCATAAGGCGCACCTAAAAGCCTTTAATTTATTTTAAAAACCGACAGTGCGCTTTATAATCCGATGCGCCTTATATATGGATCAATACTGGTTAATTGTTATACCTTGCCGTTGGTAAAAGATAAACTGTGTTGCGAAAATACTATGTCACTAGCGTTACCTCGGGGAAAAAAATAAAACAGCTGTTCATGTGTGCCAGAGGTGTGTTTATGGACCCTGCCGCACAAGAACAAGGAAGTACGTCTCGAGCGCTGTTCATGTAGCTGTGAACTGTTACAAATGGAGTTGGAAATACATTGTTTTCAACGAGGGCGGTGCAAATAAGAGCTACCGGTACATACGGTATCGTATTGTGAATGCACTAAATTGTTTTGGGAGTGAACGGAGTTGTCAGAACGCTGGTTTGTATTCTATTAAAAAAGTTTGACTGACTGACTTATCTGTTTTGTTGACATTCCCTTTAGCGCAGCTCCATCTAGTGGATGCACAACGCAACCACAGCCACTACAGTAGCTTCTATTCTATGCGCCTTATAATGCGGTGCGCCCTACATATGAAAACAGTTTTAAAATAGGCCATTCATTGATGGTGCGACTTATAATCCGATGCGCCTTATAGTGCGGAAAATACAGTAATTATGTCAACACTAGCTGCAGAATTTTCTATATTAAACCTCCTTTTAATTCAAATGTGCCAAAATATCGGACTTGTAAACGAGGAAATTTCTTGCCTGGAAAAGGCAGAAGATGAAAACTAGAGAAACACATTTACCTCCATCCAGCAAGTATGTACCGGTGTGTTTACAGAGGTAAAGTAGTCCAATCACCATACCTCTCTGAGTTAAAGCTCAGTTTGCCTCCTCTGTAGAGAAACTCGCCTTGAATGCTTTCATCCTGCAGGTCAATGAATCAGGCTAACAGTGGGAAAATTTATTGTAGTTCTTCGTAAACTTTCAATAAAGCCCATTAATGGGATGATATTTGAAGAAGCAGAGCAGTGCCAGCAGGGAGAAGCTCTGAAGCTGCAGGATATTCATGCACCTGGTGTGAAAGCAGTGGCGGCACTCACAGGAGCAGACACTTGCAGCAAATCTAACTGGATAAAACGCTTCCAGAGCGAAACAGGCACATGCCAAGAGGTAGGTAGTCAAAACAATCAGCTTGGATAGCAAGGTGTTCACAGGACAAATATTGTGCTATTTGTGACATACTTGGATTTCTAAGAATTTAACTGCTTTTATAAGATATTAAGCTCCACAGACTGATACAATGAATATCAATAGGCCAGTATATTGGAGCAAAGTCACATTATATTTTGGGTTTTAAATTTGTTGAATTTTTACATTTTTGTATTTCAGCCTCTTCTCTTTGTTACATTTCCCAAAAGTAAGATGGCACAGGATGGTTACTAGGGCAACTTTTCTCCTCAGTTGACAATAAAAAACACCTGTAATTGTGTTGAACTGAACCCGACTGCTTAACCCTTTGACTGGCATTGTAACCATGCGGTTGACTTTTTGCGGCTTTACCACTGTATTTAAAATTTTGAAAGCCTATCTTTGTCTGTTTTTCTCCATTTACTTCTCTTCATAATGTTTGTAACGTTACTTCATATCCAGTGGGTAGTGCTGCTGTACATGAATAAAATTGTAAAAAAAAAAAAAAGAAGTGAATCATTGCTTTTCGGAAATCCTACAGCAAGAACATACAACAGAGCAAGAAAATATCATTCACATGTTTCCAGATCCTCTAACAATTAAAATGCAGTTGAAGGCTATAAATTAGATGATAAACTTTGATTCCTCAGAAAACTGGATCAACCACCAAATACCTAAATTTTGCTCTGTGATACTCTCATTTGGAAAAGCAAAAATTTTGTTGCAGAAATGAAAGAAATCTACTCATGCCCAGGATGTCTCATAACAGGCAAGTCAACCAGCAGGTTGAGCAACATATCTGCTTCAGGACTGGGTAATTTGAAAAATAAAGACTGAAATGTTGATAAATGAAGAGGAAGGAAAACAATTTTTACCAACAATTAATTGCTGCAAATGTATTTTTCAGTTTGGAAGTGAAAGGGTTTATAAGAATGCAGCTTAAGTGTATAAATGTTGGAGGGCAGTTTTTATTGATAGCACTTTTTTTAGCGCAGATCTCACTGTGGGCTTTTGATATTTTATTTATATGTTTTACAAGCTTTTTTGCTGATGAAAAATTCCAGCTCATGTCACGATATATTACGATACACTGTCCCACAAAATGGAAAATGTACCTACTTGGTGCTTGGCTGTGGTTAATTTCAGACCCTGGATGCTCAGCTTTTAGGATGCACCATTTCAATTTCCCATTCTGATGCCCGTGTTGACATGGACAAAGAACAAGAATGCAAGAGCACTTCAAGAGGCTGAGTCTAGCATAAGATGTTCTTAAAGGTGTAGTCAGAGATCTTCTAATCTTCTAATCTAATGCACTATTTGCCAAAATCACAGTTTTTCTCCTCTTCATCCACAAGATGTCACCACTGACAGCATGTTGAAAAAAAAAGTCTGGTTTCAATACACAGCCTTGGCTCTGAATTTCAGCAGGTAAATACTGTGGCTCGGGCCGAGTCACCAAAACAGAGTACACCTCCCCACATCCGGGGGCGATCATACTCATGCGCAGATCAGATAGAGGGGGGAGGGGGAGTCATAGGCTGCGTAGCGTGCGCAGTTAGCGTAAGAGAGAGATGCAATAGGTGCAGTAGCAATGGCTGAAAAACAGCCCAAAAGAAAAAGGTCAGAGGAGCAGAAAGTGGAAAAGAAGGGCTATGACCATGAAAGAGCGAAGACCCGGGTCAACATTGGTGTTGCTTTCCAATGGTGGAGGGAACTCCGCGAATTGAAAGACCTGAAAATGGACACGGATGTTGTTGTCTTTCTGCTGGACAGGTAAGCAACATTAGCTTTGTGGTGCTTCACAT
The DNA here is from genome assembly GCA_036419115.1 of Scarus forsteni. Lineage (NCBI taxonomy): Eukaryota > Metazoa > Chordata > Actinopteri > Labriformes > Labridae > Scarus > Scarus forsteni. The sequence goes on from JAZDUH010000033.1 coordinate 5,229,173, forward strand.
AACAGTAACAGCCATCGGGCATTCATCTTATTGTCTAATCTGCCAAAATGTACTGTTGTCACGATGTTATCAATAATGTCAGTCGAGTTGTCTGATGAGTCAGGGTTACCTTAGTTACGTCAGTCAGCTATGCAGTTTCTACGGCCGTTTCCATGATGATACACATCCATCAGTTTTCAGGGTTGGAGCCAGGGGTGAGGTATGAAGGGAGAGGCGGGTCTAAATTCGTTTATCAACAACTTCTCCACTCGTTTTCTCCCACATCGCTGACTACACCTTTAATTTCCTTTTTATTATCATGTTTAAGATGGTGAAAGTGGTGCATTAATAGCCTTCATCTCAGTGATTATGGTGTTATGCTTGGATCAAATGCTTGTTAATAAAAGCACCACAGATTTGTTTTTTCTGCATTAAAAAAGCACCGGACATCAGATTGTTAAGGGAAACCTGACATTTAAAGGCAGAGATGTAAATATTCCACAGATGTAGGGTGAACAGTCAGCCTCCAGTGAACTCTGATATCATGCAAGGCTTTCACTGATGCTTGCATGCTGTTCGAACACACTGTTGGCACAAGGTTTGGTATAAATATAAGCATCATCCAGAGCATCTTCAACAGAAGTTGCTTTGAGACGATGCTGACGAGGTTTAAAATGAATCTTCCACTACCATAGCTAAATAATTAGAACCACATTAAGCTCCGAGCTACTTATAAAGAAATGAACTGCAATACAGCAAGGTAATATAGAAGAGTAAAGCAGGAATGAGGTTCACTTCAAGTCTCTGCAGGATGCTTCTCACATTTCACAAAGCAAAGAACAGAGTGCTGATCGCTGCTGTTTAAGACCAGAAAATAAAAGAACGTAAGTCGTATAACAGGGTTTATTTATCAAAGTGTTGAAACACTGTTGTGGCTTTTGCATGTTGTTTTTCTACAGTGTTTTAGTTTTAGACTGAAACAGTTATGGTAACACTTCATTGTTCATTTCAGCATAGTATTAATAATATTGCTTTTTAAATTTCTGCATATGTGAAAATTCCAGTAATACTACTGCCTTTAGCCCCTAGCAGTAAAATCCACCCTGAACATATTAAAGACTTAAGTTCCTACTTTAGTCCATATCCCTTTACCATTGAGAGATGAAGAGAATTTTGTGCTGTATGACGGATAAAGAGGGTTTGTGTGAAGACGTCTGCTCTTGGTACCAGTCATGACGGTAAGACCTCGAGTCTCAGAGCGAGGCGAACTGTTGGGGCAGCAGACTCTGGCTGAGGCCGGGCTGAGGGCTCGCGCAGGCACTGCTGGTCACGCTCGACTCAGGACTCGGAGAGACTGGCAGGCTGCAGACCGAAGCAGCCTCGCCATCTGAGCCATCGTCATCGTGGGGATGGGAGCGGTGCTGATGGCTGACCACCACCCTAGAGGAACAGAAAAAGGTAAATTACGAGTTAGTGTGCTGTGATGTTTTCGGTTAATTCTGACCACATAACCCACAGAAGGTGTATTTACAGCTCTGCAGTTACACTGTAAGTTTAAAAAAGAAGATGATAAAGATCACAAGAAAATCAAAAACTCACAAGTTAAAGTGAGTTGACAAGAAAACAGTAAGAGCAACATGTAAACAACAGCTTACATTTTCTACATGATGCTGATTTGCTGTCAGCATCAATGTTTTCCACTATTTCAATTGCATTTTGACATTTTCCACAAACCTAGAATGCTTCTCTTCCTGTTCAGGGCTGATATGTTTTGCGTAGACTTTCACAGCACTGAAGCAGCTCTCAATGGAAATAGACTTGCCACGTATTTCCAGCGAACCAGCGTAGAGCTGCTTTGCAGGAAGGTGCTGCAGACGGATTAAGGCGCAGGGACACTGGACTGCAAACCCTAAGCTACTGTTTTTCTATTTTAGGTTGATGTGCTTTGTGTAGACTGTCATGACATTGAAGCAGCTCCAAATGGAAATAGACATACCACTTATTTCCAGCGAACCAGCGTGGAGCTGCTATGCTGGCATGTGCTGCAGATGGATGAAGGCACAGGGACACTGACCAGCAAACCCCAAGCTATTTTTTTCCTGTTTTGAGTTGATGTGCTTGGCAAACACACCAGCTCCAAATGGAAACAGACATACCACGTATTTCCAGCGAACCAGTGTGGAGCTACTCTGCTGGCATGTGTGACAGACACATGGATCAAGGTGCAGGCGCAATGCAGAGTGTGTCGCTTTGTTGGAAGGCTATGCAGGCAGGTTGTTGGAAATTGAGGGTTAGCCTACCCCCAATTATATTCAGCTTTTTTCACTAAACCACATTAGGTTTGTCATTATGTCTTTACAGGCTTAAAAAAAAAGAAAAAAAATCCTTAAATCTACAGATATATCTGATAACTGGTATTTCCAAACATTTTATAGCCTAAACTGATTAAAATTCAGTTTTAGATTACGAAAAGAACAAGAAGTTTATCTTTTATTATAGTTGAGCTGCTCCTCCTACTGTGGTTCTTAATTATTTTCCGTCATAGCCCCATTCAAGCATGAAGATACAAATTACTCTTTTCAGTGTTAGTTTTTTTTATCCAAACATGAATTATATTTTAAATTCAAACCAAACCCTATCATAAAACAATAAATTATAAAAGTGGCAACTCTTATACTTACATTTTTGAAGACTCAAAGACAAGTTTTAAGTCTAGTGACACAATTTTTAAGATCTAACAAAGTAAAAAAAAATACATATTAAATAACTGGTAGAGGCCTGTTTTTATACAGTCCACTTTTTTGGAAACACCATCTTTGATGTTAAATTAAATTGTAGATATGCTTGTTCCAAATACAGACACTGGGCAAAAAAACAAGACTAATTTATTTGGATTGTATCTGCATTACAGTGACTTATACCTCTAAGGATTTTGCTTTGTTAGTTTGTTAGTAGTACTTAAAAAATTTCAAAAACAACAACACAATGATCAACATAATTCGCAACAACAATAATAATAAAATAAAACAGCCATCATCAGCACTGTTGGCCTCAAATTCTTTTTGTTCCTTAATGCCAACAACAACAAGCAGCAATCACCAAAATAATACTAATAATTATGTTTGAGAGATTTCATCAATTACAAAAATGGTGATGGTACTTACTTAACTTACTGCCCTTTAATGTTCTTTTAAATGTAAATGTTGATATGGACTGTTTAATGTCTTTGGTTAGATTATTCCATAAATTAACATCTTAAACAGAAACACAACAACCCATCATTTTTGTCCTAATTTTTTTTTTTAAATCTCTATTCCTCTTGGATTATAATTACTTTCTCTTTTTTCAAATCTTTTCAGAAGATTAATGGGTAACAATCTTTTATGTGCTTTAAACATAAATTGCAAGATACAATAATCTACTAAATCATAAAATTTCAACTTTTAACCATAGAAATATGAGTTGGTTGGATCTCTATATTGTTTTCTAGTAATTACAAGAATAAAAAAGCTGGAATTGTGTATTTCACACATCAGAGGTTGGTCTCTAAAGTGTGTCTGTACCTGGATCTAGATGAGCTGGTGAGGTCTTGTCTGAGGGAGTCGAACCTCGAGATGTAGCTACACTTGGACCACTGGAGAGACAAAACCACATGGATGGTCAGTTTACACATTAATACTGGGAAAAAAATATTTGTTAAGACTTAGGGCTCTAATTTCGTGGCGCAAGCCTGGCGCACCCCGTGCAGTGTTAATTTCGTCCGGCGCACCACGGTGCGCTGCCAATTTGACAATTTGGTAGACCGTCTGCGCAGAGATGGGTGTAACGGCGCACCAGGGGAGATGTTGGCAGATTCATATTGGCGCAGTGACAATTTCATGCCAAAAACAGTGCTGAAAGCTCGCCTGGTCCAACCTGGTGTATTCTCGGCGTAAGGCCAAGCACGCCCTCCGCAGCTGTAATTTGGTGACAGGCGCACATGTGCGCACAAGTCAACAAAGCCTCAGAGGCAGGTTTCCAGAGCGTCAGGCGCATTTTAAACCAATAAACAATCACAGCAATCACTATTTAATGTAACCGTCTGAACCAGCATATACATTTATATCTATATTAATCGTCCCGTCACATCTGATGTCGGATTAAAGCCGTTTGTCATAATGAAAACATAACCTGACGGCAGCTGGCAGTTTGATGCACACCTTACAAGTCAACAATAAACACCCTTATGATCTGATACTGAGTATATATCTGGCTTCTCTCATTTCATTAAATTCAAAGAAAAGAGGGAGAAAAAGATGAAGAAAAAGGAGATAAAGTAAATGCATGTCACTCAGGATTTACCTGTGATTTCCCATATTCCTCTATTTTAGTCTTTATTTTTAACGTGATCTAAAAAGATGGAGTACATCATTGCAAAGAGGATGAGGCGGAGACACCAGGAGAGTATACAGTATATCACTAAAGGCTCTGCTATTTGGCAATGACAAACCAGGAGTGCAGGTGGATCACAAGTATTATGAATGGATAAGCCAGCTGCTGTGTAACTGTCTCTTAATTTTTTACTCCTATTAATGACAAAGGAACAGATTACATCTGTCCCAGGAGCTGGCCCACACGGTGACGCATCGGAGGCCATCGTGGCCTCCGATGCGCGCCCCGATGGCCAGTCCGTTCTCCCAGCTGCTGAAGTGACAGCAGCTCTGACTGTCTCCGCTGGAGATCATTCTCCAGCGGAGACGGTCAGAGCAGCGGGGATCATTCAGACCAATCAGACGCTGCGCCTCGGCCGCAGCGCATTTAAAGGCAAGGAGAGGCACTCATTTGATTGGTGAAGACAGCGCTTGGCTGAGTTAAACCCACTCACGGCTTTTCTCCTCCTACTCTGACATTTACGCCGAGGGGCAGAGATGTGGGCGTGGATGCGCTCCTCTGTGCCCCTAAGTGCGCCTCTCTTGGCACTGCAGGAAACTTGCAAAGCGTGCCGGTCACACCCTGTGCGCACGGCGAAGGCCGGCGCAGGGCAGGTGCGCCTGCGCTTGGTCTACGAAATTAGAGCCCTTAATGTTTATCATGAAAGTGAATGCAGTTCCTTACAATGTGAGCAGGGTCGTTGGTTCCCAGATGGATTCCCTTGTGGCAGAGAGTTCTGAGCAGACTGACTCCTGCATAAACATTAACAGAAACCAAAAATTAAATAATTAGACACACATACACAGTTGTTTTGTACATTCACCTTGTGTGCTATTTTATTAGTGAATGAAGTTTCAAACCCAGCACCTCCTCTCAGTTAAAAAAGACCTGAACATTTCAGAGCTAGAATACTTACTTTACCCTTTAGACGAAGAATCTTTGATAAATAATATGAATATTAACGCGTGTGTACAGCAGTGCTGGGAGGATACAATATGTAGGCTAACCCAAATGGGCATCACACTGGTTCCTTTAAGACCAACCTAGGGGTCTTTCAATGGCTTTTTGCTGAAAAAGAGGCTCAAAAGTTAATGAATGTTTTGTTTAAAAGAAAATATAAACAAAAACAGTACGTTCATAATTCTTTAGGCATGAATGTAGCCGATCAGAGTAAAAAGATGACACCAGGCAATTAAAGAACCAACCGTGGATCTTAAAGTGAACTGTGTCAAAACACATAAATAAGTGGATAATTAAATAAATACATACATACATTTAAAAAAATCCCAGCCTTAAAAATGACCGGTCTATAAGTGCTAAAAAGCTAATTTATTTCCCTGCTTTACTCAGATAAATGTATGGACATTACAAAAAAATTTTTCAGTTCACCATTCAAGAAAATACCTCTTTTGCATAGTGAATATATTTCAAATAATTTCTTCTGACTACTTCACCTTTATTTAGGCTTCCTGCGCTTAACTCCCATATCACACAAACAGGAAAAATATCTTCCATTCAAGTAAACTTGGAGCACACACACACCTTTGGTCCTGTTGTTCCAGTACTTCTGCTCCCACTGGTCCAGAAGGATGTTGAGGTACCTGGAGCACTCAAAAAAGCGAAGGTAGCGAGACGATGATGGCGAGGGGAAGACTCGCTCAAACTCTCCCCGACGGGTCAGCTCGTCCTCGCTCTCTGCCAGCACGCGGACGTCATCTGGAGTCAGGACGTCCAAAACAGAGGCGAGGAATTCCTGTCAGGGAGGAAGACCACATTTTGTCAACAGATAATCTATTTTTTAATAAAATTCAGAAAATACCCTTTGATATGGATCCCTGAGGCTGAACATACTGACCTGTTTTCCCCATTTTTTAGCTTTGATTAAAGATGCTATGAGGAGTTTTTAAGTAATAACAAAAAAGTCTCACTTTTAGATATATGCCTGATTGAAATACACACTTTAAGATGAGTTGTATAGCATCAAAATAGGTTATCTATAAATGCTATTTCTTAGCTTCGCGGTCGGGTCGGACAGGGCTGGACTGGCCTGGATACTCAACTTCAGGAACAAGACAATTAAAACTACAGCAAATTTATATTATCCGGACACGTCTTAGAGCACCGGGCTGTAAGTAGCCATATATAGCCGGCCACAAAACTACGATACTAAGTTTTCCAAAAATTGCTTGTCACAAATCAAAAACTACCGCTACGTAACTAGAAAGAGATACATTACCTCGTCGCTTTGCATCCTGTAAGTTGTTGAAAAAAGAAGTTGTAAAGCAATGCAGAGTTCTGAGGAAGGTCTGAGCTGCATTTATTAGCATCACAACAAACACACGCTTTGGCTTGGGTCATGTCTTTACGACAGTCGCCGTGAGTGCTCATGGGTAGCTGAGTCTTTATGTCGCCGGAAATAGATTCTACTCATAGCACCTTTAATCTAAAAAGAGCTTATTGCTGCTTTATTGTCAGTTGCTGACAGTTGATAACAAAAGTGTTTCTTCACATTTACCTGGTCAGCGAAGCGTTGTGTGAGGTAAAAGGCACGTTTGACCTTCTCATCAGCAGACAGCTCTGGTTTAGCTCTTTCCCTGATCCCTCCACACAAGCTAAAACGAACACAAATGAAAAAAAAGAACACAAAAAACACAACAATAAGGTTTCCGAGAGACAGTTTGATTTTACTCACTTGGTGTGGCTGCATAGTGTTCATGATATAGAATGTAAAGTGTAATGCCTCCTCCCTACCTGCTGGTGGAGCTGGAGGCACTGCTGCTTGGAGCGGCGATGTCTTCTTTATTTGGTATTCTGAATCCAGCCAGGTTCAGGAGGTCTCTGATCATCTGACCTTTGATTACATTTTCTACTCACCCTCATGCTCCAACAACACTGTGGAGTAGTTTTGGAACATCTAGGATGCAGCAGCCAGGTTCAGGGAGACTCCGAAGATGGCATTGATTGATTGAAACATCCAGGCTGTGTTGGAGTGGAAATGGAGAGCCAGACAAAATTTTGTATGTTCCTCCTTACTGCTTTTGTGATTTGGCCTCATTTTCCTACTCCCCTCTGTATGGTTTTTGAACATCTGCTTGAATCATTTGCTTTTTAGGCACCGTGGTGTCACAGCCTAAGTCTAAGTTTACTACATGTTGGCAACCTAAACATTCTACCTGATGATACTCACATTTTAGAAGCCGCTACTGCCGCCTCAGGCATGGCTGACCAAACAAACAAATCGCCACTATGGCAATAGCTGACTATCGTAAGAACAAGAAACAAGAACACAAGAACAAGCAGGCAATTATAGCAGGATCACAGGAGGCTGACGTAGACGTGGACCTGAGAACTACTTAAGAGAAGTCAGCAGAACCGTGGACATGAGGATTCTTGTTTGTGTTTGCGAAAAAAATTTAACAATATAGTTTAAACATGACCATCTTTTATGAACGTATGGCACAGTGTTTGCGAGTTACCTTGGTGATATATTGACCTCCAGGATCCAGGGTTTGAGGTTCTCGTCCAGCATGATGTCGAAGCCGAACAGCTCGTGGCAGCTGTACGGCGTCCGGAGGTGTATCTTCATCAGATTGTTCACGCACAGCTCTGACCTGAAACCCAAAATAGGTCAGATGATTTTATTCTTTTTCCAAACTTAATTCCAGCTCTAAGCTTTTACCTTTTCCTAATACAGAAGCTTTAATATTATCCCACTCTTCTCCTCGTCAACACCTTCTAAATTAGTAGATAAATCTGCCTGCAGTTCCACCTTTTTGTTTATTGATAAAAGTGTTTGAGGAGCTTTAACAAGCACTTCACATAATAAAATAAAATAACAATAAATGACATAAAAAGTAGAAAGTTGCATAGAAATGAAAATAAAAAGACCCTGTCCACCCTCACATTCCACATATGACGCACACACAAAATTAATCAAACACACCAAGACATAAAAAGGAAATTCTAAAACATGAAACAGAATTAAAGAACAGAGGAAGACTGAGGAAACACAGGAGCTAAAACTTAAATTATTAAAAATCACAAGAAATTAGAAAAAAATACTATAGGGATAGGAAGATAGATAAATAAAATAATCTATATGATAAAGTCTAAATAAATAATATGGTAAAATTAAATAACCTAAAACCAGATGTGTCACAAAAGCAGCTAAAAGTAGGATGGTAAAAAGAAAAGCAGTACAGAGAATAAAATTCCACATAATACATCTGAACTCGAATGTAGAAATAAAACAGATTAAGAAGATTAAAAATAAATAAAAAGGTAATAACAAACAGTAATGACTATAATTGGCTTGAGTATGCAAACTCAAGGTAGGTCTTGAGTTTGCTTTGAAAAATATGAACAGTAAAAACAACCATTAAATGATATTAATATTATTTTTATTATATTTATTTTGCACATTGATATTGATTTTAATATTATTTTATATTAATTTATATTGTTGTTAATACCAATCTTTTTTTATATCTTCCTACTTTTTCAATCTGCTACTGGAATCCTAATTTCCCTGATAGGTTTTCCGTAGGAGATTAATACAAATCTATCTATCCTAATCTAATCTAATATCACATACATAGAATACAAAAGGAAAATGACAATAAACTGCATCTCAAATCTTGAATCAAATGGGTTTATTCCTCTCTAAAAGTGCTTTATGAATCTTTCAAAAGAATTTGGTTTGACTCCCTCATCAACAACCGGGTTGACACCCTTGCCGCTCATAATCTCGAGTGATAAAAACGAGACTTTGTAAACAAACATGGAGGACAACATCAGAAGGTAATGAAGCTAAATGCAGCACACCAGCTTCCTATGACATCATTAGAGATTTCTGCTAGTTCCTCTGCTTATCAGCTGACATGATTTATAGATCACAAGGCATAGATGCTCATGTTTTGCCATAAATCAACAATTTGGATCTCAAATGCCGACGTCTGCCTAACTATATGCTTTGCCTTTACTCAGGTCCCCATGGCTTCATTCGCGTCCTGTTTCGGCAAACTCCTTGATTGGCTTTGTTCTGCTCCAAGTGATAAAACAGAAAGAAAATACTTGACTATTTGCAGTTTTTATTAAAGATTTTGGGTCAGAGTGGCCCCAATCATCCACTGAGAGGATCAAATGACTGAACACACCAGATGGTCAGGTGTGTGCTGACTTTGGTTGGAAGCAGGGATCCGAGATGAAACATTGGCTGATTATCTCATAGCATGCCCCCCAGGTATTAAGGTGTTGCGAAGAGGCTGATGAGCCACAAACATAAAATAACACAATTCTTTATCCCTCACTCATTGATATCAGTTTCATATCATGTTAATCAAGTTCATATCTGTTCGGGGTGGGAAAAAAAATCTATTCATATAAGTATCAGGATTTTTTTGTCTGACGATTTTTGATTTGGGTCAAAAATCTATTTTTTTCCAAATTTAAATGCTTCATTTTAGTCTGTGTTTATAAGCCACTTTTAAATGCAATTCAGGCTTTTCAAGAGAGAGCATAAACAGCTGGTTAAAATATATTGCTGAATAAATTCTAAAAACAGACTCACATGTGATGTGTATTTTTCCTGAAATAGTCTGTAGGCACCATCATTGTTCATGGTGCTAAAAAAAGATAACTTAAGATTGCAAAAATTGGCAATATCATAGAATCAAAATTTAAATCGCATTGGCACCTAAGAAATCATAAAAAAAGAAATCGGGAGAAAAGCGTATCATCCCAGCCCTAATATCTGTTGACTCTGGATATTTTGGGATAAAAGCAAACAGGTTTCACGTTAACAGGAATAATGAATGTTTATCTCAGGAATAAAATGCTTGACAATTAAGAAGTTAAAAGTTTGGGGAAGTCCTAAATTACTAAAATTTCCATAAAATTACAGACAACTATTTTCAGTTCTGATGCAGATTATCAAAATAATAGAAAAACTTACGCAATGATGGTTTTGATCACGATGTCTTTAATTTTCTCCCAGATCAGAGTAGTGTTGACTCCCTTTGCGCCCAGATACTGCCACAAGGCCTTCAGAGCCCTGAGAAACACAAAAATACACATTTTAGAGATGAGATGCAGATCTCAGCTTATATAAGACCATGTGTACTAGAACTGAAACGATTCCTCGGATAATCCCAATTATTCGATTACAAAATATCCTCGGGGCAAAATGTGTGCCTCAAAGCCTAGTTTAATATATAATTATACATGTAAATTATATATCTGGACTACTATACATTGCATGGTGTTGATACAGACGGTCATTTCTGTGGCACACCGCGCCTGCTACCTCCGCTGACTGCGCGGCTTGTAAAATCATGAAGGAAGAGAAAAGAGAGGGACAGAAAGGAGAGAGTCCACAGAAGAAATGGCAGAGAGTGTCCCAAGTGTGTGGTCACTACAAGAAGGAACGAAAAGAAAACACAGTGCAGTGTGTCTGATGTCAAACGGAGTTAGCTTAGCATGACAGCACGTCGTCAATGCTGCAGCACGTCAACAGTAAACACCCGGTCTGTGCAACAGGATGACACTCATGATACATCAACAGAAGCAGCTAATGTGATCAATAACTGAGATATGGGCGAGTAAATAACCTACTTTGATTATGGCTCCGTGTAAAGGCTGGTTCAGAACGTAAATCAATGCGGAGGCTACTTGCCCAGAATCATGTATGTAGTTCACATACTTTTCACATCCAATAACTTTACATTTAATTTGATTGCAGAGAGTAGAACAGGAAACCTTGACAGTAGAGGAAGCAGGTGTAGGGAATGCTCCCATATGTCATAGAAATGTACATTACATTGTAACCGTTACCCGATTACTCGATTAATTGCCAAAATATTTGATGGAGTAATCGATTTCAAGAAGAATCGATAGTTGCAGCCTAATCTGTACAAAAATAACAGACAGACATAGATGCATCCCCCTGGAAACTAAATCAGCATGTGTCTAAATACTTCTCTCCCTTCCTCTCTGTAATTTCCTTTGCTAATGTTTTTTTCTTTCAGTTTTACCATTTGTGTCCCTGGCAGGCCTTGTCGTCGCTGTTGGTCTGGTATTCAGAGTTCTTCTTGTTGACGCTGTAGTTGGTGAGGTGCATGAACTTGTTACTCAGAGTCTTCATGGAAGACGAATACCTGAAGAAGAAAAACATCCGAAACTTAGTCAACTGCAACCTTTCTTAACAAATCTTTGACATCCTTTGTTCGTCTAAGCGTTTCCAATCAGCCGGTATTATCAATAGTTTTGTATTCATAGTAATTAAGACATCATAACTTCCACAAACATAAGTGGGAAAGTCATTCTTAACTTTCACCAAAGTTTACCCTGTGTTTGTTGGTTTGTTAACAGAATAAGTCAAAACGTTATGAATGGAATTGATGACATTTTCTAGATGGCTCAGAAATAGACAAGGGACCAACCAATTAGATTTTGTGGTGATCAAATGGGGATGCCGATCCAGGAGTTTTAAAGGATTTGTTAAAGGGACAGTTCAGTTTTTTTGAAGTGGGGTTGTATGAGCTCCATATGGTCACTAAGGACATTAGATACAGTAGAAAGTTCTCTCTTCTCCACCAGAAAGCCACAGACTGTAAGAGTTGGTGACGAAGAAAAGACGCTAATGGAAAGTGCTGTACCGAATTTAAAGGCTATTTTCTCCGCCTACCAGAACTCAAATCAAAAAGTAATACCACAGTTTAGGAGTACGCTACATATGAATTTTTTGAAGTGCATTAACCTTTCAGAAATATAAAGTTTATCCAGACCTAAGCCAACTCACGTCGTGTGTCCCTCCACTAAATCACTCCGCCGTAGTTAGCTAGTGGCCTCAGAGACTGTTTTACACTAATTGAGAGCACATTATATGACAAATATTTCTGAGATGGGTTTTGTGATGCTTCCCTTGATGCAGAAACAGATGTGCATCATCTAGAACTCAGCTTTCTGGTAGGCAGAGAAAATAGCCTTTAAATTCGGTACGGTACTTTCCCATTAGCATCTTTTCTTCGTCACCAACATTTACAGTCTGCGGCTTTCTGGTGGAGAAGAGAGAACTTTCTACTGCTGTCCCTTTAACACTGTGAGATGAAGCAGTTTTCCACATTTCACTGACAACTCAAAAAATACTTCACAGACCTGAAGGATTTTTTTAGACCAGATCAGATTTTAGCACCACTGATATATGGGTCTGTCTGTACATGCAGTCTGTTTGGACGGCATGAAGGGGTTTTACCATCTCCTTAGCTTTCTTTTTGCCTCTGAGAAGCATTTGTAATGCATTACTTCTATTCTGTTGAATCTTTATTATTAGCTTATGGTAATAAAAGAAAGGTTGAATCTTTTAAAGTCTTGAAAAGTCTTTATTTTTACACAAAATTACGTGTTGTAGTATCGATAACAGTATCGATAAGTATCGATACCGATAAGGAGTATCTGTATTGATAAAATCATAACAATATACAGCCCTAGTCATGGCAGTAGGGAGAAGTGGTTAAGTCTGGTGGTGATCTGAAGCTAGATTTGGAATTGCTAACAGATTGAGATCAGGGCAACTTTACACATTTGTGTTCATAACTTTCTTGGTGAAGTTTCCTGTTCTCGGAGCCATTCTGGTTTAACATTTTCTCATATTTTCTCTTTATAATGCACTTGTTTTCTTCTCTGCTCCTTTTAGTTTAGGTGTTATGAAAACTAACTTGCTATGTGGGAAAAATCAACTTGATGGAAAGCTGAAAAACTTATTGGGGAAGGTGAACAGCAGGTGAACAGCAGGAGGGAAAGTGCTGTCTGGACTGCAGATTTAGTACCCATCGATATTTTTGCTTGTAAACTGAATGTGAACAGCTGTGGCAATAAATAACATGTGCTATATGCTCTTGAAAATAGATAATGTGGACTGAGAGACTATCAGAGCTGAGTAGATACACAGGTAACAGAGAGCATTTCTATGCCTTTATCTGTAAACTATGAAAATTGGAAAGTGTATTTCTGTAGAACCAAAACCTTCACCAAATAAAAGTAGAATTACTAGGCCTGTCACGATAATCAATAAATCAATTAACCGTACGATATATAAAAACGTCCTCGGAAAGTTTGCCAGCTTCGGTAAGTTGTCACGTGCATGCATGTTTGTTTGCTTCCTCTCTTTCTACCAAACAGGCTGGATGAGAAGATGGGTCCCTCTGTGAAACTTTCTCATGGTTGTATAGCGGATTTATAGCCGAGTGAGCATTTGTCATTCATTCAATCTTTGTGGGGGAGGAGGGGCCACTCGTGCTACACACAGAGCTAAAGTGAGTGTCCTGAGGAGGAACAAGGAAACAACTGCAACTTTTGCTACTTTGCAAAGAAATGCAACCATTCAGTATAATTGAAAAGCCAGCAATGTTACAAATGTTTGACAGACAGTACGAATTGACTGGGGGAACATACATGTCACAAACAATTCTGAAACTGTATAAACTCCCTTTTATTTATTGTTTTTTATTGTTTTGTGTGTTTTTATTGGAGTTTTTCTTTCTTAACAGAGACAGGGTCTATTTTTTTTATTGTTTTTGATTAGTATAATGATTTTTATTTACATGCAATTTTTTCCCAAAAGGGACTCCATTTCATTTTCATAGGGTTTTTTTTCCTCTTTTTTTTGTTAAATGTATTGCTCTTGACCCTCCAATTACAGTTACATACTCTTAAGAAATTAAAGTTTATTGCTTATGATATGGTGTACTCACTTTATCACGACATATATTATAATTACATTAATGAAAAAATGATGTTTCAAAACAATATTGACAATAACATCATTTATCGGCAATCATTTTTGGACAATTATCGTCCAGCAAAATTTGTTACCATGACAGGCCTAACAATTACAAAGAAGAAAAGACAGTAAACTAACTTGCAGCTGGCGAATCGGACCAGTCCATCAGAGAAGATGTAGATCCTCAGCGGGTCGTACGAAGTCACGTAGACGTAGATCCGCAGGTCAAACTTGTTTCCACTGATGAGGTAGGGCTTGTGCAGATATCTAGAGGTCATTCGATGAGAAACTGTGTTTGTACTGTACTGAGGAAGTGATTTCTTAGCTACCAACATCCAAACAGTTAGCTGTCTATTTTGGTCGACTCACTTTTGGACCAGCAGTGGTCTCTTGCGAGGCATCTGACTCCATTTGTGGATGACCTGGATACCTATTCCTCTGGCTGATGCAGGCTGCTCGGGGCAAACAGAAGAGAAACAAAAGAACAGTGAACTAATCAGATAATAATCCAGAGCATCCAAATTCTGCAGCAGATGATCAGTGAAGGTTTTGGATGCATGGCTGTAAAACGCTAAACCCAGAAGACTCATTCTAGGGGTGTTTCTCTCACAGTTTTTTTCCTGACGATTGAAAGTTATGGCCCTTTTCCACTAGCACGCCTTGGCCCTACTCTACTCTACTCTACTCTACCTCCTAAAACAAGCTAGTTTTAGGACCTACTCCGCTCTGGTTCCAAGCGAGCTGAGTCCATACTAAAAGATGACGTCACCATATGTCTGATTGCTCTCGTCCTCGGCTTCACTCTGTTGTATAGCTTCCAAAACTCTCCTGTGCTTCTCAAGGGGTATTTCTTCTTACCACCTGCAGCCTTCTTCTGCTTTCCTTTTTTACTCAGTTTGTGACAAAAAGCCACAGATTGTTGTGTCGCGTTCAAAATGACGTCACCGCAGTGCTGCTCAGCTGTTTACAGTGACACTGCACCCCGTTGGGCAGGCGACTGGGGCTAATGGAAAAGCAGCACAAGGCGAGTCGAGTAGAGCCGGGTAGAGTAGAGTAGAGTAGAGTAGGGCTAATGGAAAAGGGCCAATAGAAGAACTTACAGGTTTGACGATCCACTTCTGCCTGGAGCCTCCGTCCTCCCAGGCTTTACGCAGCAGCTTGATGTCCTGAGGCAGGATGAAGGTTCTGGGGAAGAAGCTGAACTCTTGTTTGCCGTAGCGAACCTGCATCTTGGATAAATTCCTCCACAGACGGTCCTTTCTGCCGATCTGGAACGTCCCTGGGAAGTGGTTCAACTGTGACACAAGAGCACTAACGGTTATTTTATCATCTCTACATCCATAAAGTGAAGACTTCTCACGTAAATACACTGGAATAAAAAGTGTGTATCTGCTCATTCTCACCTTCTGGTGTTCTCTGAGAGCTTTAAAGCCTGGAGACTTCATGTGATGACCCCAGCAACCCAACCAGTCATGACTCTCTATTGGAAAACAAACAAAGCTGATCATTCATCTGACTTACTGAAGCTATTTTTGTCATACTGTTAAATTTAAGGAAGTGCTTGATATAACCACATCAACGCCTTTTTTTTGGGTACAACAGAAAATTGGTTTGAGTTGGTTTACTTCATTTTACAAGTCATTTATGATGCGTAATACATGCTTAATTTATTCAAAAAAAAAAGGGTAAAAATGAGAGGAGTCAGGTTTAAACTTTCAAGAGTTTCTATAACTTCTAATCGGTTGTTTTTGCTTGCTAATTTATAAATTAAAAAATTATCCCATGCTCAAAAAGTGTTCTGTTTCTGACGAATGAGGTTTAAATAATCTGTCCTAAATAGGAACAAATTCCAAGATTTATTTGGTCAATACAAACAGGGCTCGACAGTGCGAGGAGGTACTCGCATTTGCTACTAAAAATATTACAGTGCGAGTTGTGATTTGCATTTGGTAGCACCCGTGCGACTACGAAAAATGACCGTCCAAAACATGTTTTATCTTGTGTTGAATATGTTGGAAGTTGTGGCCGGTGGTATTCCTGAACGCAGCCTCAGCTGGAAACATGTTCAGCTTTAAAACGTTTGTTTTATTGACCTAACTGTGCCGCTAGCTAGCCTTCGGTACACCCGACATGCCTGCACCGCCCTGAGCGGGGGACACATCCGTGCCACAACACACAGCGCTGTCCCTCGCGAGCCCCGTTTTACACATGAGGATGCATTCTCTGCCGTCTGATGTAGCCACGATGTAGACTACAGGCCTGATATTTTCCACTTAAAGTGTGGCTGTTACCATTGTTGTCTGTCAGTAAAGTCTTTTCGCGGTGCAGCCGATGCACGTGAACATATTATCTAAATCCCTCCTGAATCACTCGGCGTCTTTGGGCACGCACTCTTCTGTGTGCCGGTGAACGTAAAGACGCAGACAGATGCGCTTCGTTGGGACAGTGAGGGATCATCGGTCACTTTGTGTGGTTTTATGATTCAAACGGTGTCTGGAGAGCTCATGCAAGCTGTTTAATGTGAACATAAAGACAAGAATGACGAGTCAGCCTTTTGATTAATCAAAACTGAACATTCTTCATCAGTCCAGCTCTCACTCACTCACTCACTCACTGTCTTCTAAATTATAAATTCATCCTGAGGTTTCCTCCATCACATATTGTCCATGATATAAAAACAATTTTTGAAGGATCAAGCGCCAAATACAATGTACTAGTGCAGCGCGGTTCTCAACCTGTGGGTGGAGGCCCATAAGTGGGTCTCAGAGCTGTTCTCAGTGGACGGTGTATAAATCAGGTGAAAATGTGCCAAACATGTCTCCAGTGTATGAAACAGAAGAGAGGATAATTCTGTCTAGATGTGGACTGGAGATCAAATTTCCCTACGGTCCTGATTATTTTTTTTAATGTCTAGTTAAAACTGCATATACATTCATCCCTGTTGAAAAAGGAGTGGTTCGTAATTGACCAGTTGGTGTTCGTATGTTAAGCCAGGTTTATAGCGGGGGGGATTCTGGAGAACTTTTATGTCCCCACCAATGTCAAAATCAAACCTTGACTTCATGGCGCATAAGAAAACAGCTGTAAAGTCTGGAAAGACCGCAGATCTTTGTATTAAAGAAAAACACACTACTTGGTAACTTTTCATCGTGCTACTAAAAATATTTTTGTGCTACTACATTTTTCAACTTGGTAGCACCCGTGCTACTTGGGAAAATGCTAAGCGTCAAGCCCTGAATACAAATATGAGTCTCACTTCCACTTGTTAGTTGTTTTCCTTCATAAAGAAGTTGATATTGCTTCAAGGCTCTGCATGTTTGCAACCTTTTTACTTAAGTTTTCATGCTCTTTTCATTTATTTTGATTTCAGTTGTATTTATTCTATTTTATTTTACTTTAATTCTACTTTATTTTAGTTTAGTTAAATTAATATTCCTCTGTATTCTAAAGTCTTCATCTGATTATTTCCAACTGTTATACTGTGTATAAGAGCAACTGAAACAACATAACTTCTCCTTGGGGATTTATAAAGTATTTCTGATTCTGATAAGCAAAACTCTACTTTGACAAGTCAATCAGTGCCATTAGACTTTTTAACTGTTTACACATCTTAATATTTGCAAAAAATATACTTTAAATTTTGGTGCTATGATTGTTTTCTCTTTTTTTTTTTCAGAGTATTGCATCCATGCAGACATTCAAATATTCACATCACTTTCATGTTACAGAGCAGAAATAAAAGCCTTTCATTATTAACTTTGTTTCATCTCATGGAAACTTCAGATTGCCTATAAGTCCTTATTTCAGTCTTCTCTCATTGTCCATCTCCAGTGTTCATTCTTCTTCTTTGATGCAGCACCCCCCCCCTTTTTTTTTTTTTTTTTAAATAAATCCCCCTCCCTCCCCGCAAACATGATCAAAAAATAGGACAATTTGGTTACTTTACATTTTACCCATATTTAGGGAGAGCCTGAGTAAACATTATTAACAAGATATATTTAGTCAAGAACGTAAAGAAGAAAAAAAATGTGTTAATAGTATTAAAACATCTTCGTAAAACATGTATAACAGGATGTATATAACAGAAGAAAACATGAGAGAGATTTTGCACCTCAGCAGGAGGGTGAACCTAGGAGCTCTAAAATAAGTTTAGACAATGTTATTATAGTACAGTGGAAAACCTGTAATCTCATTTGTATTATGGAGTCTGGGGGAGACAATCTACAATTTTTCATTCCTCACATAGATTGAGTCTTTTTGAGGAAGGACAACTAGACCCTCCAGAAAAACGCGATTATGCGATCGCATGAATTCCCCCATAAATCACCAATCTGTCGCTGATTATGCGGGGGTCGAATATTTCCCAAAATGCCGCATATTTCCCCGCAGAACGGTGCATAATTCCCCCAATAATCACACATTTTCGCTGAAAAAATGCGAAATATGCGGGTCATGCTTGATTGTACAATTTCCGCATTAAAATGAGAAGACTATATCATGCATCAGAAATACCCAGAGATTGCACTTTGTTTTATTTTGATATTGCATATATGCACATTCTTTTGTACATTAATATAGCAATATGGTATTGTTCAGTGGTTTCACTGAGCAGGGTTCCCTAAAGTGCAATAAGACTCTCATATTTAGGACAAGTATTGGCTCATTGAAAGCTTTTATATTTAATGTTGATGTTCATCAGTTAAGTTTTAACTGTGTTTGAAAACAGTGCAGCAACCTCAACAGTGCAGTGCTCTACCTCAAGGTACAACTAAGCGGAAAGAATGTTTTATTTTTGAGAAATGTGTGGAGGAATGTTTAAGCCATACTTAAGTTGATAATAAATGAAACATAACCAGCACTTACTGTGATGTGTCTTGTATCTAGTATACCAATTTATCTTAAAATTTCTCTTTTTCATTCAGTGGTAGCCTAATAACAGGATGTCAGAAGAGGAATCTTTTTTCCCAGTTCTTGCATATATTGCATATTTCGCATCTATTTTACATATTTCACAACTATTCACATACTTTGCAAATTTCCGCAATTTTCCTGCATAAAAAGCCTGCATATTTAGTCGCGTAATCAAGGATTTTGGTCTGCATAATCAAGGATTTTTGCCCGCGTTTTTCTGGTGGGTCTAGACAACCATCTGGACCATATCTTATTAAATTTATCCATTTGTTGATTACTGGATCAAGTGATTTTTTCCATCGTGTAAATGTCACTGACTGTATTTATCCATTCTTCTACTGTGGGAGGGTCGGGGTTCAACCGTTGACGAGTGATGTTTTTCTTTGCTGCTGTCATCATTATTCTAAATAATTGGCTATTAGCATTCCCCTTAAGGGAGCAGGCTCTACCCAGTACAGATGTTTTAAAATTATTTGGCAGTTTTGTTTGGAGTATTTCCATCTATGACAGTTTCCTATGGCTTTTACTTTCCATAATTTCTGAAGCACTTGTTTGACTTGAGGACTTACTCTTGGTGACCTTGAAGTGCGACCTGCCGATGGTGTGTTTGACCACATTTGGCGTGACGGTGCTGATTTTCCATTTCAACAGACGTCTCTGATCTGCAGGCAGCAGCTCCACTGCAGGGGCACAAAACACCAGTTTGTGATTTACTGACACATAAAACAGGAGGAAGACAAACAAATACAACAACAGTTCATGGCAGAAATTTAATGATCCGTATCATCACACAGCACTGGCTTTTCCAAGGCCTGGGCCATGTATCAGTGAATTGGATTCTTTGCTGTAGAAGATTTATAGGATAAAAATCAAGATATTTTTCCATCTCTTCTTTGTTTTACCCCTTGGCTCCAGTAGTTCACACACTCCCCAAGTTGCCATCCAACAGTGTTGCATACCTTCATCAGAAAAACCTTTACAACCATACAGACATGAGGACCCTCTTGACAATAAAATGCCACATCCCAAGAAGCTCACCTTTAATAAATCTATATTAAGCAGGGACAAATATAATGAGGGCAGGTTTATGGTCTGGGCACCTATGTGTATGTCACTATCACACTTATTTTTAGTCCTTTAGTGTCTGCCTGGATGGATACATCTCTGGATGAATAGATGTGTGTATTTTATAGGGGTGGGACATAAAAATCAACACATTGTCAACCTAACTCTCGTGATATGATATCAGGACAATTTTGGAAATATGAATATTTTAATAATTGTTCAAATACAGCAATAAACTTGCTGTATATCCCTATTGGTCTATCTCTCAAAGACACAACCTGATGGCACCACACCTGAGTGAAACTTTAACAGAAATTCTGAAAAGAAAGTCGTTGAATGTTTATGGAGAAGAAATGTTGAACATCAGCAGAAGAAAAATACACTGTAAGATGCCACTTCCACTAATAAATCGAGGTTTGGATACACTTCAGATTTACAACATCTAAGTGTCAGACAAAATCAATTTTTGTGACACAGTGTTAGATTTGAAAAAGAAAAACAACAACATTACAGCAGAGTTGCTGCATTGATATGATGTCGTTATTGTGGACCATGTATCTCATGTCATATCACATAGTGAGGTACTCTGTGATTCCCATCCCTAGTATTTGCAAATATGCATATATATGTATCTGTAAAATGGAGAGTATGGCTTCAGCCTGCTTGTTACAGCCTCCATACCAATGCAAACTCGGCTCAAGTTTGAACAAAAGCAGATCAGAAAGATATAAAAAGGATGCCAAAAAGTGAAACTGAATAAACCAAGAAGGGCTGGAGATGTTACACATCACCTGCCGCAAGGCATTATGGGGCGTTCCTTTCTCCTTTCCTTTCATAAAGGATGGTCCGGTGTATCCTAAGGAGATAGTAAAGGAAGCAACGACCCTCCTTTCCTTAACTTTTGGAGAGTTCGAACAGCTTTTATCATGGCTGGTGCTTAAATGCTTCCGGGTCATTTCTTCAGTTAGGAAGGTTCCTTACAAAAAAGGACTATTCAAATGCACCCCTGTGGGGAAAGGGTATTAAGGTAATACTTGTTAGATATAAAATATGTGGCCATACAAATACAGACTGATGGATTACGAATGATTGATTATATTGACTGAAGATAGACATACTGATCATTTTTACCCTTGTTAATTGCTGGGTCAGATGTTTAAGTGTTAAATTTAAGTGCTTAAGCTCCAAGCCCCCTTACATCAGGACCACATAACGTACCTGTTCACCTATATTTAATAAAACTAGAAAGCACTCAGAGAGCACAAACCCCCACCAAGGTGCTCACATATTACTGTAACATATATAAGCAACAATTCCAGGATTAAGTTACCGTCATAATATGATTCATGACCCTGAAAACACACCCCAAGCACTCAGTTGATATCATTATTAGACAGTCATTGAGCTAAAATGGTTGTTAGCCAATGGCATTTACCTGGATCACCAGGAAATCTAATAATTATTAAGTTGGGCCATTACCAACATCTCCAGAAAATATCAGCATAAATCTGTCCAGTAGTTTTCTGGGTAATATTACAAACAAACAAACAAACAAACAAACAGATATACAGACAAACACGTGCCAGCAGTTACAAGCAGGGGAGAGTGTCCTCACCTTTCTCATTGGCTGTGCTGAAGTAAAGTGTCGGAGGTATAAAAGGGAACAAACTGGGAACCAACGCCGGTTTCTCCTCTCGGTCATCTTCTACCTCCAAGGACATTGGCTCCTCGACACTGAAAGAGTAAGAAGAAAACAGAGAGAGGGTTCAATATTGGGATTATGCAACTCAAGCACCAACATTACAAATCAATTTGAAATGAAAAGGCAGAGGTTTGTCAGTGACGGTCAGATATGCTATAAAGGAAATACATTGTCTAATTTGGTTTAGTACGACTATCAGGGGGGAAAGGGAGTTTTCTATTTCAACAAAAGCATCAAACCAACTCACTGAAATTTTTGTTTTTAATTGGCATGTTTTGGAAAAAGTTTAATGTTGGAAAAGAAAAGAAGTTGCCTTTCTTTTTTTGTTGCACAATCACCTGAAAATTTTAAAGAATGCCTCGATCAGGCTTTACTGGTCATTGGTCACAGCTGTGAGATTGTCCAGTAGGACTGGAACGATATGCTGATGATATGCTTTTCTCCCGATTTGATTTTTTAGGTTCTGATTCGATTTACATTGCAATTCTACAATATTGCCGATTTTTGTAATCTTTAGTTAGCTTTTCTTACACCAGCGAAAAAGATGAACAATGATGATGCCTACAGACTACATCAGGAAAAATGCACATCACATGTGAGTCCATTTTAGGATTTATTCAGCAATACATTTTAACCAGGTGTTCATACTCTCTCTTCAAAAGCCTGGACTGCATTTAAAAGTGGCTTATCAACACAGACTAAACAAAGCAGAACCAAAACATCTCATGGAGCAATGCAATAAAACATCCTTTAGTAAGAATCTAACTTACACAATGAAAAGACTCATTTATCACTTGCTTTTATTTATGCTAAATAACAAATTATGGACAGATCGACTGAAGCTGTTAATTTAACTCAAGTGGCAAAACTTTGGAAATAGTTTATTTATTAAAAGGAAATAGGTATAAATATTCCAACCTCTTTAATTGGCCAATCAACCAATCACAAATAGTGCCTGATCTATCAGGAGATCTTTACTTATTGATCACTCTTGTTTTATATATGGTCAACTAGGGCTGGGCAATATATGGATTAAATCAGATATTTAAGATTTAAAAAATTGTAAATCAAGATTTCTTTTTCATAACTTACTCTTACTCTAATTGTAAGTTGTTGCAATGTTTGAAAATATAAATACTAAAGTGTACACTTTTGATGATGATGGTAGGCCTTGCTAAGTTTGCACTTAAGCACTTTTATAGAGTTTTATGTTAACAAGTGAGAAAACAGCTCAGATTTTAGTGCTTATGTAGTCTAAGCCCAAACTACATCATCAACATTTTATGAAAACATAACAGCTCACAATTTAACCATTACAGGGAGTTTGTCTTTATCAGAATCAAAGGCAAATTCGTGTATTTTTGTGTCACTTGGAGATTTGTCTTTAAAATAATTTAAATCATAAGTTATCATGAGTTTTGTGAAAAGAAATGGGGATTTTGCTTTCAGGCCATATCGCCCAGCCCTAAGACCAACAAACAAAACATCATTTACCATTTTTGACCATATAACGCAGCCCTTTGTTAACAAACATTAGCCCAAACATCACTCAAAAATCTGTGGGTCACTTACATCACAGTCATAAATGAAGAAAAAGGAACAGCTGAAGGAACTTGGGACGATATTCTCCTCCTCTCAATCTTTTCCCCAAGATAAAATCCCTCCACCGCTGACGGGCATACGTTGGCATCGCAGCAGCATTATACTTTACATACTAATGCTATAGCATTCAGGAAGCCACACAAACAAATCAGCTGGTTGAGGGGAAAAAGGCCACAAAAGCGTCCCCTATCCAGGCTGTTTTAGTAAAGAATCAGCTCCGAGTCTTTGGTGGGGAGTTCGGCATCACAGTGGGGAACAATATGATGCACAATGCAGCGGACCTTTCCACCGTGCTCTGCTGCTTTCAGTCGTTTCAACAATGCAGAGATGGACAATGGTAGAGAGAAAGAGAGCTCACAGGATCTGATGGATGGATCCAAATGTTAATCTGGGTGATGGATAAAAACTGGGGCTGAGGAAACTTGGTCCACAGGTAAGATGGTCATGTTTGGAGGTGAAATCTCGATAATTCACCATAACTCAAAATTTTAGCCTCGATTTTTATAAATTTATAACACTGGATCAGACAAGATCAGGTTCTTCAGATTCTTTTGTCTTACTTGCTCAGGTAAAAGCAAGCATGAATATTATTTTACTTTAACAAGCTCAAAATTTAAAGCTCAGGTTTAGCTGCAACCCTTACAATAAAACAAATCTCTGTATGGAGGTAAAGATCAACAAAAACACCCTTTAAGAATGGTTTCAGAGGTTATATTGGCAGGAAGGCCAGTTCATATGCCTTATGTTTCAAAAAGAAACCACAAAGAAGCTTTAAAGATGGAAATAATTCACACAATACGTTTATAACACAACCAAACAAGGTATAAAGAAGTGATTTCCACAAGGTATAGGGGTGATAAGGTGTCTGACCATCACAGGTGGTTATGATGAGTTATTCCACAACAAAGCAACACCAGCGTCAACATCTTTTAAGGCAAGCTAAGGGGTAAATATAAAAGATTTAAGTAAGGGTGCACCGAACATTCGGTGGCCGAATATTTTCGGCCGAATAGTGCAAAAAAAGCCATATTCGGCCTTCGGTGGAGTGAGCTAATAACAAGGCCGAATAGTACCCCCCCTCAGTAAGGGTCAGACACTCTCTTATCCACCCTGCCGAAAACAACACAGTCACACGGGGTTAAACTCTTGACGAAGCTCCGCTGCACTCGGCCGTATAGCTTGGATGAAAAGCCGATGGCTGAGCCCGCAAATAAGTGGAGAACGACTGACTAAACTGTATTTCACGGAACACACAGCCTGGTCTTTGAATTAAAGTTTGCCATCAACGGTGTAGAACCAAAACTACTTCCACAAAGCCCTCCTCAGAACAGTTAAAGCCCAAATTAGAGCTGTTTACGTCCGCTCCACTCAGAGTGGAAACTCTTTGGCTCGAGAGAGCACCGGATGTGTCCGAGGGTCAAGCTGCGCTCACAGCGCCCTCTGTTGGATGGAACGGTCCACTGCTCCAGGCCTGATGTGTCGCCACACTCAATATTTTACATTCAAATATTTATTTACAATTCCATTACAGATATTTATTCCCATATTTGATCGGTTATTCAAATATTGAATATAAAGTGACAGCTTTAAAGCAGTATTGTTGGCATTATTGGTCTATTGCTATATATCCATCAGTGTACATGCTTTAAAGCAGTGTTGGCATACTGATATTAATATTTAAAAAGGCAATAATAGTGAAAAACAGTTTTAAAAGCGGTTACTGAATATTAAAAACCAGTAAACAATTAACTTTACAAAACCAAAATTAAAAAGTTTTATAACAACCAAAAAAAAACAGCTTTAACTTTACAAAACCAGTGATAGACCAGTAAGCACTTTTCAAAACCAGTGAAAAAACCGTCTTTACTTGACAAAACATGTTAAAACAGTTTTACTTTACAAATCCAAAGAAAAACCAGCTGTCACTACACAAAACCAATGAAAATACAGTTTTAACTTTACAAAACCAGCGATATACGGTTTTAACTTTATAAAACCCTGAAAAAATAGTTTTTTACTTTACAAATCCAAAGACAAACCAGTTGTCACTTCACAAAACCAATGATAATATAGTTTTAACTTTACAAAACCAGTGAAAAACCACTTATCACGTTACAAAACCAGTAAGAAGCCATTTTTAACTTCACAAAACATGTGATAAACCAGTTTTAACTTTGCAAATCCAAAGAAAAAACAGTTATCACTACACATTCTAACTTTACAAATCCAAAAGAAAAACCAGTTATCACTTTACAAAAACATGTGATAAACCAGTTTTAACTTTGCAAATCCAAAGAAAAACCAGTTATCACTACACAAAACCAATGATAATACAGTTTTAACTTCACAAAACCAATGAAAAACCAGTTAGCACTTTACAATCCCAGTGAAAAACCAGTTTTTACTTTACAAGTCCAAAGAAAAACCAGTTATTTCACAAAACCAATGATTATACAGTTTTAACTCTACAAAATCAATGAAAAACCAGTTATTTCACAAAACCAATGATTATACAGTTTTAACTTCACAAATCCAAAGAAAAACCAGTTAGCACTTTACAAAACCAGTGGGAAAACGGTTCTAACTTTACAAATCCAAAGAAAAACCAGTTATCACTTTACAAAACCAGTGGGAAAACGGTTTTAACTTTACAAATCCAAAGAAAACCAGTTATCACTTTACAAAACCAGCGGGAAAAACAGTTCTAACTTTACAAATCCAAAGAAAAACCAGTTATCACTTTACAAAACCAGTGGGAAAACGGTTCTAACTTTACAAATCCAAAGAAAAACCAGTTATCACTTTACAAAACCAATGGGAAAACAGTTCTAACTTTACAAATCCAAAGAAAAACCAGTTATCACTTTACAAAACCAGTGGGAAAACGGTTCTAACTTTACAAATCCAAAGAAAAACCAGTTATCACTTTACAAAACCAGTGGGAAAACGGTTCTAACTTTACAAATCCAAAGAAAAACCAGTTATCACTTTACAAAACCAATGGGAAAACAGTTCTAACTTTACAAATCCAAAGAAAAACCAGTTATCACTTTACAAAACCAGTGGGAAAACGGTTCTAACTTTACAAATCCAAAGAAAAACCAGTTATCACTTTACAAAACCAGTGGGAAAACGGTTCTAACTTTACAAATCCAAAGAAAAACCAGTTATCACTTTACAAAACCAGTGGGAAAACAGTTCTAACTTTACAAATCCAAAGAAAAACCAGTTATCACTTTACAAAACCAGTGGGAAAACGGTTCTAACTTTACAAATCCAAAGAAAAACCAGTTATCACTTTACAAAACCAGTGGGAAAACGGTTCTAACTTTACAAATCCAAAGAAAAACCAGTTATCACTTTACAAAACCAATGGGAAAACAGTTCTAACTTTACAAACCCAAAGAAAAACCAGTTATCACTTTACAAAACCAATGGGAAAACAGTTCTAACTTTACAAATCCAAAGAAAAACCAGTTATCACTTTACAAAACCAGTGGGAAAACAGTTCTAACTTTACAAATCCAAAGAAAAACCAGTTATCACTTTACAAAACCAGTGGGAAAACGGTTCTAACTTTACAAATCCAAAGAAAAACCAATTATCACTTTACAAAACCAGTGGGAAAACGGTTCTAACTTTACAAATCCAAAGAAAAACCAATTATCACTTTACAAAACCAGTGGGAAAACGGTTCTAACTTTACAAATCCAAAGAAAAACCAGTTATCACTTTACAAAACCAGTGGGAAAACGGTTCTAACTTTACAAATCCAAAGAAAAACCAGTTATCACTTTACAAAACCAGTGGGAAAACAGTTCTAACTTTACAAATCCAAAGAAAAACCAGTTATCACTTTACAAAACCAATGGGAAAACGGTTCTAACTTTACAAATCCAAAGAAAAACCAGTTATCACTTTACAAAACCAGTGGGAAAACAGTTCTAACTTTACAAATCCAAAGAAAAACCAGTTGTCACTACACAAAACCAAGGACAGTCCAGTTACCTCTTAATTAAACCAGTTAGAAGCAGTTTTAACTCTACAAAACCAAGGACAAACCAGTTGTCACATTAGAAAACTAGAGAAACACCACTTTTAACATTATAATACCAGTGAAAGGCCAGTTATTGCTTTACAAAAACAGTGAAACACCATTTTTTACTTTACGATACCAGTGAAAAAAACGCATCACTGTAAAAAAATGGATTTTATGGTGAATGTCTTACCCTGAGTTAGGAGCAATGGATGCTGTGGATGAGGTCCCATTAATTGAAGAACAGTCTGAGTCATCTGAAGACAAAAGAACAAATTAAAATCAGCACCTTCCACAAATAAAGAGTTTTTTTTAGAATGGTACAGTGATTATCTCGAAGACCACATGATACTGTGAGTCTAAGTATCAACATGTATTTTAAATCTCACCATCATCACTGCAGGCATTTTCCAGCTCATCAGGCAGCTCCTCCTCGACTCCATCCACCTGCATCGAGCACTCCTGACTGAAAACCAAACAAAAGACGTCTTCAGTGAGATGAAGATGAAAAAACATCGGACAGAAACACCGGAGAGAAGTCCTGAGCTGTTTCTCACCCTGACAGCTGAGTCTCTCCATCGTCCTCCGTCGGGGAGGGTGAGGAGAGCACAGGAGAGGGAGGGGACGTGGAGGCAGCCTGTCTCTGTTTGGTGAGCTGGATCGCAGAGATCTGGTTTGTCACGGAGCCCACCAAGACCCCCGCTGGAGCAGGACACCCATCTATGGAAGAAGAACATTCATGGCTCATGTGTTTTATTCTTTAATTACACCTATGAGAACATCCTGGGGACAAAATAGGGGATTGTGTTGACCCCCCTTTGTTCGGCCTCCAGAGGTATAGAGGCGTGATATTGGAGAGGTGGGAGACGGGAGCGCCGCGAGTACTGTAAAGTTGCAGAGACTTAATGAGGTGCGTTTGCACTGAGGTTGGGCTTGTAACACCGTAAAGTTCATACACCAAACAGCAAAATCACGAGAATCATTGCAGAGAAGTTCAGTGCTTAGGCCTAGATAGTGGTGTGCGATATGACAATTTTAATCGTTAAGGATTATAACGTGGAGATGATCTCATAAAGCAGAAAGATCGTCAAATCATCTGTGTTGGCGCAGAGACTTTGACGCGCACCCGACTAACCAAACGTAGCACATTACGCGCAGTGCATGGTGGGATCTCCTGTTTGGTTTTGTAGCGTGAAGCCATGGCGGAAAGAGAAAAGGAGATAAAAGCTTGAAGATGTCTGAACAAAAATCTTTTAAAGCAGCTGTATTATTCATTCAGATTATGGACATTACAGTTAGATAACATTTGTTTTGAATTGTTGCACTTACAGAGATAACCAGTTACTTAAGTTTGCATTTATATCTGACCCTTTTCAATAAGCTATTTGGTGTGTTTAGTTTTTATGTTCCAAAAGTGCACTTTATTGTTGTTCATTGCCTTTTATGTTTACATTTATTGCACATTTTTATAAAAAATGCACTATTTAAATAAAAACCTGCTCAGAAAATCTATTTGGCTTAAATTGCCTTTTTTTTTTTTTTTTTAGGGTTTTACATGTTTGTATATGTTATATGTTAAACATGGGAAAATGGTCAAACATGCAAATTAGTCCAGAAAAATCAACGTGAAAAAGAATCGTGATAAAATCGTGATTTTATTCAAAAAAAAAATCATGAAATGATATTTTTGCCATATCGGCCACCCCTAGGCCTAGATTTAAAATCTGTTGACAACTGTGCACATTTGAGTAAATAAAGTCTTCCTCTTGGCTGAAATACTCTTTCATATGAAGCATTTTTAACCATGACAAATATGGACAAACTCAGTGATGCTCCCTTTATCTACACACAACTAAGAAGTCACAAGCTGTTTAGTTAGTTGCAATATTTTCATTTGCAATTTTGTGTAATTAATTGTTATTGTGTAGATTTTATGTTTATAATAATGCAAACACATTTTTTTGAAATTCAGTGTATAATTTATCATTGCTGTCCCCATTGCTGCAGTAATCCTGCAAGTTTCTCCTTGTGGGACGTATAAAGTAAGGATGCACCGAATATTGGCCGAATATTGCAATAAAAGCCATATTCAGTCTTCGGTGGAGTGAGGTAATAGCAAGGCTGAATAACTGTGTGACGCAATGACGAAATCAAATACGTCATTGCGTTTGACTGTGGCCAAGCAGACTTGTGTCAAAAGGAGGCTTAATATGAATGGAAAACTTTATTGGGCATTTTTTTTGAAAAGCAAAGGCTGCTGGAACATAAAAAAATCATCATATTCAATAAACACTTTCTTTTAAAAAATATGTCTAAATATTTATTCTAAGCTATTTATGCACTGTTAAAAATATAGTGAACTACGTAGCCTCTGCATTGGATATTCGGTGTTCGGCCAGGTGTTTATATTTTATTCGGCTTCGGCTACAAATTTTAATTTTGGTGCATCCCTTGGATAAAGGTTTATTCAGTTCTATACCATGACAGTAACATGATCTTTTGTAGAGGCAAAACTGAACATACAAAAGTGAATCCAGGGCTCATTTTAGTGTATTAATTTACAAAACCCAAGTAAAATCTTGTATCATTATCACTATTCGAAGTATTGTTCAGTTTTTAATTTTGCTTTTCAAAATTCCCTGGAATGCATGTGTTTTATTTATTTTCATTTATTTATTATTATTTAGATTACATTTAGATTGCTTTCACTTTTTTAATTGTGTTCTTTTTCTACCTGTGTATTATTATTCAAAGGTACTGGAATCTTAATTTCCCATAAGGAGTCTTCCTAGAGGATTAATAAAGTTCCATCTAATTTGATATATCTAAACTTATTAAAGTTGATGCTGATATTTATGTCAAGAGCACAGTCTCTACTTAACTAAAATCAACCTGTTTCTTCCATGATTACAGTCAATTCAGACGCATGCATACACAAAGCATGGATATGTCAATATATATATGATATTAAAGATATCTTCATGTATATAGGTGTACATAAAGATGTGGTGTTTAAGTAAATATGAGTAGGTAATCAGATAAGTAAAGAGGTATTTATATGTGTATAAAAATAGGTGGGTGAATGTTTAAATAGATTTCATAGGTCCATGTAATTTGCTTTCATGATAAGTCTATTGGAGTACATGTGTTGAATACAAGTCAAATATGTAACAGGGAAAAAGGAGTAGGACCAGATAAGTTTTACGTCTTCCTACTCTTTTTCCAGCATGTAAATTGAAACTTCTATTATAAATGAGTTATCTGCTTATTATTTCCTCTTAATTTTTTGTTTTGTATATATTTTTGTTGTAATATGTTCGAAATAAACAAATAAATTTATGTTAGAAACATATGTGAAGCAAGAAAATTTTATTTTATTTTCTAATTATTTTACACTTTGTATTTATAGAAGTGGACACTGCATGAAGTTAGTGTAAGAAAACATGGTACACTATCATTTGACAATATTAAAACCAATATATGGAATTTTTATGGCCAATTCGTGCAGTTAAAATATGGACCAACAAAAAATTCATGTCTGTCAATACTGATATGGAATATTAATATTGTGCATACCTTGTCCCTAATATTGTAAAACCCACAGCTCTCTTTTCCTTAATTTATATTCCTGCTTATGCTCAGTAGTCATGGTAGTCTTGTATGCAGCCGAGTAAAACTTCATTTAGTCTGAAGTACATTTTTTCAGGACCCAAACATTTTGCCTTCATCACTTTACCTGAGCCTTCATCCATCGGCGTGGGCTGCTTCTCCTGCGTGGCACCGAGCACGGTTGGCATGGAGCCGCTGGGACAGGGGCTGACGGCTGCAGGTCCATTTCCTCTGCCCGTGGATGATGAATTTCCTTGCGAACAGGGCCTCTTCTGCTTGTTTAGGTCTGCTGTTGCTGTTTGAGGCTTGTTAGCAGGAGAGCAGCCTCTCACAAACAGATGATTGCTTAATGCAGTGGCTTTTGAGCTATTGTTTGCTGTTCGACTGCATTTCAGCGCTGTTTTAGTGGAGTGGATTCTCCTCGTTGTTGTGCTTCGTCTTTCGATTTTAGTGCAGCGGAGGCTGGGGGCATTTTCCCTCGATGGTGCCCCCTGGTGTTCACGGAGAGTAAGGCTCTGAGGAGGCACTGCTGGTGGGGAGGAACAGTCTCCAGCTTCAGGCTAGGAGACAGAATAAAGAGTGATAAGCTCACAGAATCAAGACTCAGACTTTATTATCATTGCACATGACACAAGTACAGAGCAACACAGTTTTTCTTTACGGTTTAAGACAGTCACATGCATGACACATCATTGTACCTCTATTAAAGAGGTAATATATCAGCATTATTTCTGTTTTCTCAATATTATAGCCCTTTTCCATTAGATCTACTCTACTCTACTCGACTCTACCCGGCTCTACTCTACTCCCCTTGTGCTGCTTTTCCATTAGCCCCAGTCGCCTGCCCAATGGGGTGCAGTGTCGCTGTAAACAGCTGAGCGGCACTGCGCTGACATCATTTTGAGCGCGACACAACAATCTAGGGCTGGGCGATATGGCCTCGAAATAAAACCCCAGATTTTTCTCCACAACACTCGATTTACGATTTTAATCGATTTTTCCCTCCCTAAAAGAAACAAAACTCCCAGTGACATAAAAATGAAACAGCATTTATGCTGTCTAAATGTTTCCCTCTGAAAGTCAAATTCTGGGTCATAAAGGTTAATTATGTAGTATAAACGTAGGCAGGTTTGTCTACATAAACACTAAAAGACTGAGGTATTTTTACAGTATTAGCATGAAACTCTCTGATCAATCTTTAATCCACTTAAATAACAAATACAAGCCTATAAAAGTGGAAAAGAAAAAAAATCGAAAATTTTGAAGAAAAAAAATCTTGATATTTAATTTTTTAAATCTTCTGCAGAAAATAATTTGAATAGATCAATTTAATCGAGTTTTTTGCCCAACTCTACAACAATCTGTGGCTTTTTGTCACAAACCGTGTAAAAAAGGAAAGCAGAAGAAGGCTGCAGGTGGCAAGAAGAAATACCCCTTGAGAAGCACAGGAGAGTTTTGGAAGCTATACAACAGAATGAAGCTGAGGACGAGAGCAATCCAGCTGCAAAGAAAAGACGTATGAGGGTAAGCTAATGGTAGCTACCGCTAGCATGCTAGGTCGTCGCACTCATGACTCATCGATGACGACATTATCTGACCAATCAGTAGCCAGCAGTCAGTGACGTCATCTTTTGGTATCGACTCAGCGCGCTTTAGAACCAGAGCGGAGTAGGTGCGCGCCTCATTTTGCGCTGTTTTATTTATATTTACTTTGCAGACCAAACAAGCGCAGACTGTCAGGACGAAGGCTCTGCTGCATATCAAGGGGCAATTTCTTTTCTCAATCACTATTTCCAAACAAATACAACATATCTGCTTGTCAGTGTTTAAGAGCTCACACCTTATTCATTCTGTTTAAAACCAAGATATTCCCACACTGGGGCTTTGGCATTCAGCGTAGGAACTGTAGCTTTCATGTCTTCATTCAAATCAGCATTTGTTTCCGTGTTACCCCTCATGGTGCTCACTTGCAGCTCTGTGTGTATGCGCCAGCGGCCCCGCCTCCCCCCACAAAGATTGAATGACAGATGACAGATGGATCACTCCCGCTCATTCTACTATAGAACTAACACACCCAGGCATTGAAAAAGATGGACAGAGTGAACCATCTCCTCAACCGGCCTGTTTGGTAGAGAGAGGGGAGTAAAACAAACACGCATGCAAATGTCAATTTGACAAGGCCAGCAAACTTACCGAGGACGTTTTTATTTATCGTGCGGTCAATTGTTTTATTGATTATTATGACAGGCCTACCAATATATATGATGTAAATATCTGCAAAAATGTCAATATCAGCCGATATCAATACTTGACTTTTTAGGGTGATATCGGCCAGTACAGATATCAAACCGATAATATTGTGCATCCCTTATCAGGATTAAATAGACAGGGATCAATACTCACCATAAACTTGTTATCTTGCTGCATGGGGGACTCTCCCTTAATGACCAGGTCTTGTTGACAAACTGTCAGAGGAGACTTCAGTCCGGTCCGATCTTCACCTGAACCGGCCTCTTTCCTGCTCACAGCTGATCCATTCACCTGCTGAGAGGTTTGGAGCACACCGTTCTGCTTCGTACCTCCTGGCTGGACATCACTGACACATCCGACGTGGTTTTCCTTCTTCAGGATGCTGGTCTCTGTGCAGCTGCCGACGGCCTGCTTCGGTCCTGCACACTGAGCCTGGTTTGGTTGCGGTGGCAGGTTTGGAGACCAGTCTGGCACGGTGGTGAGTTGGCTCTTGGTGTTCACTTTGTTCTCGTCCCCGTGTGCCCACATGGAGAGCACAGATAAGGCGGCTGACTTTGGCCTTAACGTGGAGGCGGATGAGTCAGCGTCAGAGGAGAGCATTTTGGCTTGGTCTGTCCTCCTCGACGGCTCTAAGGAAGTCAGATTTAAAGGCACTGGAGTGACCGGAACAGTCTTGGCGTGTGCGCTGACTGAAGGTGCGGTGGTTGGTCTGTTTACTCTTGATCCAGCTCCTACTTTCCCCCCACCCCACGGGGAGGACTGGTTGGTTGGCATGGCACTCCCAGACTAAGATATCAGTATTCTTCGGGGTTGAATTCCTGGGTGGAGACTAACGGGCAGGATAAACAATAATAGTCTG
The DNA here is from genome assembly GCA_036419115.1 of Scarus forsteni. Taxonomy (NCBI): domain Eukaryota; kingdom Metazoa; phylum Chordata; class Actinopteri; order Labriformes; family Labridae; genus Scarus; species Scarus forsteni. The sequence goes on from JAZDUH010000033.1 coordinate 5,263,374, forward strand.
CGGCTCCTCCTTCGCTCTCCTTCCTGTAACTCTTCAGGTGTCAGCTCCGGTTGAATAGGACTGAATATTCTCTGTTGGTCACTTTAAATCGACTACAAGTTCTTTGTAATACCTGACCAACACTCAACATACCTGCCACAACAGGAGCAGTGAGAGCAGTGGACTGAAAAATCAGGCTGCAGGTCAGCTGGAGTTCTTAAGAGTATCTCCTCCTAATGAAGAATCAGGGCAGGCACATCCGGTCTTCTTCTACAGGCAGCCAGGTTTCCTTTCCCACTAACAGCCAGAGAGCACAATGATCAAGACCCAGGCTGAGCCGAGGAGTTTGATGGCATTAGCTGCTACAAACAGTGGCACAGCTCACAGTTTCTTCTTATTTTGAGACTTTTAGGGATAAAATGCGTGCTATTTTTCTTTAAGACTTTACCATAGGCTCACACTGAGGTCTGAAATCTTGAGTGTGACATTTACGTCCTTGGAGTCCACATGTTGTCTTCTATTGATTCACAAGACGCAGCTACTTAACAGTAATCACCACTGGAAAGAAACAGGAGAATAAAAAATCAGTTTAAGAGAGTTACAACAATCAGCCATTTTATTGACAACAGATATTTAAATACACGGTAAAAACTAGGGCTGAACGATTTGAGAAAATAATCTAATTGCGATATTTTCCCCCAATATTGCAATTGCGATTTACTCTGCGATTGTTTTAATGTTCCTCATCTTATGTATTCTTAAACAAACATAAGCAGTAGATCGTTTTATAGTAAAACCAATATGAGATTAAATCAATCTAAGGATAAAAGATTTGAGAAGAAGTGGAGAAGTGAAGAACAGAAGCAAAATAGGTATGAAATTGCAGAAAAAAAGGCCAAAAAATTCAAGGAAAATTGATTATAGCAGCAAAATTGGGATTCAATTTCATAAACCATGTAAAAATTCCAAACATGGTCTGACAGTGGCCAAAAAAAATAAAAGATAATGGGAGCGAGATAGGCATAAAGTCGTGAAACTGGGTTAAAAAAGGTTAAAATAGGCATGAAATTGCAAGAAACTACATCACAATGTTCAACACATTTTGGGTTAAAAATATTGCACTGTCTGCAATTTGAAAATCGAAACAAGCCATACTGCGATTTAATCTAATTTGCAATTAATTGCTCAGCCTTAGTAAAAACCCATCCAGCAAAATCACTGTCTTGACATAAATGTTGAATAATGTTGAGTAAAATAATAATACAAATAAAAATAATGAATATGATTATTGATTAGCACTAATATAATAAAATATAACTAAAAAAAATCTGACATATTTTCAATAATTTTATTAATGATAACAAATGAAAATACTGAATAATATAAACTGATGGTAAAAGAAACACAGTATTTCTTAATTATTTATTTCCTTTCTCTGAAACCAGCTGCTGTAATACCACAATTTCCCAAGTTGGCATAAATAAAATCAATGCAGCAATCAATCATCCATCTATTCATGTGTCTATCTATCTATCCATCTATCCATCCATCTACAGATATTCTATATCAGGATACACGATATTGGGGCTGAGAGCTATATCGTTATCGTATCTATATCGAGATGTTAACATTGAAGATATTTATATCAACAAAGAAAAAACAGAAATTATATAGATTTCACCCGCACTCGTCCTGCATGCACAGCTCTGGAAGTCACAACAAATTTCATTTTTATGATTGCTCTTGAATGCACCACTTGGTTTTCACCAAACCCATAGTCATATCGTATTGTATAGATATTGAGATCTCGGACACGAGTATCGAGTTATGAAATGTTGTCCATATCGTTCAGCTCTAAATGATATTATTGGTTTGATATTGGTTTTGGCGATACTGACATTTTTGCAGATATTTACAGTCGGTATATCGGCTATATATTGACTGGAATATCGGCAAATTACACAATGTTAAAAATTAATGCACCTTCTCATCACTGCATGGGTAATTATAAACATTAATGGTTTCATTTTTGTAGGAGTTAAATGCCTTTTTCCTTGTTTTACATTTGTCACGCAATAATATGCTGTAACACTGCAAGAAACAAGTTAATTTTTGGTGATAATGAATCAAATGACAGCATATCAGATATCGGCAAAACCCAATACTGGCATCCCTAATCTTTATTCATATTCTCAGTTTTGCACCATGAAATGTAACATACAAATTGACATTTTTACTTCCTGGTGTTATGATGTCATAGCTATACATGCTCCACCCACATGTTCTTTTCGTTTCTGTCACAGGCAGACGCCATGACTGTCTGAAAAGTTTTCTCTGCAGTCTGTAAATTCCTAATGTAATTGGGAAGCCAATCGGCGTGGACTCATTCTCGCAGCTTCCTGCAGCCCCTCCGCCACCCTCCCAGATCAGAGTGTTTCCAAAGGGGAGGGGAAAAGATCTGTATCCACTCCTATACAGATTGGAAACATGACTTTTTGATCAAACTTAAATCTAATAATTACTTAAAGGGATGTTCGGGCTCCAAGCAGCTCAGACTACAGGTGAGGTCTTCTGCTGCTGGCAGGTAAGTAAAAATGAGCCATGAAGCTAGGTTGGGTCGAATCTACAAAAGGCCAGGAAGTCTGCATTTTTTTTATCTGTGTGGAGTTTTTCTCCCTGTGTATGCCTGGGGTATTTCTAGGCACTTTGGCTTCCTTCCACAGACCAAAACACTTAATAGGTTGATTAGTAACCCCAATTTGCTCTTGGATATGAGTGTGCTTTTGAATGGTTACCAATCTCTCTATGTGGCCCTGTGATTGGCTGACTACCAGTTCAGAGTAGGCTTAAGCCCCATGTGACCCCAAAAGAGATAAGTAATGTACAAAAAGATAATGGATCTTAATTTTAGCGTAAGAGCTCCTGAAATAGGGTACATTTTCTGTCAACATAGAGGTAAATCAGTATTTTAACTTCAATGAAGCTTCATTTTACTGTTCCAAAGAATATTTAACATATGACAATACTTATATAAGTAAAAATCCAACATAATGCACCCCTAGTCTTAACTAATTAAAAACAGCTTCAAAATATTTAAGTACAACTATTTCTTCTTCACTTACTCAATGCATGTACTGCTCTACTTCATACATATTAATAGTCCTTAGAATGATTTTAGTCCCTTTAACTACGTTAAAAAGACTGATAACATGCTATGACATGCATTTAAATAGACTATTCTTATGATCATTAATAAGGTGTGCTTCGGGATTATGGTTTGCTATTAGGGAATGCAAAAACAGTTTAAAAATCACTGACACAGACAAAACTTTACATAAAAATACAATTTAAAGACAGCTACAGTGATTTCACTTGTCCCAATCACTTTAGTAAAGCCCTCTGCATGAGTTGCATGTAATAATTAAATCAACATTTAGTTTTTTCCCCTCATTATTCACCTTTAGAGAAGATTTGTTGGATTGTTGTCAAGGCTTTCCTCACGTGTTTGGTCAACGTTTCAGTTCGGTTACCACCAAGATACCAAAGCTAACTATCACTTAGGTGTGTGGAAAACGGCTATAAACAAACATGCTTACACGAAACAACTAATAAAGCCGATAAATTAACAGAAAAATAACATTTTCAGAACAGAACGGCCCTGACAGGAAGTTACCAATCTCCCGCTGGTTCACGTCGTCTCTGTTTACCGCACGGTTAGCTTAGCAACACGACACAAACCGTCACCGTTTATGTGAGATATACTCAAATTTCAACCACAATAAAGGTTCCCCGTTTACAGTCATGCATCCACACTCACTCTGTCCACGATGGTGTCCTTGTCATGTTGGTCAGTTGTTCTGTTTCGTGGTTACTCGACACTTTTCCTCACATCGCAGCTAGCTGCGGATGTCCCTACTGAAACATCGTGTCCGAAGATCGTCCATCGACTCAAGATGGTCGCTCCGCTTCACTTCCGGGTTGACGTTAGGATCTGGTGCACAGCCAGGGGCGCTCCCAAGCATGTTTTAACCCAAGATAAGTTGTCACACCGGGGCCTATCTGACACCGGCTCTGCACAGTTTCACAAAAGAAGCATCTTTAAAGCAAACTGATGAAAAACCTTAAACTGACCTGAAATAAGCTTCAAACTGTGGAGAAAACACACACAGTGTTATACCTTTAAGCTTTAACATGTTTCAAATGATCATGAATTTAATCCTCCCAAATATGTTATCTTTAAACTCTGTAAAAGATTTAGAACGTGTGCAGATTATAAATAGGACTTGTTCTATAGCCTTTTTTAAAGACTCAAATACATCATCATGTTATATTTTACAGCAAAAGCAGAAATTAAACTTTTATCCTCTGCTAAATGTTCAAAATGGCCTCTTTTTTTACATAAATGTTATCATGCATGATATAGGATTTTTGCAGATTTTTTTTATATATTTCCAGGCTTATTATGATCAAACAGTTTGTGTTAAGAAGAGTACAAAGCCTCTTTTGACCATGTACTGGCCTGTTCTTTGCATGTTAACAGTCTTTAGTGTTACAAACAGATATGAAGCAAGAAAAATATTTTATTCTTCCATAAATGATTTGATATTTTAAGGTAGTCGTTCAGTGATATAGAGGAAAACCATTATTGTACAACTGTACATTATGCCAAATTCCAGCCTGTGTCTGGCTCAGACAGAAAATATCAGAAAAATATTTCATATCTGCTGATGCCAATGATCACCTTTATAGGTAAATATCTGCTGATACCCAGTTTGGTATACAGATAATACTGTGCATGCCTAATAAATGTTATTTTATGGAATTTAACTGTTTCTTTGGTGCCTGAAATCAACATTTTTGGAAAGCTTGGTATTTGTTTTATGGCAAGAAAATGAAGATCCTTAAAGACCCAGAGCAAAAAGTTAATAAGTTGATATTTGAAACAAACACTCATAATGTATGGGTTTAAAGGGCCCCTGTCAGTTATGTGCAGAGTTTGTCCAACATTTATCCTGCTTGTATCCTGCATGTTTCCTTTTCCTCCTTGTGTTTTCTTCTTTGACGTGTCCACAGCTCCTTGATATTCTCCACTGTTATTTCATAAGTTCCCTCGTACGTAGTTTTTGGGATTTCAGCTTTTATTTGTTGAACAGAGACTTTAAATCTAATTTACAAGTCGTGCTTTTGTTGGTTAGCTCCTTACATGCGTATACTCTTCACCTTATGTTTGTTTTTAAAATTTCTCAACAAATAAAGTTGGCATTAAAATTACTGTTGTCATGTGCAACAACTAATTTGCAGAACATTTTTACTTACCATCGCTGGTATTAGATTATTGTAATATACAATTGAGCATTAGGCAATCAAAATAGCACTTTATATTTTTTGGGGGCAATTTGCAATACAATAATGCACTTTACACTTTAGCACTTTAACCAGCCCCTTGGCCTAAATATTTTTGATGATTAGCTATGTTTGCTTTGTTTGGTATTGTTTGTTTTGCTCTGTTTTGTTTTGTCTCATTTTGTTTTTATTGTGTATAAATATTTTGTACAACACCAACCTGCCAATGGGACTAGAGATGGAATATCCACACAGCTATAATCTTGCATGTTTACATTTATATGTTCATTAACATGCACTATCCCATTCCTTCTTTTAAAAATAAACAAATCTACTTTATCACTTCATTACAAAATCATATTCACATCATGACAAAGGCTTATTTCACACTTTGTTAAAGCATAAATACTTGAAATTATTGCTTAAGCATAAAATTAGAGATGTTTTTGAACTTTCTTCCTCTTCTGTGGTGCATCCATCGGCCTATCTTAGTATGGAAGCGAAGAAGTACCAACATCCAAATTAAAATGGATTAATAGAAATGCATTTTCATTTTCAGAATAATGCTGTTTTTTGACTCAGAAATAAAATAAATAATACATTTTTCAAACTGAACTTTCATTTTCTTGTTCAAGACTGCTCATTCTGTGACTTAATTACAATGAAAAAGATATTTAAGATTTAATTTTCAAGCGATGCCCCAGCAAATAGGTACCAAAATTCAATCTGAATTGTCAAATTTGAAAATTAAAAAAGCATTAGCAGTCATGCTTTTTCATTTCAAGGATTTGGCTACAACTTTTGACTCTTAACTAAAATGAACACTAAATCATCCAAACAGCATTTTCATTTTCTTCTTTAGGCTGCACATTTTATGACACAACTAAAAAGAAAACAAAGAGGACATTGCTTTTTCATTTTCATGCTCGCCGCGCAAAAAGTGGTCCACAATTCAATCTGAATTGGCAATTCAACGTGGCGCAGGACAGTGAAGATTCAGTTTGAAAAATGTATTATTCATTTTATTTCTGAGTCAACAAAACAGAATTATTCTGAAAATGAAAATGCATTTCTATTAATCCATTGTAATTTGGATTTTGGTGCTTCTTCGCTTCCATAATCTTAGAGGTACTCTTCTCTTTTTCATCTTCTTAAACGGGGAGTCAGTGCATGTATCCCCCTGCTGAGGGCCTGATATGCCTGCAGGTGATGATGTGACCACTGGAGGGCGTCACTGAGCAGGACCTCTAACCATGCCCCTGCACCAGCTCTTCCTCACATCATCTCTCCATCTTCATGGCATGTTTCTGTGGCCTCTCTTCCTCCTTCGCTCTAAATTTTTATTATCTTATCTGCCTTTTCTTCTTTCCTTGAACCATTTAAGCTTATATTTTCATACTTTGTCTTGGCCAATCTTTCTTTTACATCCCGGTACAGCTACAATAAATGCCTTTTATACGCCTGGCTCTACAGGCACTTATCATTTTCTTGAACCCTGTCTTCTTCTTGATCTTATTTGTCCATTTTCTTCCTTCACCAAGGGCGTATGGTTTGATTTTGACATTGGTGGGGACATAAAAGTACACAAAGGCGGCCCCCTTTAAGTTGATGTGTTTTACATTTATGTATGTTTTTCAATGTCATGTAGAGCTAATCACACAAATAAGCAAACTATCTTTTTCAGAAAAAAAATATTCTACCAGTATAAACAGTCCTGCTCAGTATTATTGACACCCCTCCATTATTTACATTACTTTAACATTATCTTCAGAAACAAATTGAAATGAACCAAACTTATGTCATCAGGATCTTTTAATTGAAGGTCCAAAATACTTTAACAAAAAAAATATATATATAGATATATATTTATAAGTCACATAATGTTATTTCAAAGACAGAACTGAAAAAAAGCATGTGCAGCAATAATGGCACCCCTCTTCAGTATTTTGTTGCACACTCTTTGGCACTGATGACAGCCTCCAAATGTTTCTTGTTGCCATCTATAAGCTTCTTGCTCTTCTCAGCTGGTATTTCCTCCCACTCTTCCTATGCAAACAGTTCAAGCTCTTGAACATTTGGAGGTTTCTTTTTCCCAATGGCAGGTTTCAGCCATACCAAAGATTTTCAAGACTCATTGCTGGCCATTTTTTTCCTTTTTAACCATTCCTGCGTGCTTTTGGACGTGTGCTTTGGGTCCTTGTCTTGCTTTAGGGCCCATGATCTTCGACTCAAACCAAGTTTTCTTACACTGGGTAGGACATTTCGCTCTAAAATTTCTTGATAATTCTCTGATTTCATGAGTCCTGTGATACGGTCAAGGCCTCCAGTACCTGATGCAGCAAAGCAGCCCCAAACCATTATGAAACCTCCACCATGCTTAATTGTTGGTAGGGTGTTCTTTTCCTTAAGGCTTCAAGTGGTTGCAATTAAAACTGCCTATTCTAAATATGACTGCATGATCATAGTAGCTAATGAAGTATAATTTACAAACCTTAATATGTGAACATTACTTCTGCCAAGTTTGAGTCTGATAAAGTGATGCAGAGCAAAGTTAGAGAGGTTTGTAAAGAAACTGTACTGTCACATTGTGTACTTAAACTTCATGGGTGCCAATAATGATAAGTAGGACTGTAATTAACCTCCAGATTCTCCTCCTAAATCTCTACTGTCTCTTCCTTGACCAAAATATATTAATGCATGACACATGAACAGTGGGACAATTTGGGAATAATCAGAAATTTGATGGTATGGTAATATTCTGGTAAATGTATAACCAAAATCAAAAAGGACTACCGATAAGTATACTCCCCAACAATATGAATGTATAAAGTCATGTTATTAATCCAAGGTTTAATTGTATTCTTTCACAAATTTTTATTGTTGGTCTTAAACGGTTGCTGCCTTTCAGTAGACAAATAATACATGGATAATAAATAAAATAACCAAAACAGGTATGTCTTGGCATTAAATATAAGCTGTTTTTTTAGTTATAAAGTTATATACTATGCTTTTTTTTATGTTAGGGACCATACAGTAGTGGCATAATATTGATAGGGACGTGTTCTACGCCCCTGTCCTTCACTTTCTATCTTTTGTTATACATATTCATCATTTTCTTTGCGGTTTTTCACACTTTCTTGACCCTCCTCTTCTTCATTTTGGCCATATTCTACTTTTCTTGTTTCTTCTCCTTCCTTCTCTCCTTTCCTTAAGCCTCTTCTGCCCCTTCCTTTTCTCTTAAATACCTGTTTTATCCTCCTTTCACTCCCCATTCCCCTCCTCGTATCTCCAACTTCTTTATCTTGTTTCCTCTTTCTGCTTTGCTTCCATTTCCTCATTCTTAAATGCCTCTGCGTCCCATCTTCTCCTGGCTTTTCCTGGTTGTTGGACTCAATAAAACTTTATATCTTCCCTCACCTCCTCTTGTCTTCACCTCTGGCATGTCAAAGCGGACAAGAAGAGGAAGAGAGAAAGAGGGAGGGATAAAAAAGGGTGTGTTAGAGAGAGGGAGAGAGAGAGGGGGCTGAAGCTGAGCAGCGGTGGGCTGGGCTGCAGGATCTTTGGATGATTCCAGTCTCAAGTGTCATTGAGAGCAAAGAGTCTGCAGGACAAACTGGTTTTAGAGGAGGAAGAAGAAGAAGAGGAATCCCTGCTCATATCAGGACTTACATTCATTTTTGGGGATGATCTTTAACTTTTTGAACCACTAAAAAGAGACTGAAACTTTCCTCACAGGTTGAATCACTTCTGAAGAGAAATCAAGAAGAAGCAAAGGTGCAAAACAAGAAGACGAAAGCAGTGAAAAAGTCTTGGATGTATTTCATTTTCTTCTGATAAGAAGAATAAAGAAGTGACACAAGAGAAGACAAGGCTTTATCTCGAGGACCAGAAGAGGATGATGTTGCATGCTGCATCACCTCAGATGCATAGAAATAAAAGAATACAAGGAAAAGTAAGGTTGTAAAAGACTGGCTTATAGAAAAACCTTACATTTTTTTAAATTCTAGGGTCAAAAATCAAGAAATAAAGAGGGTGAAAAGACACAAAAGTTGCAGATTTATCAAAGAACTGATAAGAGAAAACGCATTTTTGTAAACTTTGCTTTTTCCAGGCTCTGGAAAGAAGAGAACTTTAACTTTTTGGACTTTTATTTAATATTTTATAACCAGGAAAAAGCTAAATTAAAGACTGTAAGTGCAAGGAAAAGGATCAAAATCAAGGACAAACCAAAAGAGCTTAAACGCACCACAAGAGCAGAGGTGTTAAGAGCTGGAAATGAAGGAATAAAGGGAGAAAAAAGCAGTTAAAGTGAACATAGTAAGTAAAAAAGATAGAGGAATTGGCTAAGAAAGTGTTAAATCTACAAACATACAAACAAGGTGCAATCACAGAGTGAAAAGGTAAAAGGATGAACCAAGAGGACAATCAGGATTAAATCAAGGATAAATCAACAGAAGGAGAGAAGAAGACTTTAAAAGCAGGACTGAAGGATCCAAAGGAGGAGAAATAAAGAGTGTTTAATCCAGAGGCATCCAGGTGTGATTAAAATGAGGCTCCTGGTGCTCCTCGCTGTCCCCCTCTCCATCCTCGTCCTCCACGCTGTGGCCGCCGTGGCCCCGGGCCGGCTGGAGCGCTGGGTCCGCTCAGGCCTCCAGTCTCTGCAGTGGGACCAGCTGGACCGGTGCCTCCGCATGTCCTCGCTGTCCGAGTCCGAGTGCAAGAGGCTGTCCCACCTGCCCATGTCCGCCGTGGCCGTGTATGTGGCAGAGCCGCGCAGCACTGCAGGTAGGAGGAGGTCACACTCTGACCTTTTCATCCTGAGTGGGCTTAAGAGTGGAGATGAGTGCATGAGCTAAAATCTGAAGAAAGACATGATGAAATATGGTTTATAGGAAGCTGAGGAACAATTTTGAGGCATAAGACCATCACAGAATGTTGAGGAAATAATTTTAATCCAATAAAACTGTTTGGCTTTTTGGTCAAACTGATTAATTCACATAAAGTTTGCATCAATTTTCTTGCAAAAAACAAACAAACAAAAAAAAAAGAGTCTAAATTTTCTGCTGCAACACTTAAGATAAAACTATATTTCTAATATATTCCAAAAATATAGAAAAAAGGGAAAAAAAAGTTTCCAAAAAACTTCAAATTCCAAGGTTGACCTCCCTCCCAAAAAAACCCCATTATAGTAGGAATAGTTTTTTATATATTTTTGTATTATTTATTTATTTATTTTTAACACTGTGCTTTGCTACGATGATTATTTGATTAAAACTATATTTCTAATAAATTCCAAAAATATAGAAAAAGGAAAAAAAAAGTTTCCAAAAAGTTACAGTTTATTCTATTTTTTTTATTTTTTATTTTTTTGGAAATACAGTGCTTTAGCATGATGATTATTTGAATTGTGATATTATATTTTGTTGTAATGCCGACATACATTATCAGCCCAAACCATATAAGGGCACTGACTGGGTAAGAAAAAGCTTTATCCAAAAATTGTAAATTAATTAGTAATTAAATTAAATAGGTTATTTTCCAAGTGATTAGAGGAATACTCTTAAGCAACAATGTTGTCAGAATGATTTTAATTTGACTACTGAAAAAGCCAATTCTTCTAAATAAACAATGTCTAGAATTATATTTGATGAAACACCTTTCATGTTTTACATGATTAAAAAAATCAAAACTCGCTTTAAACAGTTTACAGAAAGAAAAAGAATATAAAACCAATACTGAAATTAAAAGTCAGTCAAAGTTCTTTAATTATTTAGACAAAAATCCATTACAATGAAGGTCAATTTAACAATGTGAAAAATAAGTTTGGATCAAAAGTATGGCCGTGTGCTCTATCTGTGACTGTTACACTTAAAATGTCTGGCAGAGCATCACCCCCCATCTTTTCACAACTTTTTAAAATCTACATAAAGACCCAAAAACATCAATAATCCCAATACTAAATAATGACTGAGGAGAAATAAATGAAGCTACTTTTATTTAAGGTGAGAAACTGCAAATGAGCCCGATGTTTCTTTGTTATTTTACTCAAATGTAACTTTAAGTGACCATGCTCTAAAGTGTCAGATTAAATATCACTGCAGTGCACTTACGGTCAACAGGATCAAATCTGTGACTCAAATGCTGGGACATGTTGTAACTCAAAGTTTCACATTGAAATTATTAAAAAACAGACAGTTTGTTTTATTGGTCGTAACATTAATTGTGCAGAGAAGTGTTTCTTCTCCAAAAACCAGAGACGCTCCTGAGAATGTTGACAATAAAAACCAGCTGATTTCTTTAATAATATCTGGTTGGTTGATTGTTATGAACTCTTCAGTCATCATTCTGTAAACATGATCAGCTGTGGTGTCTTCTCATGCCTGCATCACTGTTTGCCACCATCAGTCCCACTCCACCTGTTATTTTGGTCTCTTATGTGGGGTCATACAGGTGCAGCCTACTTCCAGAGGCTTTAAAATGTGACGCACAGACCCTGCAAACCAAGGATTGCTCGGCGAGTATCGTCAGTCGGCATCATAAATGGGATGTCCTACATATGATACCAAATCCTTCACATTGTCAGCTGTGTGCTGCTTGTAACCAACAAAAAGCCACAGATCTAGAGTTAGCTATCACCTCCACATCCTCCTTTGTTGAGGTTATGGAAAGTCATTGAGGCATTAAATTGCTATCGGTAATACCAACTGTAGTTCAGCTCTACTTGTACTCGAACTGGAGGTAAACTGAGGTCTAAACACATACGTTTTTAGCCGAATCTGCGTATCATCCACACCAAGACTGTCTGTAAACGATCATTTCTGAAACCAGGCTCCAGAGTGGAAAGATTTTGAAATGCCGTCTTCGCAGCTCCGTGATTAGATATGCTTACGTCATAGTTTAATATCTTCATTGACACGCATGCGCCACACTCGACAACAACAATGGCGGCGTACGGTGTAGCATATGTGCTAATGAAGCTAGTGACCCTACTATCCCTGTTGCAGCAAAATCTCCTTCTTCTCAATCACCACCGAGTTGAACAAACAATTATCGAGGACACATTACAGCACTTTATGATCACTTTATCACAATCTCTGTTTACAAATTTTGCCCCAAGTGCGCATGCCCACTGTTTTTCATCTGTTTCCGTCTGTTTCCATCATATCGTTACAGCGCCCCTAGAGGTCTGGCATGTGTTTTACAGCTGTTTTCATGCGTATCGAGTGCATTCACATTTTCTGAGACGCCTTTGTTTTTATGACGATCGTTTTTGAAACTGTTAAGCATTTTGTCTTCGTGTGGATGGGGCCTCAGAGGATATGCACTCAATTTTGGTCAACCAGTGGCTTGACTTCTTTACTAGTGAAGCAAAAAGTACCATTAATACTACTAGTGGAAAAATGTTCATTAGTACTACTAGATTAGATTAGATTAGATATAACTTTATTTATCTCTTTGGGTTACTCTTTCAGGGAAATCAGGATTAAAGTACCAGTTTGGAAAAAAGACAAAAGGATAAATAAAAAAGCTTAATATAAACAGAAATATAAATAAATATAAAACAAATAAAATATGGCTACTGGCTTGCTACTGCTCCTTACTGTCCTCTGTCTTCCTGCTTATCCTCCTCCCTCAGTGAGCAGTTGTACAGTCTGATGGCCTAGTACACAATTTTGGGTCTACTAGTAGTATTAGCACCACTAGTAGACTTAAAAGTCTTCACAAGTACTACTAGTAAGCCTTGTACGCTACTAAAAGGGCAGGAAAGAGAAAATTCAGGCTTCCCATTTACTTTTGCCAATATAACAACCAATCAGGGAGCTGGATTTGGTTATAATCCCTCCAACTTCATTTGCATTAGGTCTACATGTACTACTGGGGAACAATTTGGCTGTACTTGTAGTACTAGTAGGCTAAAACAGTCTACTAGTACTACTAGTGAGATATTTTGAGTTTTTGGCGCGCTAGTGTGTGAGTAGACCTTACTATTGAAACAAAAATCCCCTACTTATTGACAGTTTTGTTACTAGTCGTACTAGTGAACATTTTTAAATGTAGTTGTAGTGCTAGCGGAACTTTTTGCTTCACTAGTAATGTCTACTCGCGCATTAGTTTACCAAAGTTGAGTTAATGTACTCCAAATTTGAGCACCAGTTGAGCTGAACTACGGTTGACATCACTGATATCAAATTTAATACCCAAGCAGCTCTCCATATGAGATGTCATGGAAATCTCGCCAACTTTGAGAAGGTGCTCATACTGTAATGCAGTGGTTCCCAACTTTTGTTGTCTTGCGTACCCCCTGAGCCCTGACGAGTACCCCTTCACTCATACGTGTTCATGATTCTTCTAAAGCAGGACGTAGCACAACTATTAATAATAAAAATATTCTATTTTATCTCCTTAATTTGAACATTTAGTTCTCAGAAATGTTCTCCTTTGAACTCAAATTAAATAATAATATATAAAAATTTGTCTTGAAAATAAATATGTAATCTACATAAATAGAGACACTATAAATGCTCAACCTGCTTTTGTTGTATATAACTGTTGTAAAGTTTACCACAAAACACCAGTGCTCCTTTGAATAGGACCCCTTTAAACAGGCATTTAAACTTTAAAAATCTGGAACAAAGCACTCTAAATAGTTTCTCTGCAGGCTTCTCTTAACCCTCTCCTGAATCCAGAGCAGCTGGATGTTTCAGCTGCAGGTTAGCAGCTGGTTTCATTTTAGCTCGGCTCTGGTTATTGTTAAAACTAGTTGTAGCGCACAAACACAATTCTATCAACAGGCTGTACTCAGCACTTCCAGGTTGAAAATAAATTTTCCACATACCTCCTGCAATGTTCTTGTGTACCCCTGATTGGGAATCACTGCTGTAATAGAGAACAAAGTGCCTCGTAAAACCAAATTTTAGGTCTAAATTCCGAGCCATTAAGAGTTTAGAGCGTCAGACTTTTGATTCAGACAATCTGTTTTGAAAAAAATTCTCTCCAATCTCTCCTGCTGCTGTGGGTCAGTCATCCTTCCATCCTAAAAGCAGCCGTGGTAAACCCTCCAAATGTTGTTGCTGATCCTGTCACAGAGATGTTTACCCAGGGTTGGATTCTGGGTCAAACAGCTTCATTCTTCTATGCTCAAAATGATTCTGGAATCAAAAATGTAGACCAATATCTCCCATCACCTCTGCAGGTAACTCTGACAAAGTCCTCACCATCCTCCCGGACTCCTCAGGCGGGATGATGAGCTCCAAGTCTCGAGGTTACAGCATCAGCCAGATGCTGAACGGAGGAGACGGATCACGCAGGTACCAGCAGGCCCTCCCCGGCCTCACTTCCCATGATGCTGTGCTGGTGCTGGATCCGAGCCCCGGGGAGAACTTCGGGCACCCGGTGTTTCTCTTTTATGTGGACGTGAATGTGACGAAGAAGAGGTGCTCCCACATGGACGGGATCTACCTGGGTGAGCAGACACACGTTTGTGGTCTCACTGTGCGTGGACACTTTTAAATCAGTTTTATGAAGATCAAGTGCATGATGGGTAAAGGTTCATTTGACTGTTAAATGTGTAACAAACCTCGTCCTGGTCTTTCCAAATGTTTAAAGTCCTTAAAGTTAAAGTTTAAAGTCTTATCATGCAACGACCTCCAGTGTTGAAAGAAGAGAGGTGCAAAAGACTGCAGTTCCAGGAGTGTCCACTTGAGGCTTTCTGCAGAACTTAGAGCTGCAATTAAGCCTGATGCTAAAAATTGTGATTTTTAAAATGAAAAAAACCTTTTCAAACAGTTAAGGGTTCATATAAAAGTACACATATATATATTGGGGTGGAACGATACACATAATTCACGGTTCAGTTCAATACGTTTCTGTCACAGTTCAATATTTTTCGATACAAAATATGAGATATTTCAATGCCTTTTTTACTTGTGGTTTATTAAAATAACCAACATTTGTTTCAACTCAAAGTACATGTTAAATATTTCAATGACAGTCTAAATGACCCAGGTAAAGTCTGTAGCATGTGTGCTGTTTGTTGTTTCTGTCTGGTTCCACTTGTTTTAACATCGGGATGATGTCGGCGTAGATGTGTTATCATGTTTGTTAAGTTTTTGTCCACGACACGCTTACCATCAGGGTCATACTTAACACAGAAGCTAAAGTAGTCCCAAACGCCAGATCTGAATGATAGTGGAGGGTCTTCAATTTCAGCTGAAGGTAGAGCACTCACCATGTTGCAGCGCCCTAGCGTATGTAGCTTCTTCTGTCTCAGCAGCTTGCCCGAATGAATATGGGAGGTGCTGCAGCTCAGCGGATCTGTGCTCGACAATGCAGCCCGGAGTAGTTGAACGCAGATTCACTGAACTTTCAGCGCATAGCACCTTGTCAGAAGTTGATCAAATAAATAAATAAAAAATTGCGTATTGTTCGGTTCGTAGGGGTACCGGACCAAGGCCACTGTATCGAACGGTCCAATACAGATACATGTATTGTTGCACCCCTAATATTTAGTATTTAAACATTATGAAATACTTAACCAATCACGTGAACCCCATTTATTATTTTTTTTATATAATTTATGGATGCAGATTTAAATGCAACATTTACATAATATTTAAAAGCATTAGTCAAACATTAATGAGACATTAGTCAGCACTTTATCATCATCTGTGAAACATTACTAATTAATGAATAAGCTGTTGGGTTGCACAGATATTTGCTTCTTTAGCATGTTAATAAAGCACGAGTTTGGATAGGATATGGTTGGGATGAGGTAAAAGTACAAAGGATAATATTGAGTTGATGTAGATGAGCACTGATTATGAATAAAGCATGTTTAACTGTGTTAATAAATAACATTCAAAACAATCCATAATGGTTTAAGAATGTCACCTAAGAATCAGGTCTAACTAGTACATTAGTAATGTTATCTAACTACATTAATTAAGCATCCATAGCTGTCAGTCAATGACAATTAAACAATCAATGCCTTACAGATAGATCTTGGCATGATAAAATATTTTATGCTGTAATCATACGTAAAAAATAAATGATAAATATGTATTTAACAGCAGTTGATGAAGTATTTACAAATGATTTATTCATGATTAGTAGCTGTGATGATATAAAATGCACCAATCACTATGACAATATTATTTTTCAGAGATCAATAGCTGGGTTTCACGTGACGTCACATTGTCTAATAGCGACAGCGTGCAATTCAGATGGAGGGCAGGAAGTAAAGTAACGTTAGAACTTGCGGTGATAAGCAATCAAGATGCCAATGTTTTGTGTTGTTTACGGGCGCTTTAAGTTAATCACAAATTAACGTCCTTGTGTTCTTTGACTGTTGGGCTAACGTCGCCGTTCAGATTTGTTGCGTGTTTGTTTCCATGGTTTGTGTACGTCATAGCCGCGACTGCTAGCTGCTAGCACCTTAACACATAAAAAAGAAGAAAGACTCACCCTTGCGAAGACCAAACAATAACAATCCTGTAGTAGTTTGGTACCGAGGTTGTGGACCCACTCGCTGATGAAAAAGTTGTATGCCTCCATACTTTTGTAGGCTTTCATCTGCTGTTTGGTGAACGTGGACGTTTGAAGAACCAGATAGTTTGCGATGTCGATAGCCTCAATTGCCGGTAAATCTTTTGTCTCTGCCGAAAACGCGCTCATCTTCATGAGATATGGATCACGCCCACCGTATCTGTTGATTAACTGCTTATATCTATTTCTTGAAACTGGATCTAGATCAGCACAATACGAACTTTCACCGGTCTTCTTGATAGACTCATGTTTACTTCCTGCCCTCCATCTGAAACCACGCCCTCTTCATACGTCATAATAATCACGTGACTGAAACCCTCCTATTAGTAGCTGTGATGATATAAAATGCACCAATCACTAAGTTAATATTATTTTTCAGAGGTAAATTGAGCATTTGATTACAGTTTTGAAAACAGTTGTGAAATACAGCTCACTAAAGTGTTGCTAAGCTACTGAATTGACCCTTTTCTTAAGCCACACCCTTTCCAGGAAGTAATCCTCAGTCAAGCCCCACCCTCCTTAGTTACCGTTACTAGGCTGGATAAAATCTGCTGTTGCTGGTCTGTTGCCCACCTGAAACAGATGAAAATACCACATTTTTAAGCAAACTTTTATTGACATAAAAAGCATTTGTTTCTTTTTAAAATTTGGACTTGGTGAAATTATAAAGACAAAACTACAGTAGGGTGTACGAATAACATTTAAAATCTTTAAATTCTGAAATTTCCTCTTCCTAAAACACACAAATATCAGCATCAAAATATTTTCTCATACATGTTGGTGTAGTTCAATTTTCTTTGTCCTTTTCAAAAATGAAGCAACACATTAAAATGAAAATGTCAACACAATGTTTTCAGATAAAGAGCTGTCTGACATCCCTTAAAGGCTCTGTGAAGAGATCTCCTGTACTTTCCAGTTGCATTTTATCTCTTTGTTTGCAACCTCTTCTGTTTTAAGGAGCTACTTTTGAAATATATACTGGTATGAAAACATAGAGCCTGGTACCAAAACCAAGTAGAGAGTGACATCATGTTTAGCCAGTATCCCAGTGGGAATTAAATAAAGAAGGACATCTGTATAACACCACTATAGAATCAATAAATATGTGCAATATATTAATGACAGCAGAGCTTGTTACAATGCTTTAAAAGTAGAAAGAGAGTGGCTAAAAAGGGGTGCAGCAGGGCTCTGTTCTTGGTCCTTAACAATTCATATTACTCATAATAAAAACAGATATAAATTAGCATGTGCATGTACATTGTTACGCAGATGATGCAGCCTTATATGTCTTTAACAACCACTACCAAACAAAAGCTGAAAAAGGTCTCTAAACTAAATTCTTTACTATCATTTAAAAGCAGTCTCTTACCTGCCACTTCATTTTTTGCAACACCCTGCAGAGAGAGATAACTTACTGCACAGAAAACTCTCAGTCATGATTAATATTTAACATTTGCCCCAAAAATTCCAGATAAAACTTTAAATTCTCAGGAAATTTGAATGTTGCGTGTCAAGAGCCAAAAACGTGACATTTAAATTTCTGATGTCTTTTCTTAAATTATCACATCAGAGGGTGTAAAGCTTCGCTAAGCTGCATGTCAGGGCTGGAAAACCATTTGTCAGGTTTAGTTAAAGGTCATTTTAAATGCATAAAGCTCCTCTTATGTTTGGATTACATAATCTGAGCCTTAAGTTTGAAACAAAAGCATCACCTCTGAAGAAAGTTGGTCACAGCATCATTTTAGTGTTGACAGGAGCACTGTATGTCTTGAGAAGAAAACGGCAGCACTGGTATCATCAGAGTTTAGTATGACAGCACGGAGACTCTCAGCTGGAGTTCCTGCAGACGTTTCACCTCTCATCCAAAAGGCCTCTTTAGAAATTCATTTTAAGAGTGTGTGCGTACAAAGTTCTCCCCTGAACTGAAGCAGAAGAGAAAGTTAAAGTTGAATGTGCATGGTCTCACCCTCTGAAAGCTCCATTTTTAGCTCATTGTCTGCTGCAGAACACTTTCAGGCTCAGCAGGGGGTCGACCCAGCTACCTCTGCTGCACTTTGTGCCCTGGGCGACATCTGATACGTCTCCATCTGTGGGCGATTGCGTGTTCTCTTTTTGGGAGACCCAAGTAGAGTTATAGACTTGAAGGGAGGATGACGACAAGCAAAGGGCATCTTTTGTATCAGTGTCACTTCTTAATGGATCGTTTTAAGGTTTGCTTCCTTCATTTTTGAAGACTTTTAAAAATTGATGAGTTCTTCCACTTTGTTAAGTGTTTAAATGTTCAGTTTCGCAGTGCAGACCTCTGCAAAAGTTCAATGTTTGTTAACCGCAAATATGCTGGTGTAGGTACCAGATCTGTCTCCCTGGCCTGCGCCTGCTGATGATGTCACATATCTGCGGCAATTCCTCGTGGACAAACTACCCTACGCTAGATAGATCATTATATGTGTGATAATATGATGCATTTATAAGTCTGTATCGCATCACTTTTATTACTCATATCAGGTAAAATTTTATTTTTGCTGTGAATTGGTTTTAATGCTGTTGGACAATTAAATAACATAATATTCGAATACATAACTGTCTAAAAGTAATGGAACTGTTACAACATCGTCTTAATTGCAAGAATTTTAATATACTTTCCATAGATAAGTATGGTAATTATTAATAGAAATTACACAAATGGGTGTTCCTTTTTTTACTGCATACTTCAGTCTGTAATCTACTGAAATCTACATCAAATGATCATCAAAAACTACAAAAGTTGTTCGTCTCATCTTCTCCCGCCATCTTCCTCTCTTCTGTGTTGCTGGGTGATGTTAATGTGGGATCCTACCAATGACAAAGCAGGAATGTCATTACAGCCAATGTTGGGACGTGCAACATCATGAGCAGGCGCAGGCCAGGGGGGCAGATCTGGTACCTTCTCCGGATCAAACATTCGACATGTGAGGACATATTTCTAAAACTATTGGTCCTTTCCCACGTGTAATATCAGCCCAGCTTGGCTTGACTCTACTTGGTTTTGGTATCAAGTACTTTTTTTCCATACTTTGAGGGCTCCTCCTCAGTGTAGACAGGGTCGACATCCTGCAGAACGGACGCTCTGCCATTATATTGATCATCATCAACTGTGGACATCTTGGTAAGCGTGTACCTGGTTTTTGGTCTGTGGTCTTTGCCACAGCAAGGAGAAAAGTTTGTTCCAGGGACAGTTGCAGATTATTAGGGAAATGCTACGGAAAAGCATGATAGAGTACCAACCACATCTCTGACCAATCAGCTGTTGGGGGCCGTTAACACGAGGCCTAAAATGGTGGACGTTCTGGCCTCTCGTTTACATGGACATTCTTTGCAGATTCCCCAATTCAGTAAACTTTTGAAACCAGGCTCCAGAGTGGAGAGTTTTCAAAACGCTCTCCATGCAGCTCCGTGTAAACTCATATCAGAGTGTTTCAGGGTGAAACATTGCCGTCACCGCATGCACAGTACTCTTTCACATGAAGACTTCGTGCGCATACCAGGAACAACAACAGCTTCGGCCATCTACCGAGTAACATGTGCAGCTTACAGTGCTCGGTTTGTTATACAGACAAAAAACTCCTGTGTCTCTGTGCGTCCACTTGCCATTGTTTGTGAAGTTTTTCTTCTTCGTATGTTTATTGTAGCAGCGCTGCCGCTCTACAAACCTACATCG
The DNA here is from genome assembly GCA_036419115.1 of Scarus forsteni. NCBI lineage: Eukaryota > Metazoa > Chordata > Actinopteri > Labriformes > Labridae > Scarus > Scarus forsteni. The sequence goes on from JAZDUH010000033.1 coordinate 5,283,937, forward strand.
CCATCTACTGAACCGGCATGCATACTACAGCGGTTTCTACGTCTCCAGTGTCTCCGTCTGAACACGGATTGACTTTGAATACACAAAGGAAAAATCTTTACATTTTAAGTCAGAGAGTGTCCGTGTAAACACAGCCTTAAAGGTGCGTTCACACCAAACGCGGCTTACGCAACCTCGGCAACCACTCTCCATGCAAAGTCAATGTACAGCCATGATCAGGTGTGACCAGGCGCAACCAGATCTCATGACAGATGTGATTTGGCCTACCAGGTCGTGTCACTTGGTCACTTAAGTTAGAAATCTGAACTTTTCAGGTGACATCGCATGGAGCTGTGCTGTGACAGCTAATAAGTGTTGTTGGGTGTATGACAACACCCACAACAACTGTTTCTTTTCAAGTTAGTATGGTTAGTAGATGAGTTAAAAAGATACAGTTGGACTAAAGTCAACTAATACATACAAATATATGATACATTTTATATTATATGATTGTGGTGAAAGTTGAACGATCCTGGTTGGCTGAGATGATCTCAGTTGCCAATCAAGACTGCTTGAGGTCAGGACTGGACAACTTTAGTTACCAAGAGTATCACAAAAGAATTCCCTGCATGACCAGAAGGCCAAATTTCGCCATTTTAGGGGTACTAAGAGAAACAAAACTACTACACTGTCAAATGAAGCTATTTATTCAAGATTTTAATTATATTTAAACTTAGAAACCATTAATATACTTTAATTACAGTGTTTGACACAGAATTCAAGCCAGTTTCAGATTCTTTTAGAGAACTAAGCAGCTATTTATCACCTGCTTCTCTGGAAATACCAGAAATGTTGGGATACTTCTAAAAACATTTTGTGGTGGGTTGTGATTTAACTTCAAATAAATTATTAGCTAATCGTCACCTTCTAACCTTGCAATTTGGAATAAATTTCAAAGAAACAGAAAAAACAGTAACCTATGAATTCTGACTTGCGACAATAAATTTGGACATTATTTTAAAGAAGTTAGGTGCTAATTTTCACCAAATTGTCATGAAATTTCAGGGGTAATTTCAAAGAAATAAGAAAAAACTTTGTCTAATTATTACCTAAGTGTGATGAAATTTGCAGGCCTCTAAAGTAAAGTGTTACCATCATGGCTGCACATTATAACATCTGAATTCTCGGCGAGGTCACCGAGGAGGAGACACTCTTGGTGGCCCAGTAGCAAAGTGCAGGTATTTTGGTCACATTTGTAGAGGGCTTCCTCTCAGACTGCAGCATTTCTAAAAAGCCCCAATTTTGGTGATGGCAAACACCGGCTTTCTGGTGCATAAAAGGCCAAAAGGGAGAGCAAAATAAGTGTTTCCAAAGTGCTTTATTCATGTAGAAAAACTCCAAAGGGACAGGCGGTGAATGTATTCCGTGACGGTCCTCACAAGTCCTGTAGAGAAGACGTGTTTGAGAGTGCAAGTTGTTGACCTCCCGCTGTGCGAGAGGTTATGGCCAGATGTTTGAGGTGAATTTGGCCCCGCGTTACACGAACACACACCTGTCAATTATTCATACAGCGCTGAGCCCCCTGCTGGGTCCTGTGGATGGTTTTGGACCAGAGTCTTTTAAGGGGAAAACTTTCTTTAGACCTCATTTAACCCTTGGAGAACGGGAGCAGAGGAGAAATTTTGGGAAGGAAAGGGGAAGGAGGGAACACCGAAGAGGAGAGGGAGTTTGGAGACTTAAGGACAAGGTGATGAAGGTGAAGTGAAAGGTCAAATCAGGGTCAAGAAGGTGTAAGATAATGATGGCTTGTTGCATTTTTCAAATCGCAGAAGGTTCAATATTTTTAGTCCAAAATGAGCCGAACATTTTGGCATTGTGATGTAGTTTTTTGCAATTTTATGCCTATTTTTTACCTCTTTTTTTTCCCACTTTTGGACCATTTTTACCTTTTTTTTAACCCTCTTTTTACAACTTTATGCCTTTTTTGCCCCCATTCATCTTTTTTTGGCCACTGTCAGAACCATTTTTGGAATTTTCACATGGCTTTTGAAAATTAATTTCAATTTTGCTGTCATAATCAATTTTCCTTAGCCCCTTTTGGATTTTTTTTGCCAATTTTTCCCCATTTTTTTGCAATTTCATACCTGTTTTGCACCTATTTATTAACCTTTGTCCGCTTTCATACCATTTTTACTCAGTTTTTACATTTTCATACCTATTTTGCTTCTGTTCTTCCCTTCTCAACTTTTCTCAAGTCTTTTATCCTTTGATTAATTTAATGTCATATTGGTTTGACTATAAAAAGATTTACTGCTTATGTTTGTTTAAGAATACATAAGATGAGGAACATTAAAATAATTGCAGAGTAAATCACAATATTGGGGGAAAAAAATCGCCATTAGATTATTTTCTCAAATCGTTGAGATTTGAGAAACCCCTAGCCCTACTCGGGATGTAACGGTTACCGGTAAAATGGTAAACCGCGGTAAAATTTCCCACGGTAATCATTACCGTATCCTATTAAAATTACCGTTATACCGTGTTTGATCACCACACTGTGTCAGTAACTCACAGTGATGCTGCTCTTTGACTGGAAAGGCAAAACTGTGTGCATCTGCCCCTCGATGAAGCAGCCGTGTGTCGCAAGCAAAGGCGTGCATGCGCAGCTTGTAATGTTTGGCCTTAGCAGCTGGAGCCTCGCTCAGACTCTTAACAGGTTTTTGCCAGTCGAAACGGCTAAAGTCTAAAGTCTGGTTAAAGTTTGGATTTTAAAGGACGTTGAGGGGAAACTGATTGACGACAGTCAGCCTGTCTAAAACACCAAGCTGAGGTGAAAGAAAAAAAATGTGTGTGTTTAAAACTGCTGTAACTCCTCGAGTAAACGTGCAGAGAGAGAGAGAGGATTCAGAGAGCCATACCTGAGTGAATTATAGGAGGTTTATCAGGATTTTCTGTGGGAATAATGCATAAAGGTTGTAAATAACAGCATTAGTATTGATCTGGAGTGAGTTCTTGCCATCCTTTCACCGTTTATTTGCTGTGTTTCACCATATTTCGTCGTAATAAATTGTCTTTTATGGATTAATGGATTTAACCAATTGTTATTTGGAAATATTAAAGAAGGAGATGTGGAGGAGATCTGCCATAGAAAGGGGAGACCAGAGGAGAGTCATGAAGAGGGCTAACTGCTTCAGGGACTATCGTTAGTGAAACAAACAAACAAAAAAAAGGCCTGGACATGGTCTTATTTAACGAGCTGTAACATGGACACTAATGCTGCAGACAAACTAAAATGTTTGAGTGGATGTAAAATTGGTTAAATTTATTTTTGGCCGTCTAAAATCTTTGAACATGTTCATTTATAATTGCTATGAAGAGAAACCGGTTTAAAGTTCAAATCTGTTTTCTTTTCTTGTACTTACACACAGTTTAAGCTTTTAGAACAAAATAATGAAAACAGAATTTTTGACTTTTATTTCTGATGAAAAAGTTTAAACAAATTTACTTATAGGACATTTCCTGACACAGTTATTGACAAAAAAGAAAAAAGAACTGTTAAAATTATAATATTAAAGGGGTTAAATGATTTCAAGACTGTGTTAAAGTACTTTTTGAACATTTTGAGCACACTGCAACAATACCGCGATAATAATCATAACCATGATAATTTTGGTCGCAATAACCGTGATATGAAATTTTCATACAGTTGCATCCCCAGAAACAACACAGTATCTTGGTCCAAGTTGACTCTGGTTTGGCTTTTTTGGAAAGCTCAGTTCTTTTTGGGTGGTGTGAAAGCTCTCAAAAACTCAGGTGCAGACCCAAGAACCAAATTTGGGCTGCTAAAAAACTGGAGCAGACTTCGGTTCATGGTCGGTATGAAAGCCAACCGAACCAAATAAGGACCAAATAAGAAAATGAGGTGAATTGTGGCATGAATTTAGCCAAATATCACAAATGTGAAAGCCAATAAAGCATTCAATGACGATGTTAAGCAGAGTGCAGCTTATGTAGTACCCTCCGAGCAATATGGGATCATTACACTGTGTTTTCTTATATCTTTGAGACCATACGACCAATCTCTATGGAGACAACTGTGTTTAGAAGATCACTCTTCAATCTTTCGAAGACCTTGGGTCAAATTCATCCAGCAAGAATTCTTTTAATATCTCAGATGTAAATGAGAGTATTTGTCAATTTCAAGTAAAAAAAATACTCCCTAGACTTATTCTAAGCTGCAATTCCCTGACATGTCTGGACTGGCATCTTGTTTGAAGATATCACAAATAAAAACAAGGCCTTAGTTGCTTGGAGTGAGTCAAACTATCTACAATCAGTAAAGGCAAATTTTGCTTGAAGGGTGTATTAAATAAAATGTCCAATCCAGAGGAGTTATTACACCTGAATTTAAGATCCTTCCTGAGTAAATGTTCTTTTCTCATTGGCAGATATTTTCTTATCCTTAAAAGCCTTATTTGCTTTCTACTCCCTGTAGTAAAGTATTTATCTGGACCTGTCAAGTCAATGTGGATAAGAATCAGTGTTAAGGTATTTCTAACTTGAAATTAGACAAACACACTTGCCAAGATCTGAGTTTTTGAAGTATCCCACCGTTAAGTGCAGTGTTTTAGCCTGTAATTTTGTTTTTGTGGATCCACCCTTACACACTGCAAAAACAAGTGTGTTCATTTCATTTCAAGCCAGAAATATCCAAATCACTGATCCTAATCCAGAGACACTGAACAGATCCAGATAAATATCTCACTTTGAGGAATAGATGAAAAAAATTAGGAGTTGCTTGTAATGTGAACAAAATATCTGCCAATGAAACAAGAACAGCTTTACTCAGTAAGGCAGTGGTGGACGAAGTACTCAATGCCAGTAATCAAGTCAAAGTATACGTACTCATGTTCAAATACTACTCCAATGCAAGTGAAAGTTGCTCAGTCAAATTTTTACGGAAGTTAAAGTACTGGAGTACCTGCTTTTGAAAATACTCAAGTATTAAAAGTACATTTTCCTGTTGACCTTACAGAACGTAATGATTGAAACAATCTACTGAATGCACTGACCTGCTTACAGATCATGTAGAATTAAGAGTTTGAAAATATGCTACAAAGCCCATGGAAATGCAAACTGAAACACTAATGAATTCCCCCCCTTCAGATATGGCCATGGGTGCTCTGGTGTGGAACTGTTGTCTTTATTTGCCATAGTAGCCATCATCACTGCCAAGACGAAATGTAACCACCAACGTTAGCTCAACCAGCTCAAGCTGGTTCATGCCTTTATCTCCTCCAGACTGGACTACTGCAATGCACTTCTCATCGGGATCCCTAGCAAGAGCCTGCAAAGGCTACAATACATCCAAAACTCTGCAGCTAGGATCCTGATGAGAGTGCACAAACATGACCATATCACCCCCATCCTCCGTTCACTACACTGGCTTTCGGTCTCCAGCAGAATCGAATACAAGGTTTCCCTCCTCACACACCAATACATCCATGGACATGCCCCCCCCTACCTCAAAGAGCTTCTCACCCCACAACACTCGTCACGCTCCCTCCGCTCCACAGACTCAAATCACCTCCTCCAGACACCCAGAACCAGACTGAGGACCAGGGGTGACAGGGCCTTCAGTGTTGCTGCACCCCGTCTGTGGAATGCCCTCCCTGACACCCTGAGGGCTCCACAGTCCACAGACAGTTTTAAAAGGAACCTTAAGACTTTTCTTTTTAACAAGACTTTTGGTTCCTCTTCTTAGTTGTCGCTGTTTTAGATCTTTTTAACTGCCCTTTTCTGCCAAGTTTTTTGTTTTGTTTTGCTGTTTTTTTCTCTTTTTTTAACTTGTAGCCCTTTGAGATCTTCTGATGTAAAGGGCAATACAAATAAAATTTAATTATTATTATTATTATTATTACCTTTACCTGCCCGATCGCAGTAGTGCATGCCCGTCTTCTTCTATGTTGATTAATGGTGGTTGGCAAACCAAATCAAAAGTGCATTACGGCCACCAACTGGACTGGAGTGTGGAACAGGATGCACGAAGTATAGATGACACCACTTGAACAAATCACATTTTAGAAGAGAAAATAAATTTCATCCGCTGACTTCATACCTAAAAGTAATGAGGCCATTTTTAGAAATGTAGTGGAGTTAAAAGGAGAATATTTGTCTTTTAAATGTAGTGAAGTAAAAGTCATAAGTTCCAAAAAAAAAAAAAGAAAACTCAAGTAAAGTACAGATACTCAGAAAATGTACTTAAGTACAGCACTCAAGTAAATCTACTTCTTACTGTCCACCCCTGAGTAAGGGTACATTGAGGTTTCATATCTACTCTGGATAGAACATTTCATTTCAAGTCACCCTTCAAGGTAAAGTTGGCTTGCCTCATTGGCAGATTATTTTACTTAATACATGCAACTCAGGCCTTATATTTGGTTCTGATATCCTCAAATAAGGTGTTAATCCAGAAATAACAAGAAATAATGGCTTAGAATAAGTCTAGTGATTTTTTTAACTTGAAATTGGAGAAATACCCTTGCCTGAACTTGATTTTTGCTGTGTAAACTCCTAATTGGTGATGTTTGATTCACAATTTTGACATTATAAGACCTCAATTTTGACCCATACAGAGAAGACAACTCCATGTCTTCAACTTACCAATCAAATGCACCCAGTGTCTTCTCCTAATTGTTTCCTTTACAGTCTTACTGATCAGAAGAAGCCAAATGTCAACAAAAGACCAAAAAGTAGCCAGGAGATCTCAAAATATTCAAGAAGGAAGTTTAAATAATGTGATGTGGCCTTTTGTAACATTTGGGACAGAAAATGTCTCCAAGAGTGGCACCAAGGACTGAACGATTAAAAAAACATCTTTAGGATAAGTGTAAATATGTATAATAGTTTGCTAAAAGTGTCTTTGACTTTATTTTTGTTCTCTTAAAAAGTTTGACAGAACCTCACTAAGATGTGAAAAGACTTGCTTATCGTTTGTTTTCAATGAGATTTTGTTTGGATTTTTGTGACGTCTTGATGCTCAAAAAACTAAAATTTGTCATAATTATAGTGTAATATTCTGAATATTCTTGATTGTTCTGAAAAAACTGACAGTTCAAGCATAATAATAATAACTAGACTGCATATCTTATCAAGTTTATTGGTCTAATTTCAGTCAAAAATACCCACAATACTTTCCAAAATCCCATACTCTTTTGAGGAGTCCAAGTAGATTTCTATTACAAGGGATTAAAATAATAATAAAGCATTGATTAACTAATAATTGTGTGAAAATATCTGCCAATGGGACAAGCAAAATTTTACTCTTTGAGGGTCTTAAAATCAGGTATAGAAACTACTAAAGGTAACACATCTTCCTTTCAAAACATTTTACAAGTAACTTTGTCTTTCCACATTGGCAGATATTTTTAACACATTACAAGCAGTTCATGATCATTTTTTTGTTTATATGTACTATAATTAGATGTGTAACTGGACATGTCAGGCAGCTTTGGCTCATAATAAGTCATGTGAGATTTTTAGACTTCAAATGTTGTGCATAAACTCCCTTAGATTTGAGTTTTTGCAGTGTATTGGTACAGTTGGCCTGAGTTCTGTTTCCACAGGCAGACAGAAGCCTGCTGATTTGTCCAGAGTAGTTATTCAGATATCATCAAGCCTCTTTCTTTTCTGTATCTTCAGGTGACGAGTGTTTGACTCTGGCTCTGAAGGGTCGCTGTCAGAACCAGCTCAAGCGGAGACAGTCCAGTCCGGACAGGATCATTGGTAACGCACATGGACGTCTAGGGGGTGTTGCTCTGCGCGGTGGGACCATCACCGGCGGGAGCCGATTGTTAGATCGAGCCATTGGGGGACTCTGTGAGGTCCACTTTCTTCCTCTGGTGATTGGAGCTGGAGACAGCAACCGAACGCAGAGACTCAGATGTGTTGGTAAGTTTTTTCTTCTGTTTTCTCCTTTTTCCACTGTAGTGCAGTGAACTCTGTCGTGTTCATGACCAGTTTGAGATGATCTGAGAGTTATCCTGCAGGAAGTAACCAGTAGAAGATGATCCACTGTGGTCATAAAGGGATAGACATGTTCAGCAACAATACTCATGTGGGCTGTGGGGTTTAAAATATGCTCATTTGGTACTAAGGGGCCCAAAGTGTGCCAACAAAGTATCCCATATCCAGCTACAGCTCCACCATAAGCCTGAACCATTGATACAAGGCAGGATGGATCCATCAATCTCCTTTTGATCAGTTTGGTCAAATAAAGTCTCAATTTCCTGTTCCTATCTGAAAGGAGTGGCATTTTATTCAATTTCCTGACACTTTAGCCCATCTGGTTTGAACGCTGGCAGCCACCTCATATTCTTTCTCGGTTGCACTGGTTAAACTCTTTGTTAGACATTGCTCATATGGAGCTGTCAGTATTAAGGATGTATAATTCTAAGAGAGCTACTATCTCTTCTTGGTGTTCTTATCGAGAAAATTAAGAGCATCTTATATGTGTAAAAAGGACTCTAGGTTTTCTTGGAAATGTATTTCTAGCTATTTATTCATGTACTTTATCTTTTTTGGTATGTGTGTACCTGGTTGACTGACTTATTACTATTTGTTGTAATGATCTGGAGGTGATCATATCTTCACATTTGTCTTAAACCTGTCTGCACAATACATATGAACTGCTTGAGGGGGTGGGATGGGGGGGTTGTCTGTTTTGTGTTTTGTTTTGCTTTGTTGCTTTATGTAATTGATATGAAACATCAATAAAAATTTGAAAAAAAAAATGTTCAAAATGTAACAGGAGATGGAAGTTAGAGAGCATTCACTTCATTTTAGTAACATTTTTACTTCTATGTTATCAAATGCACAAATAGACTTCCACACAAACAGTTGCCGCACTGGTTTTTCATTGTTGCAATTTTTTATTATTTAATAGTAGATTTTGCCAGGAATCTTCATTTGTGCAGATTTTTAAAACATTTTTACAACTGGTTAACAGTTACCCACCCCAGTTTAGATCAAAGACCTTTACTGGAACAGTTTTATTCACGATTGTATTTATAAGTTCAGTGCAAAAATCATTTGCTTTTAATTTTTTTTTTTTTTAACTTGTAAATACCAGAAATGAAAAAAAAAAACATTAATTGTGTTAAATGCATTTAAAGATTGGGCATGACTTGCCCTAAAATTCATAGTTTCTGGTGTTCCATTTTTGAAGCCTTTTCTAAAATATGTGGCACAACAATTGAGCCCTCTCCACTAATTTCGATGTTTGGAGTCCATCCAGAGAATGTTTCTTGTAGTAGATATCAAGCTAACATGATGGCTTTTTGTTCTCTTTTGGCCAGAAGGCTAATTTTATCAAAATGGAAAGACCCCACACCCCCAGTATATGGCCAGTGGATAAAGGCGGTCATGTGTCTTGTCCACCTAGAAAAAATTAGATATACGATTAGAGGTTGTACAAAGAAATTCTTTGTAACTTGGCAACCGTTTCTATCTTATGTTGAAAACGTGACAGCTACCAACATGACTTTGTAACCCCTTATGTTATTCCCCTTCATTTTATTATTTTTTTTTCTCTTCTTTGTGTGTGAATGTATTTATATACATATGTGTTTAAGAGTGTGTTAGGTATATTTGTGTGTAAACATATACATGGAAAATATATATTTATTTATTTATTAACTTTTTATTTTTTTTATTTAGTTTTATTATTATTATTATTATTATTATTATTATTATTATTATTATTATTATTATTATTATGTATTTATTTAGTTTTATTTATTGATTGATTTTTTTTTTTTTTTTTTTTTGGATTGTCTGGCCGAATATTGATGACCCTGTATTGTGGGAGGGGGGATTAGGACAGGGGCACGGGTTGTTATTTTTTTAGTCCCCGACTGTCCTATTTGTTTGTTGTTGTTTATGTTGTTTTCTCTGTAATAACACACAAAATAAAATAAAAAGACTTTGATAAAAAAAAAAAAAGTTTGGGCATGACATGATTGCAGAAATGGCAATTTTCCTCATTCTTTCATCGTGTTTACTTTTACAAATATAATTGAAATTGAGGATGGCCAAATGTGGTCCCCAAGCCACCAGTTACCCATCACTGCTAGATATCAACATTGTGGAAAATCCCATTTCATCAGCAGTCTCTGAAATACAGAAAGCCTGTCCAGCACCATCAATCATGTCACATTCAAAGCACTTAAACCATCTTTCCTAATATGATACTCATCTCAGCAGTCTGTCTTGGCCATGTCTATTGCCTAAATGCACTGAGCTAATGCCATGTGATTTGCTGATAAGATAACTGTGTCAACACCCAGGTGACAGGTGTTCCCAATATAGTGGATAGTATAAATGGCACAGAAGTGAAATTATGATATGGTGATGCTGATGGTAATGTGACACCTTTTGGATTTATTCAGTTTGTTGTCTTTTATAATAAATGAATCAAAGTTGGCAAAAAGATGGCACTTAGCTATCTGTCTGCATGGAAATCTGTGTAGGATGATCTTTGAAGTGCGTAAAACTCCACCCTCGCTACAGTGCAAAGACAGAGCTCACAGATGATTGCTCTTTTTAACATGGAGATTGCTGATGTGGTGCTGCGAGAATTACAGTCCGGTTGTTAATCTCCACCTGGTTTTTATAGTCAGACTCGTTTTCTCTCTGCCAAGACCACCCACACCTGGAGCCTCTGCCAGCGACCTGGGCCTCGTGAGAAAATGAGCTGGGAAAATGTTATCATGCTGTTATGGCAAACAAAGACAATCCTCCGGATAAAAACCGCAAGCCAGCTCTGGATACAGATTCGTCAAGATGAATATTCCTTAATTGCTGATTGTGACCCATTTAAACCCATTATTTTGAGTTTATCGGCACCACGTCTAATCAAACATTCTTCCAGGAAATGTGTTTCATCCATGATCTTTGCCGCATTTAAATGATTTCAAACGAGTAACTAATCATTTCACCATAAACCGACAATCATCTCTGAAAAACCCTCTTTTTACAGATTATGCTGAGTTTGCGAGGTGTCCTCAGCCCCTGCCGATGGTGTCTCCCAATGTGCCCATCTCGAGCTGCGAGCTGAATAAAAACACCAGACGGTGCCACCAGCAGCCACTGGCCACACACCTCTCCTGTCGACTCTACCAGACCTGTGACCACGCCGTGCTCATCTCAGGTGGGACAGTTTGTTGTTTTTTATTTTTTCCTTTCAGTTATCTCCAACAGCAACGACTCTGAACTAAACCAAAAACAAACCTCTAAAACATTTTTATCTTAGACTGATTCAAAACCCACATCTAATGATATTTACTACAAAAGCCTGTTGAAATAAAGGCCTGTTTTTGTGGCTTGTCAGCAGTTATTTAGTAAAGCAATAAAAGATATTAGGGCCGAGGAGTTCTTTCCATGGGCTATAATCTAAACTTAGAGTCTAACAATAACCATGTTTGTGAAGATTTCCACTCATGCTGCCAAAATAAAAGAATAAGCACCCAGACAAGAGACCCCTGACCTTTCCTCTGCCCTGGTGAATTTATTGATAAGATACACAATCTACCACATGGCACTCAGATGCCATAGTTTTGTAACTTTCCTCAGACTCAGGCTCTGTACGTGCAGTCTCCAGCTTCTGACAACACCAATACCTACCACGTGGCCTTTCAAATGATCCCAGCCCAACCATGCACTGATTGGCACAGCATCAATGTGACTATCTTTTCTTTTACCAACCCTACCACTTGACCATCACAGCCAAAACACCACAGTACAGACTCAGGCTCTGTACAGGCAAGCTCCACTTAACAACAACATGGATACGAACTAACCTATCATGAGGCCTTTTGAATGAGCCCATCACAACCATGTAGACTGATGAGTGTGTGGCTATCTTTCATTTATCAACTGACACTGCACATGACCATCACAGCCAAAACACTCCCTTCAACAGACTCAGGCTCTGTACATACAAGCTCCAAGTTTTGACTATATGGAGATCAAATAAGCAACAAATTAAATCATATAGACTAATAGACAGGAAGGGCCAGGGCATCAATTTGCCTATATTTTCCCTTCATTAAACCTGTTCCGGCAAATGACCATCGCAGCCCAAAGCACTACCTTCAACAGACTCAGGCTTCATACATACAAGCTCCAGGTTGTTACTACATGTTTATCATCTGATCTAACATGAGGCCTTTTTATGTGACCCCCACATGACCATGTAGACTGATAGGCAGGAAAAAGCAGGACATTGATGTGACCCAGCACTTGTCAATAAACTCAGGCTCTGTACATGCAAGCTCAGAATAGTGATACTGTATAACCTTCCATAAGGCAATTAAATAATCCCAACCAAACCATGTAAACTGATCAACAGGAATAACAAGTTTTCACAGCACTTACCTTCTACAAAATCAGGCTCTGTACATGTAAGCTCCAGGTTGAAACAACATGGTTTCTATCTAACCTACAACAAGGCTTTTAAAATGACCCCCAACATAATCATGCTAACTCATAGGCAGGAAGAACCAAGACATCAATCTGGCTATATTTATCTTTCATTTAAGAGTCCCTACCACATGATCATCATAGCCAAAATAAAGCGCTACATTAAACAGACTCAGGCTCCATACATACAAGCTCCAGGTGGCATCAACACAGGTTTTACTATATCTATCATGTAGACTTATAGACAAGAAGATCAGTCTTTATGTTACCTACCCTAGCACATTTCCATCAAGCCCAAACTCAGCATTCGTCAACAAACTCAGGCTCTGTACATGCAAGCCCCAGTAGTAACAGCACCAAAACTATATATCTGGCCACTGGGTCTTCAAGTGATGCCAACTTAACCATGTAGGTTGATCAGCAAGAATATCATCCATTTTACGTACCCTACTGTATGGCCCTCAGTTGTTTCAGCATTGTCACCTTCTGTAGACCCAGACTCTGTACATGCAAGCTCTAGGCAGTGACAACACTGATTCCATATTACCTGCCACACAGCCGTTTTGAATGACCAACAAAAAAACATGTAGGCTGATCAGCAGACCATCAATGTGGCTTCTTTACTTTTGTACCGCCAATCCTACCACATGACTTTCACAACCCAAACGCAGCACTACTTCCAATAGACTCAGGCTTCGAACATGCAAGCTCCTGGTTCTTTATTTCTCTCTCTCTCTATGTTGCTTAAAATAACATTAATAGGGAATGAGGAAACAGGAGCTGAGGGACATTTTATTGATTTTATTTCACGTGTCTCACTCAGCAGAGCTTGTTAACTTGGTTTTACATGTTTTTATCATCGAAATTCAGAATTGGAATTTCAGCTTTTCCTTTAAAAACAGGGAAAATTGCATTCGTCTAACTGTGTTGTCTCACATCTTTATGTCTGCAGGTGGTTGGCGGCAGCAGATCACGTTCCAGCGCCACGTTCAGAACCTTCAGAGGTTTTACAGAATGCTGCAGAACAACGGTTTCCACAAAGACCACATTAAGACCTTCTTTGCTGGCAGTGGACAGCTTCCTGGTAAGAATGTGATGCTCTATTAAAACTTGATTTTCTTTGTTTCCAACCATTTCATGAGGCAAACAGCGCCAGAACTCAAGGTCTCACAGCTCAGATTTATACTTTACATCATGTAACTCCATCACATCTCTGACTCTTCTGTTTCTTTCTCCCTGCAGAGGACTTGGAGAATGTGTACTCAGCAACGGAGAAAGCGGTGATCCGTAACCACGTGTCGTACATCTGCAGGAAGCAGCACTGCGCCGACACGCTGGTTCTCTACCTGAACTCGCCAACGCGCAGCGACGGCACCATGCTGCTGTGGGACGCCAACCTCAACGGCATTGTAAGAGACACATTTCTGTGATGCTGGGAGGGGGTATGGAAAATGAGATGGAGTGAAACAGCCAAAAATTTAATCCCAGGATTTATCTCAATAAATAAATAGTGCGGCTGGTTCCAGAAACAACAGGCTGCAGACGAGCTGATAGTGAAGGTCAGGCCTCAGAAACAGAGACAGTTTCAGTGACTCGGGAGATTTTTGTCACTGAGATGTGCTTTAAATTCTCTATGACTCTGTTTGTACCTTGCTCTGACATCCATCCTGGGTAATTTGATGCCAAGTTAACTGTACAACATCATGTTCGCTCACACATGCAACAACAAAGAGCCAAGCATTGCCTCTTAAACAGGTCTTTAACTGCCTTTGATACGGGCCAGTTTAGGTGTTTATTTGAAATACAAAATAAAGTCGGTAAAGGCATCCAGGACCACCTCAGCACAAGGTCTAAACTACTTGAACTACTAGAACTGGAGGTAATCCAAGTGCGTGAACTTTCACAAAGGCATTTCTGACATCCCTTACTGTGTTATTAGCAAAAATGTGATCCTTTCTTACAATGGTGAAGAAATTCCCTGGATATGGATCTAAATTTTGGATCACCACCAAAATAGAAACACTTCTTTGTGCCGTGACCAACAAGCCCTAAAACATTATCGAAATCTGTTTAGAAAATTTTTATCATCTTGTAAACAAATAGAAAGATAGTGGCAAAGATATAACCTTCTTAGTGAAGATAATTAACATTTTCAACCAGGGCTGCGTTTACACGGCACCGAAAACGGTCAAATCCGATAAGTTTTCATTGCGTTTTGGCCTTGCGTTTAGATGGAAACGCATTGCGTTTTGTCTTAAAACAGAAACTTTTGAAAGCGGGCTCCAGAGTGGAAAGTTTCCACTCAGAGCGTTTCAAGGTGAAACGCTGACATCACCACATGCGCAGTACTCTTTCACATGAAAGCATACCAGGAACAACAACAGCTTCGGCCATCTGCCGAGTAACGTGTTAGCCTCTTACCGTGCTCAGTTTGTTATCCAGACAGATTTGTTGTCCAGAAAAGAAACTCCCGCGTCTCTGGGCGTCTTTTCACCATTGTTGTTTGTGACAAGTTTTTCTTCTTCGTACGTGTGTTGTAGCAGCGCTGCCTCTCTGCAGACCTACATCGCCATCTACTGAACCTGCACGCACAGTACAGCATATTCACTCGTCTCCAGCATCGTCCTCTGAACGCAGAAGAATTTGAAAACGCAAAGGAAAAATCTTTGCGTCTTTAAGTCAGGAGTTTCCGTGTAAACATAGCCTAGGTATCAGCTTAATTAGAACAAATGCTAAGGAGTAACTATATTCTGTGTTTGAATAAACTCACATATGCCAGTTATTTTAGGGTCTGTTTTAAACAGCAAAACTCAAATCAATCTAATGCATTTGGAAATCATATTTAAATAAAATTGAATTAAAAGTTAAACAAAATGAGCATATTTACCCTCTTCCAAAACGTCAAATATACTCAATTGTCAAAGGTTATGACTTTAAAACAGTGTAAATAGTTAATATTGAACCTGCCTTTTTTACAAGAGTATTTACTGATTCTGTCTGATGTAATATGGCTGCAGTAAACTGCAGAATGCAAAAAATTAGACAAATGCTAGAACCATTGTGTGCCAAAATACCCAGATGCCGTAGCAATGGGTAAGCCAATTGTAAGACAAAATAGGTCACATTTGGAAGACGATCTGTTGGACACACGTGGCAAAAATCATCTTATCAGCCTGATAAGATGATTCCTCTAGACCACAGAGACATGATGGACCACCCAGGATCAGTGTTTCTTCTATCCCTCTGTTCAGAATGAAGACATGAGCCTCGCTGTTTTAAAACTGTTATCACAGAGAGAAGTTTAACGGGTTGGACTGAGTTCAGCAGCCTTTGGTGGAGGTTTAAACACACTTAAGACAACAGAAATGAGGATCTATTTTTATTTTTGGAGATTATTTTACATCAGGAAGCACTGAAATTTGTTGATACTGGTGTAAGAAAGCTTAGATTAAATACAATTTAAGCAGAAGACATCCAAAACTTTATTTTTCTATCACAAAAATTACAAAAACTCATGTTACTACAAAATGCAGAAAAAGTATCATTTATCACTTTTTAACTTTCATAACATACCTGTCCAGTTTGAGCAACTCAGACTGTAAACATCTTCATCACTGCTGTTAAATGTGATAAAAATGGGTGTACATATTAGTTTTTGGACTACTATAGTAGGCCTGCTGTGGATTCTCAGGAAACTAGTGTATTTTTGTGTCTTCCCCAAAGGTTTAATTTTGAAACCAAGATTTCTATCTCTAAAAAAGTCAAACACTTATGGCCCTTTTCCATTAGCCCTACTGTACTCTACTCGCTTTGTGCTGCTTTTCCATTAGCCTCAGTCACCTGCCCAACGGGGTGCAATGTCGCTGTAAAAAGCTGAGCGGCACTGCGGTGACGTCATTTTGTGTGTGAAACAACAATCTGTGGCTTTTTGTCACAAACTGAGTAAAAAAGGAAAGCTGAGGAAGGCTGCAGGTGGTAAGAAGAAATACTCCTTGAGAAGCACAGGAGAGTTTTGGAAGCTATGCAACAGAATGAAGCCGAGGACGAGAGCAATCAAGCTGCATAGAAAAGACGTATGAGGGTAAGCTAATGGTAGCTACCGCTAGCATGCTAGGTCGTCGCGCTCATGACTCATCGATGATGACATTGTCTGACCAATCAGTAGCCGGCAGTCGGTGGCGTCATCTTTTAGTATCGACTCAGCTTGCTTGGAACCAGAGTGGAGTAGGTACTAAAACTAGCTTGTTTTAGGAGGTACCAGGCTAGTGGAAACACGCTGCAAATCGAGTAGGGCTGAGTAGTGTAGGGCCAAGGCGTGCTAGTGGAAAAGAGCCATTAGTCAGCAACATTTCCCTGTTTCAGGGTTCATTTTAAAGCCTCAGCAGGGAGCTGTTGCTCAGTTAAACAGCATTAAGGCCAAATATCCTTAAATTGATCTTGTTGTGTGAAAGTATCTCTAACTAACATCCTTGAGTTACATAAACATCTCTGCACCATCTTTTCTCGTCTTGTTCCAGGCTGATTTGAAGGAACGTTACTCAGTCAATGAGTTACTCACCGACCTGGCTGGCTGCAAGGCGACTCGTGTTTTGCTGTTTGTGGATCAGAGTTACAGCGGCGTTCTGTCCAAGAGGCTGAGGGGGTCCCTGAAACACCACAATGTTGTGCTGATCCAGAGCCAGACCCGGCAGACCTTTCAGAGGATGAACCCCGGCTGGGATGAGAGCAGCTGGACCTACATCAGCCCGGCTACCTGCCTGTTGGACCACCTGGTAATCTTTAAATCATATTTAAATAGATGTTATGTAGACTTTGTCTGCACTATTATGAAAACTTTAAAATGTTTTAAATGTTTCATAATTACATATACCTCCAGCAGAAACCAAAGATATTCTTAATATTCATATCGATGGTTGTTTGAGTTTATGTGGCAGCCACAACGACAGAGCTGCCATGACAAGACACTGAGGCTGCGGTCGAATAGTCACCTCCTAAGCCCTTTCCTATCTACTTTTCCTTAACCCTGATGGAAAACGTCATGAGGTTAAAGATGCTATGAGGAGTTTCTAAGTAATTACAAAAAAGTCTCACTTTTAGATATATGCCTGATCGAAATACACACTTTAAGATGAGTTTTATAGCATCAAAATAGGTTATCTATAAATGCTATTCCTTAGCTTCGCGGTCGGGTCGGACAGGGCTGGACTGGCCTGGATACTCTACTTCGGGAACAAGACAATTAAAACTAGAGCAAATTTGTATTATTGGGACACGCCTTAGAGCACCAGGCTGTAAGTAGCGATATATAGCCGGCTACAAAACTATGATACTAAGTTTTCCAAAAATTGCTTGTTGTCACACATCAAAAACTACCACTACGTAACTAGAAAGAGATACATTACCTCGTGGCTTTGCATCCTGTAAGTTGTTGAAAAAAGAAGTTGTAAAGCAATGCAGAGTTCTGAGGAAGGTCCGAGCTGCATTCATTAGCATCACAACAAACACACGCTTTGGCTTGGTTCACGTCTTTTGGTGCGTTCCAGTTCTAGTCAGAAGTAGGAATTTCCGAGTTCCGAGTAGAAAACTGCAACTGGAACGTCCCCTGAAGTCAGAATTTCCTACTGGAAACTCGGAGAAACCTCGACACCCCCGAGTTGACAATCGAAGATGGATGCCCCCAGTGTGAACAGTTATTTAGCTCCTGTAATAATCCATTTATTTGCACTTCTGACTCGGATGTGTCGCTCTAGATCAGCTGTACACATAGTATTGTTAGACTTATATTTACAAAGATGCTGTCATAGTGATAATCACATTCTTCATGTGATATTTGTGAACAACAACGCAGGGCGTGCTAACAACAGCTAACAATAGCCTGGTAGATCGGCATGTTTTTTTCTGACTTCAACTGGAACGCCGATAAGTCGGAGATGATGTCACTCCCAGTTCCGAGGTTACTGGAACGCAGCATTGCAACAGTTGCCACGCGTGCTCATGGGTAGCAGAGTCTTAATGTCGCCGGTAAAAGATTCTCCTCATAGCAGCTTTAAGATTTATACTGACGCAGAGGTATTTTTTAAAATAATTTTGAACATCTTAGTGCAAAAAAACCACATGGGGCCATTAAGGCTCCTCTTTTTTTTAAGCATCTTTATACTAATGTATTTACCTCTTCTCATGTTTTCAGGGCCCTGACATCTCCCGCCTCTTTGAGCCGTGGGCCGCCCTCCTAAACGTGACGTTGTCGGGCGCCCCCTGTAACGTGACCCCCCCACTGACGGACAACGAGATGCGACGGGAGTACCAGGGCTGCCAGAACCTGCCGACCGCTCTCTGGCACCAGAAATACAGGAGGCCCAACTAAGAGAGGGAGAGACACTGAGACAGACTGGAAGGAGAAAGAGAGAGAGAAATAAAGATATGGAGAAAGAGAGAGAGAGAATTTATGAGAGGAAAAGAGTACTGGACACACGCACACCATACACGAGTGTTTGCAGTACACACATGCACCTTCTCTGGTGTGCGTTAACGTAGGACTTTATTTTCAGTGTGCCTCGTCGACACAGGTTTGTGTTCTTCTGTCCTTAGTGAGACGGTAACCATAGTGATGACAGCTCGTCCCGATGGGATGGGTGTCCTGAACACCATGTAAAGTGTGTGTGTGTGTGTGTGTGTGTGTGTGTGTGTGTTTATGAGTTCACCAGGAGGACAACCACTTACAGAGACCAGTGCTAGCTCGTGTTGGGTCAGTGTGTGTGCGTTGGTGTGTGTGCGGCGTCTCGTGGGCACTTAAACGTTTTAGAGCCAATCATCTGTCTCTATTTTTATCTTTACGACAGTTATTTCCTCTTTGTTCTTTTATTACTTCATCTGTCCCCTCTGTTCTGTCCTCTTCTTCACCTTGAGTGAGCACTTCCTTCCATCTTTTCTGTCTTTATCTCCTTGGACATTCTCCTTGTTCTTGCTTTCCTATCATCATTACGTGCATTTCTTCCTGTATGTACACATTTATTTTGTGTTTCTGTGGTGTTTGACTACTTTGGCATCCTTCTCAAGCCTCTAAAAGACCCTAAATAATTGAATGATTCAGTCATAACTCCAGCTACACGCAGGGGCGCTCAGTTATATCAGCAATGTCTACTGCCTTTCAATTCGGTATTTAACTAGAACTACTGCCTGGTGACGTCACGTCGCTGCAAGTACATAAATACCAGACAATGAAAGTCCAGTGTTGGATCAAAAGGAGGGACAAGGTGGTATATTATGGTAAAAAAACTCTTTTGGCAAAGGGGGATCATGGAGCCCAGAGACATTCATCTTGAAAGACTGAAGTCCAATCAGTTTATTCTTCAGTCAAAGTTGGGATTTGTGCAAAGTTTGACTGAAATCCCTGATCTTTTACCTTAAAAATCTTAATCAAGCCATCCCTTAAAGGAAGGGGACACAATTGCACAATCAAATGGACATTCCATGAATAGCTCCTGAGATATTGCGTCCACAAGATAAGGATGATCATGACGCTGTGTGATCTTGACTTTTGGCCATGACCAAATCTAACCAGCTCATCCTGGAGTCTTTGCAGGCATTTCTGTAATGATTGGAGGAATTTTTCAAAAGTTTCTTGAGAATAGAGTGACCATGATGCCACATATGGCCTTTTTCCACTAGCACGCCTTGGCCCTACTCTACTCGATTTGCAGTGTGTTTCCACTAGCCTGGTACCTCCTAAAACAAGCTAGTTTTAGTACCTACTCCGCTCTGGTTCTAAGCGAGCTGAGTCGATACTGGAAGATGACGTCACCGACTGTTGGCTACTGTTGGTCAGACAATGTCGTCATCGATGAGTCATGAGCGCGACGACCTAGCATGCTAGCGGTAGCTACCGTTAGCTTACCCTCATACGCCTTTTCTTTGCAGCTCGATTGCTCTCGTCTTCGGCTTCATTCTGTTGTATAGCTTCCAAAACTCTCCTGTGCTTCTCAAGGGGTATTTCTTCTTACCACCTGCAGCCTTCTTCTGCTTTCCTTTTTTACTCGGTTTGTGACAAAAAGCCATGGATTGTTGTGTCACGATCAAAATGGCGTCACCCCAGTGCCACTTAGCTGTTTACAGCAACACTGCACCCCGTTGGGCAGGCGACTGGGGCTAATGAAAAAGCAGCACAAGGCGAGTAGAGTAGAGCCGTGTGGAGTCGAGTAGAGTAGAGTAGGGCTAATGGAAAAGGGCCACTAGTCTTGGCCTTTGTTTGATGAGTTCATAATCGGATTCATTTATTGTTAAGAGAATGAGGACATTCTTTTAAAAAAGTTAGAATATTCTTGAAATGTTTCTATCACAAGGAAATGATGACCATGAGAGTCCATGACCTTTGATATGTAATTACGTTATCTTACAATCGGAGCGAACATCTATGCAACTTTAAAGTAACATTCCCCATGATGCTTTTGATATACTGATTTCAAAACATAATAATTCAAGTAAAAGATGATAATGAGCCTCAATAACCTTGACCTTTGTTCCAGGACCTTTAAAAACAAAACAATTTATCCAGTAGAGAAAATGAACACTTTGTAAAATTGCATTGTAACTGGTTGTGAGATATTTCATCGATAAAAAAAACCGACTATCATAGGGCTTAATGACTCTTGAACCTTGAAATGTAAGCATGCGACTCTGGAGGCAGAAGGGAATATCACTGTACAATATACTATCAATCATAATCAATAAGGGGTGGGATTTCTGCTGTTATCAACAATGGCGGAGGTGAAAATGATCTGCCTCGTATTAACAAGGGAGCTGTTTCCTGGTCTTCAGCTTCTATCAGTGGTAGGAAGTTATTTTCTCAAGTCCATGTTCATGTTTTCTGGGTGATTTATTGGTTGAATAAAGAAAAGAGGATACGCATAACAATTTTGACGACACATTACGAGTGTTGCTGAGAGACTTGTTACCTGGCAACAAGAAGCACCGACTTGAATCACTGACACCGAGGCTGTGAGCACTTCAATAGGAAAAATATTTCCTATGGTCTCAGGCCCTTATGCAAAGCTTAAAGAAAAAACCCTAACATGTTCTTGAGATATGTGCTTAAAAGGTCCTACTTTAGGCAAAGAGTGATCGTGATACTTTAAGACCTTGAACTACAAGCTCATCTGAGCTTATATTCCAGTGAAAGTGAACATTTTTGTGGAAATCCCCAAAGTGGTCTCGAGGTATTGTGTCAACAAGAAGAGGTTCAACTTTCTGACCTGGACCTTTGACTTCCAAAATCTAAAAAAGTTAATTCTTGAATCAGGTGAATATTTTAGACCAAGTTTTAAAGGGATAGTTCAGTTTGTTTTAGTACAGCTGAGTAAGGCGGAGTGATTTAGCGGAGGGATACATGACGTAAGTTGGCTTAGATCTGGATAAACTTTATATTTCCGAAATGTTAATGCACTTAAAAAACACTCATATGTAGACTGTGGTATTACTTTTTGATTTAAGTTCTTGTAGGCGGAAAAAACCCTTTGTATTTGGTACAGTACTTTCTTGTTAGCAGCTATTCTTAGTCACAGACTCTTACAGACTGTGGCTTACTGAGAAAGAGGAGAGAACTTTCTACTGTATCTAATGTATTAAGTGGTCATATAGAGCTCATACAACCTCACTTCAAAAAACTGAGCTATACCTTTAAAATAATTTCTCAACATCATTTTTGATGTTTTGTTTAAAGTAGTAGATGTATGCTGATACATACATAAGGACAACCTGGACACATTAAGCCTCTCATCTTCTGCTGTTGGCTGCACTGAGGCAAAAAATATATATAAAAAATCAACTAAAATAAAAGATTAGGGGTGCTGGTTTGGCAGAGTGGTTAGCAATCATGCACGTCCTATGTACTTGCTTCTGCCGGTCCAGGTTTGAATCCAGCCTGTGACCAGTTTGCAGAGTGTCTTTGGTCCATGTACTTTGTGGCCATTCGTTTTTCGTGTTGATATGGGTAAACGGAAAATGGGAAACCATCCGATTTTCCGATTTCCGTTTGGATGAAGGGAAATGAAAAACGGGAAACAACTCGTTTCCTGTTTTTCGTTTGGTAATCGAAAATCCGAAAACGAAAAACGAGTCTTTATGTGATATCTATTACGGGTTTATTTTTACACAAGTCGGGATATAAAATAAGGCCGTAATTCCCTTCTTAAAGCTTGCTTTGCCTTCACCCGGAAGCACTTCCTTCTTCTGCGCTACTGCTTCTTCTCCTTGTTCTGCTTCTGAAGCTACACTCTGGCGTATTACTTCCCTCTAGTGAAATTATTAGTTTGCCGCGCTTTAAGCCCATTTCGAAGCCTCATCCATAACCATGATTGTTTTCTTTAAAAATTAGTTTCAAATTCTCACTAAATATCTATTTTCTTTTAGTGTGGCCTTCTTTTACTGTAGGCATTTATGAAACATTATGCTAGTTCTGTAAATTGTATTTAGTTCCGAATAAATGTATTTGTTATTACCATGTGTTAATAAATAGCCATTTATTTCAAGTGTCAAACTACATTCTAAACACATATTACCAGAAGGGCAGTTACACATTACAAACAAGGTAAGCCTCGGTTCTGCAATGTTTTATCGATCAATCTTTATTTGTATACCACCAGTTCATAACAAGTGTTATCTCAAAACAACTTACAATCAGCAGCGCAGAAGAAGGAAGTGCTTCCGGGTGAAGGCAAAGCAAGCTTTACGAAAGGAATTACGGCCGTATTTTATATCCCGACTTGTGTAAAAATAAACCCGTAATAGATATCAGATAAAGGCTCGTTTTCCGTTTTTGGATTTTCGATTACCAAACGAAAAATGGGAAACGAGTCATTTCCCATTTTTTGTTTTCCTTCATCCAAACGGAAATCGGAAAATCGGATGGTTTCCCGTTTTCCCATATCAACACAAAGAACGAATGACCGCAAAGTACATGGACCGTCTTCCCCTGCTCTCTCCCCCCCTTTCACAAACCTATCCACTGTCTCTCTCCTATCTATAAAGGCACAAAATGCCCAAAACATACGTTTAAAATACAAGATTAGGTTAGTATAATCACTGTTTTGATCAAGAGTTTGAAAGAGGAAATTGGCCGCAAGAACAAGAGCTGCCCAAAAAGATGACGTCCAATGTTGAGCTCCATAAAGTCCTTCATTAAACATGAAAATGAACATTTTGACCAACCAAATATTCTAATGCAAACATGTTACCGAACATGGGGAATATTTCAGGGTTTCACTGTGATCTTAGAGACATTGTCGTAAACTTGAAAATGAAAAACTGGTCTAGGATTTAAAGAGATTTAACTGATTGCTCCTGAAAGGCAGAAAATATCTTTTATTTCCAGAGATGATGACTTAACCTGAGGAAGAGGGAACAAGAAGAGACAGAGGAAGGCGCGGATCGAGTCAGAAAGTGGTTGTCAGTGATCATGATTAAGAGATGAAGCACTGAGACTGCCCTCGCTCAAACACAGACTGGCTATGGCATTTTAATAAGGGCACTGTGTGTGTGTGTGTGTTTGTGTGTGTGTGCAGCCACATATACAAAGCCACCGTATGAAACAGCACTATTCCTTTATTAACCCACCCCCACACTAACATGTTGTCCTCCGTCTGTGGTGGAGCTTCGTGATCATGTCTGTACATTATAAAGTCGTTTCTACATGATAGTGAATCTATAGAGGTATATATACCACAGCCCAGTGTACATCTCATCCTGTCGTGTTTGTACTGATGTATATTGTTGTACTGATTTGTTCTGCAGTAGAGATATCTTTATTAAAGAGGCCGATGTCGATTGGGAAGATGACCTTTCCAAAATGCGTGGGACGTTACGGACCAGAGCTGAGTCCAAAAAGTTGATATGTGCATATTCACAGTCGTGTAATCATTTGTACAAAGTATGAGATGTAAATTAGCAGAAATGTTTTTAGTTGCATGCATCAAATCACAAAATCTAGTCAATAAAGGAGTTACAGGAATCAGTTATGTGTTTTAGACGTTTGTTCAAAATCCAACTTTGAACACATTTAATCTGTAAAAAATGACTTTGAGTTCCAATAAAATAAAACATGTCTTCAGAGACTTTAAGGGAATAAGGAGAGATTGTGGTTTCTAGTTCTGGTTGTGGTTGACAACACATTAGATAAGTTGGGGGGCATATTTGATGAAGACCATGCCTTTATCTGTTTCTCTGCAAACTAAAAAGTGCACTTTGAAGATAGTCCAACAGTCCGACTTTATGTTTATGCAGAAAAAAAGAGCTAATGTTGAAACATGATTAAAGTTAACAGGCAACTCTCCGTTTATTTGACTGTCTCTTAATCAGGGAGGCAGTAAAGGGGTAGAAAGATCGAAAGATTTCGGCCCATGACTGGCAGGGCCTTTAAAAAACATTGATATTTTTCACATAAATGTTTGGCCATATGTGTGTAATAATCTCTTTTCTCTTAACCTACAAAAAAACCCAAGCTTGTCTTGTTTTCATAGCCAAAAAAGCATATATTGGTATCTTTTCATTGATTAATTCCCATAAATTAATACTAACACAAAAAAGAGACCCTTTAGCTCATTAATAAGTGGATATTTGTTTTTTTGTAGCAAGGACAATGTTAAAATGTTTTAGTCAAGAAAAAAACAGGCTGTACAGCAACACAATTGCACTATCGGCAAAAGGTTTGAATATTTTACATAGTTTAAAGAACAGAGATTAATGAGGACTTGATCATGACTAAAATGTTCCAAATGGAAAAACTGACACATGTGATTAGGCTACAAAACACAGAGTTGGAGGCTAAATGGGAGAGCTGGACTGTATACAGAAGGGGTGTAACGAAATGGTCAACTCACGAAACGATACGAAATACGAAACAGAGCTCACAATACAAAAAAAAAATAAAATTACAGAAAATCCTTAACAGTGGGAAGTTGTGCAAAAATCTCATTTTCTTTATTTTCTTCCTAATGCAGACATACAAAAAATATTGCTGCATCAGTACAAAATAAATGCTCTTTAAAAAAAACAAATTGTAGTTTGTCCCCTTATTTAGACTACAGTGCAAATACAAACATAAAATCTCAATAAAAAGTGTTTTGTTGTTGTAACAATCAGGATAAGTACATTCTTGAATGAAAAGGAAAACAAATAGCAGTCCTCAGAGCTGCAGTTTAGACCTATAAATGTCTGAACTGTGAACTATAATATTTAACCTATAACAGTGCATATACTTCTGGTCTTCAAGTATGATCAAATTCTGTCAACTCAACAGTAGATGTAAAAATCAGATATTGTTTTTTATGCAGACTTACACAAACATACAGTTGCTACCTGTCTCCAGTTCAAAGTAGTTGGTAGTTGTACTTGCCCCAGTATACGGCGAACTGTAGCGGCATATTTTGCACACGGTCGTTGTTTTGTCCGCAATCTTCTCACTGTTCTCTCGTCTTTTACATGGGAAGCCAAAATAGGTCCACACAACTGATATAATTGACGAAGGAGCGTCAGCTAATTCCTCGACCTCGTCTTCCTCCATTTTGAAGCAAGTGTTTTGCTACGGTAGGCAAGGAGGGTAAAAAAATCACCAGTCTCAGGGCCCATCCACACGAAGACAAAATGCTTAACAGTTTCCAAAACGATCATCATAAAGACGAAGGCGTCTCAGAAAATGTGTGCGTCTACATGAATGCACTCGATACGCATCAAAATGCTGTAAAACACATGCAAGACCTCTAGGGGCGCTGTAACGATATGACAGAAACAAGCGGAAACAGACGAAAAACAGTGGGCATGCGCACGTGTGGCAAAAGTTGTAAACAGAGATTGTGATAAAGTGATCATAAAGTGCCGTAATGTGTCCTTGATAATTGTTTGTTCAACTCGGTTGTGATTGAGAAGAAGGAGATTTTGCTGCAACAGGGATAGTAGGGTCACTAGCTTCATCAGCACATGTGCTACACCGTACGCCGCTTTGTTGTTGTTGTCGTTGACGCGTGTGGTGCATGCGTGTCGATTAAGATATGAAACTTTGACATAAGCGTATCTGAAAACTTGCGGAGAGCCAGTAATCACGGAGCTGCGTATACGGCATTTCAAAATCTTTCCACTCTGGAACCTGGTTTCAAAAATGATCGTTTACAGACCCCCCAAAAATGCCGTTTTCGTATGGATGATGCGCAGATTCGGCAAAAAACGAATGCGTTTAGACCTCGGTTTGTCTTTGTGTGGATGGGGCCTCAGTGGTGCGCAGCGCTCCTTCGCGTTATGTACTTGCTTTTAATTTCGTGTGTCTTTGAATTTTATTTCGAATTTTTTATTTCGTGAAATTTAATGGCACAAAATTTCGTTACACCCCTATTATACAGGTATGAAGACAGTGGCATTCAAAAAAACAGTCAAAGAGAAAAATAAATAAAATAACAGATAGTCGATAGTGGACAACTATTGAAAGGATCGGGGGGGTTAGAAGAAATGGCACATCAGGTAGATTGAAGATGGTCCATCACAGCTAAGCAGCACAAAAATACTTAAGACAAGAACAGAACAGCAGCAGTAGTAGGTCCTGCTTGTCCATCCAGGAGTCTTTCATGCATAACTATGTGTTGTCATGAAAAGGATATTCATCATGGTGGCAGTCGGCCCATTAAAACTTCATATAGAATTTCTCTTGTTGGAAATTAAGATAGTATTTAAAATAATGTAGGCATTCAACTAAAAATTGCATCAAACACAGAATCATTTTTAATTTCAAATTCTGCAGGTTTGATAGTTACCAACCCACTCGTCCACAAAGACAAATTTCCACCCAACCAGGGCAAACCAGCAACCTCTCCCCATGCTATGAGACACTGTGTTGCACTAATGTGCTTCCCAAATCTTAACTGATGTTGTCCAATAAGTTTCAACCAAGGCTTTAGAGTGAACCTAAGACCCTAATGCCCTTCAAAATCAAAATGTGTGGATTCTAAAACTGAAAATGAAGAAATGTTTGTCAGGACACGAGTTCACAGCCAGCACTTTAAAGGTAACTATCCCAGAGCACACAGATATGGGTTTGAGAGCACTTTGCGTGGGTGGAGGCCATCTTGGTTGTTTACAAACAGAGCCTGAAGGTGCTGAAAGCTTCCTCTTATTGGATAACCTGGTGTGATTTGCCGACCTTGAGTCAGGTCGGATAGAAAATCTGTCTGAACAGGAGGGGAACCAGACGTTTCTGCCAGAGCAAATAAAACATGAGCTCTCTGATCTGTCTGGGTCCCAGACTATGATGGAAAACCATTAACCTATTTCAGAAATATGTCTTAAAACCTGACACTCTGACAGGGCGGCAGAGAGGAAGGGGGCATCCTGAGTGAGCTCAGGACTGAGAAGTCCTGCTCAGTTTCTGCAAAGACAATATTAGAAGACAGGCAATGAGGGAATTCCAAATGAATGCTGGGATTTCAACAATGCATCACCGGTGTGAGCCAAGAGTAATTTAAGATTTCATGTTTTAACACTGCAATTTATCAAGACAAACGCTTTAAGAGTTCATAGTATGATTTTAAACTCCATCTTTCATTTTAAGTCTTTCCAACCCTGTAATGTTTTTGTTCATTTACAGCTGATATTGTAGATAGGCTGGTTATCCATGTGGTGAAGCATCACGCTCATGCATTTAGCTCTATGGTTTATAGTATGAGTGATGTCAGCAGTTTTGAGGCCAATCAGCCATGTTGAAATATTGTCTCTTGATACCTTTTCATCTAATCAGCCAAATCAGACTAGAAACAGAGAGCTCCAACTTACACCAACGTACCTCACTTACTCCTGTTACATTTATCAGCAATAGTCCCATGATTAAGTTACTACCATGACATGATTCCT
Organism: Scarus forsteni; assembly: GCA_036419115.1. NCBI lineage: Eukaryota > Metazoa > Chordata > Actinopteri > Labriformes > Labridae > Scarus > Scarus forsteni. The sequence continues at coordinate 5,312,278 of JAZDUH010000033.1, forward strand.
TGACCCTGAAAACATACAATCATGTTGAAATCATTATTAGTTAGACAGTTATTGAGCAAAAACAATTGCTCCCTAATGTTGGTTATCTGGGTCAACACCTAAACTTAATCATTTCTAAGTTGGGTCATTACCAACACCTCCTAAGAATTTCAGCAAAATCTGTCCAGTAGTCTTTGTGTAAATTTGCTAACAAACCAACAAATAACATACAAACAAACAAGCATACACTGGCAAACATAACCTCCTTGGCAGAGGTAATAGGTGGTTCTCAATGCTTTGGGGCCACACTGAGAGGGTGTGCCGGAATTAATACATCAACAATACTGTATTAGATTAGATAGAACTTCATTAATCTCTTTGGAAAACTCTTTCAGGTAAATTAAGGCTCCAGTAGCATTGTTTGTACAAAGGTACAAAGGAACACAGAATACCTAAAAACAAAAAAGGAAAAACAATTAGCAAGTATACAATCTAATATATAATATATAAGCGTCAAAGGAATGCATTACAGTAATAACCTTACTTTTGTAATGCATTACTCCCAACACTGGTGAGCAGTTATAGTCTTATGGGTTGTGCATCCTTCCCTACCGCCCAATCTGATTCAGAATCAATTTTTGATATAGACCATGAAAGATAACCATAACTGATTTAATGAGCCATTGGCAGTTTCACTGCAGCCTACCGGCCATGTGTACTTCGACTTTCATGGCTTAATCACCTTTTTTCTGTGTCAAGGTTAATTATTTAAGAAGTGAAATAATCTATCAGTAAGATAAAAGTTCGATATTATAAGCTTTAACATTTAAAATGCTAATGAGCAGACAGTCTACTCAGTAAGCTAACTGGCTAACAGGCTAAGTTTCAGAGGATGCAGCTAGCCAAAGGGGTAATGGGCTAGCAGGCTAACTTCAGCAGCATGTCTGGCCAGTTGGCCTACCGGCAGTCCTAGCGTGCACTTTGTTACAACTACGTACTGCAGAAGTCAGTGCAGACATTGACTCAAACAAGTATGCAGCAGCTGATTCTTTAGTTTTCAGTTTACACAACTGGAACTTTATTTACTTTGATTTCTGTCTTAAAACACAAGCTTGGTAAATTAAAAAGGTGACTGCATTGTCTTTGCTGTTTTGTGTCTCTGGTTGGATAGTTCAAATTGATCAGATTTGTTGTAAACTGAAATCTACAAAACAAATATTTGCTTAAACTGCCTTTTAGCGTCAGTAAACATGATGTAAGTTACAACATATTAATAAATGAAGCATAAAAACAGCAAAAAATATTGCATGTTAAAGCCATAATAATGTACAAATACACACTTATCAGGGCTTTTAAGGGTTTTTATGTGAATGAAGATGAAAACTTCTCCTGAATTGATGGGAATATTTTTTGGGAGCATTTTTGAAAATACCTGCCCGTGTGTGGACATAACCTGATTCTCCAGGTTGAAACCATCCACTCTGTTTTTTTTCTCTCCAGCTAAAACACCCTCCATCTGTCTCTCTTCCTCCAGCCCTCAGGCTGCTGATATAGTTTTACTCTGAATGTTAACCTTTGACTCCAGCCCGCGCTTTCAGCCCGTCCAGGATGTTTACACCATCAACATTCTCAGTAACACTACCATCTCAGCTTTTAATGAGTCGGATGTAATCCTCACAAAGGGAACATCTGATCACCACCACCTTCCCCCAATACACTTCCACCTTTTTCAGGTAAGGTTTTTGATTTCTGAAAATGTGTTTATCTATTCTACTTATCAAAATTGGCATATATTATGTATCAACCTGCACCAAGAAAATAAAGCTTTTATCTCTAAAAAGATCATAAATGTTGCTTTAATACAAACAACGGCTTAATTTGTAAATAGTGGCTTATTAAAAAACAGAAATGCCAACATAGGTAAGCTTTTTTACTCTCCAGTCCTGTTGGGTGAGGGGATAGTTCTGCAAACTCTATTTGTATGGAGTGGAGCAAGGATGACAAATATATGTAGTTTAGGGATGGGCAACTTTGATTAACATGACAGCCACGTAAAAAGTGGCCTGAGATCCACTATGCTACATATTGTCAGGTATTCTCCATAAGGAAAAAATATAGAAATAAACAAAATATAGCATGTATATTGCTTCAAAAATCATTTTACCAATGATATATTTTAAAGGTGCTATGAGGAGAATCTATTACCGGCGACATTAAGACCCTGTTACCCATGAGCACGTGCGGCGACTGTCGTAATGCTGCGTTCCAGTAACCTCGGAACTGGGAGTGATGTCATCTCCGACTTATCGGCGTTCCAGTTGAAGTCGGGGAAATAACATGCCGATCTACCAGGCTATAGTTAGCTGTTGTTAGCACGCCCTGTGTTGTTGTTCACAAATATCACATGAAGAATGTGATTATCACTATGGCAGCATTTTTGTAAATATGAGTCTAACAATACTATGTATACAGCTGATCTAGAGCGACACACCCCAGTCAGAAGTGCAAATAAATTGATTATTACAGGAGCTAAATAACTGTTCACACTGGGGGCATCCATCTTCCATTGTCAACCTGGGGGTGGCAAGGTTTCCTAGTTCCCAGTAGGAAATTCAGACTTCAGGGGACGTTCCAGTTTTAGTTTTCTACTCGGAACTTGGAAATTCCTACTTCTAACTACAACTGGAACTCACCAAAAGACGTGACCCAAGCCAAAGCGTGTGTTTGTTGTGATGCTAATGAAGGCAGCTCGGACCTTCCTCAGAACTCTGCATTGCTTTACAACTTCTTTTTTCAACAACTTACAGGATGCAAAGCGACGAGGTAATGTATCTCTTTCTAGTTACGTAGCGGTAGTTTTTGATGTATGACAACAAGCAATTTTTGAAAAACTTAGTATCGTAGTTTTGTGGTCGCTACTTACAGCCCGGTGCTCTACAACGTGTGTGTAATATAAATTTGCTCTAGTTTTAATTGTCTTGTTCCTGAAGTTGAGTATCCGGGCCAGTCCAGCCCTGTCCGACCCAACCGGAAGGCTAAGGAATAGCATTTATAGATAACCTGTTTTGATGCTATAAAACTTGTCTTAAAGTGTGTATTTCGATCAGGCATATATCTAAAAGTGAGACTTTTTTGTAATTACTTAGAAACTCCTCACAGTCCCTTTAACTAAAACACAATTAAAAGTTCACATTTTAATGTCCATGAATAAAAAGTTAATTTAGGCTTCTCTTTAATACAATAAAATAATGGATGTTTCCCAGTTTTTAAAGAACAAATACATAACATGTACCATTGCATAGTAAGTTCTTAATAACTTCTATACCAATTCTAATTTGAGTAATGTGACTCATAATGAATCATATTTAGCAGATGTTCATTTTTCTTCACATTTATAGTTTGAGTTTTTCTTTGGAAATGATTGATATAATATTGAATGATGTGGAGGGCCGCATGTGGCCTCCAGACCACCAGTTACAAACCCCTAATGTAGGCCAACATGGAAGTTCTCATCACGCTGATTCACTTGACTAATAGACAGTGGGAATTTTCACAATCTTTTTGATCACTGTTGAAAATAAACTGTACTGGCAATAATAACCGGTTATTTGATCCAAATCGTTTAACTTCAGCCTCCAACACCTGATGGGACTGAAACAATTTCTGCGTCTTTATTTTTCCAACAGATTGAAAAATGGGAATACAAAACATCAGATGTGTTAAATAAAGGAAGAATGATGCAAGTTTCGGATAGAAAAGTTTCATTGGCTGTCAAACATCTTGAGTCTGATCGATTGTTTCTGCTTGTGCATCCAGACTTTTCTGCTGTTTTGTCCACATGGCTGCGTACAGCCCTCCCTTGGCCAACAGCTCCTCGTGCCTGAACAAAAAGGAGAAACAGACACTGGTGTGAAGAAACCAAGACGTTCCCACAGCTACATCAACAAGTTACTCCATATCAATATTGAGAAGTCAGATCTCCATCTATATTTAAGCTTCTTGACATTGACTGTCTCCCATTTGAAGACATGAACTAACTGAAGCCTCTTCATAATCTGGCTGCAGATTATATAAGACCTTATGATCTTTATGAACACTTATATAATTTAGATTCACCAGGGCATAGTCTTCCCAGACTCAAGGCTGTAACTACATCTTTATTACACTTCTTTAAGTTGTTTTAGCATCAATAAGAGGAACAGAAATGTATAAAAATGCTGAAAGATTCAAAGAATGAAAATTCTTGGTAGAGGAGAGCAGACAGGGGAGAAGGTGGGTCACCCATAATGCCTTGTGACACCAGAGCAGCTTTAAAAACAAAGTTGAGCTGTCTGCAGACTTTAACCAACTTTACTATGAATTAATAAAACCAAAAGTCTGTCACTGTCTGGACTTCCAGACGGAACGAGAGAGCGGGAATCACGACGAGGGTTGGAAATAGATGACACCAAATAACCGAGACAGACAGGGAGGAAAAAGAGCAAGAACAGGTATACAGACGAAATGTCAAGACTGGAGGGAGTGATGACGTCTAAAAGGAATGACGAAGAGGGTAGACATGAGGGAGTAAACGAGATAGTCAAAAGCAAATTGACAGAATGTGTGGAAAAATGATATACTGACCTGTCCTTGAATAAGTTATCCTGTATTGATCTGGTGCATGCAAAAACACTCCACTGACTTCTGACAATAAAACATCAAAACTGCTGCAGCACCAACAGATATCCTCTGTCCAGTGACATATTTCTGGCTTATATCAACAACAAGTAGGTGTAAATTAAGTTTTAGTGGAGCTTTAAGCAGAATTTCAGGAGCAGGACCACACCTCAACCAAACCTCTTCCTGTGTTCCTATTAATTCTAACCAACTATTTCCCTCTTTTGTTTCACACACTTGATGCACCCCTCCCTTCCTCCCCTGTCTTAAAACTTCTTCCTTCTTTCCTTAGGGCCTTATAAAGGGAGTTCGTCGTGCCCGGGAGCTACGGCAAATTCCCCATGAAGTTTCCCCAAACCGTTATCTGCTTCACGTAACTGCTATGTTGCTTGTTATCCTGTTAGCCCTACACATCATTGTGACCTGTACATTCATTCTGGGTTGCCCTCTTTATGTGCGTGAAGGTATACGCACTGGATGACACTTGTATATAAAGCAATTCTTGGCTTAGTTCCATCTTACTTATGCTCTCTTCTGCAGAGAACTACAAGCCACTATGCCTTATGGTCCTGTGATGATTTCCATCTTTCTGTTCCTCGTGTAAGAACTGAACTGGGGAAGAAAGCGTTCAGCATATCAACCAGGGGAAACCAGAGAAGTGAATGTGTTATAACAAAAAATTTCAAGAACACCTTTAAAGGTGCTATGAGGAGAATCTATTTCTGGCGACATAAAGACTCTGCTACCGATGAGCATGCGCGGCGACTGTCGTAAAGACGATTTGCTCTAGCTTTAATTGTCTTGTTCCTGAAGTTGAGTATCCAGGCCAGTCCAGCCCTGTCCGACCCGACCGCGAAGCTAAGGAATAGCATTTATAGATAACCTATTTTGATGCTATAAAACTCATCTTAAAGTGTGTATTTCCATCAGGCATATATCTAAACATGAGACTTTTTTGTAATTACTAAGAAACTCCTCACTGTCCCTTGAAAAATTAAGTACAATAACACATTCAAAAAGTTAGTCATTCTGCAGAACACCCATTATCGTAATTGACCTAAAACCTAAAACAACTAAAAACGTAATACGTGGTCAGAACTAACTATCAAGGAAAGACTCCACTATGGTTCTTTTCACATATAAACATCATCCTTAAAATAAGTCTTCTTGGATTAAGTCCTTGTCTGGACATTTCTCCATCTGCTAAAACACCCCTTGACCACTTTATGGCACAAACTGTGAATCCCGACACCGGACGTTTAACCGGCCCATCCCGTGTTTACATCACAGTGTGCATCAAAAGATGAATGGCTTTGTGGTTGGGGTTACCCATGCATGCCTGCAGGGGCAGACCGAGTGTTTGCCTTCTGGTGCATGTGTTTGGTCCACCTTCCAGGTGTTTTTGTAGCTTTATTTTGAGAGTCACACTCTGCTGGATGATCTATGTCGATTAGATCTATGAGTGGGTATTGTGTCTCAGAGGAAGTCCTCTCAGCTCTGATATCAAAAGACTGAATGGAGTTCAGTGGAGGCACAAGTGTTTGCGTGATGGAATAAATACAGCAGCAGAACTCCCGTTTTAAAAGCAATACTTTGCATAACATTAAGATTACAGACCTTTAGTTGTAGGTGTAACATTCCTTTTTTATTTCCAAAAGACCAGAAGCAGAAGTCTACGTTTGGTTTTCTCATGATGGTGAGAAAAGGAGTATGAGTGTGTATGTGGGGGGCATTCAGCCTCTGGGGCAGAAAAAGACACCAGGGGGTTTAAAGGCCACTCACAAAAACACACTTAGTGATTCTGATCCAAAGATAACAAATTTGAAACCACTTAGGAGACACAGGACTGTTCAGGTGTGACAAGCAACAACAACACGCAGCCAGGCATTATCCAAGAATTAGGCAAAGCCATCACGAGGACACTCCTGCATCTGAAGTCCTACTTTTTATTAGATCTTTAATACGAACCTTTAAAAAACAATCTCACCTTCCTCTCTCTGCGATTCGTCCGTCAGAAATGACCAGGATCTGATCTGCTCCTATGATGGTGGACAACCTGCAAAATCACACAGACATTATCCAACCTCGTTCTTTTCATCTCTTAAGTTTTGCTGCTTTGTGTTAAAAAGAAACACAAATTTATAACTCAGAACTCAGCTGCATGAATGCTGACGGGGATCAGAAAGAGCCCATAGTACACCGGTTTTAAGGTCTCTGCATTGGCTACCCGTTTGTTTTAGGATAGATTTTAAGATTCTTTTACTGGTTTTTAAGGCTCTTAATGGTCTTAGTCCTTCATATTTATCAGATTTACTTTTACATTATGAGCCCATTAGAGCCCTCAGGTCTTCAGGTCTGTTAACAGTTCCCAAAGTTAAAACAAAAACTTCCGATGAAGGATCTTTTTACTACTATGGCCCCTGCTTATTGAACAACCTACCTTAAGACCTGAAGGCTGCACCTAATGTTAGTGTCTTTAAAAACAGCTTTTACCTGAATTACCTCTAAGCGTTTTTATTTATTCTAATTACAACCCACTTTTATCATTATTTCATCTTAATTTATTTTTTATCTTTCCTTGTTTTACTTTCTAGTTTTTCTATATTTATTTTACTTCATTTCAATTTATTACCTTTTTTATTATCAATTCCTTTTTAAATTTTTTTAAATTTTATGATATATTTAATTTTGCACTTTAACCTCCAGTGATTTCTCATTCTTAAACCTTTAAGATGGCGTTTCCTCAGTACGTACTGGGTACAGCAGTGTGCTTCATTATTGTCTTTTTTTATGATGCTTTTAATCAACACTGTATGGATTGCGGTGTGGGTGGGTTCAAGGGTGGGGTGGAGTGGGTTTGGGTCATAAATCCTTTATTTAAATTCATCTGTCTGTTTGTAAAGCACCTTGTGCTACATTTTTTGTATGAAAAGTGCTATATAAATAAAGTTTGATTGATTGATTATAACAACAGCCTAGAAGACACATAAGAAACCATTTTAGGACAAACTGCTGAGCCACCAGGATCCAAAAGAGTGCAAGAAATACTCGAGGTAGCAGTTCAATACGGAGGTTGACAAGGGCCAACAGCCTACAACCAAGGCTTTGTTTTGTTTCTAACTTGCACTTGAATTTTCCATTAACACATTTGTCTTTATTTCTTGTTCTGACCTTTGGTTGTGTTTCTGTACTTGGATGTTTTACGTTGTTGCTGTTTGCCCTCGTCAGCCATTGTAGTTCAAACTCGGTCAAGGTTGAAGGACAAATGGATTTTTCAATGGGCCAATAAGTCGTAAAAAACATTTTTGGAAGAGTCTATCATGGCAATTAATTTATGTAATAACCCAGTATTACCATGTTTGGAGGAGGAGTCTGTTTTGTTCTTGAATGACAACATTTTGAGGCAGTATCAGTTTAAAGAAAACCCAAAGAATACTTGCAAAAACAACTACAAACCCCCATCACAATGAAGGGACTTTGAGTAAAATGTAAGTAAAACATAAAGCTATGATCTCAATTCTTTTTACATATATTTATTGTTTTTGCAAATTTTTACTCATTTTGATTATGATGCATTCAACACACTCCAAAAAAGCTTGGACAGAGGCAACAAAAGTGAAGTAATGCTAAAAAAAAATCTTGACTGAAACAGGTGAGTGCCATGATCGGACGTAAAAGGAGAATCCCCGAAAGGCTCAGTCACTCATATGTAAGGATTGGGCGAGGTTCACCACTTTTGGCCCTTTTCCACTAGCACGCCTTGGCCCTACTCTACTCGGCTCTATTTGATTTGCAGCATGTTTCCACTAGCCTGGTTCCTCCTAAAACAAGCTAGTTTTAGTACCTACTCCGCTCTGGTTCTAAGCGAGCTGAGTCGATACTAGAAGATGACGTCACCGACTGCCGGCAACTGATTGGTCAGACAATGTCGTCATCAATGAGTCATGAGCGCGACGACCTAGCATGCCAGCGGTAGCTACCATTAGCTTACCCTCATACATCTTTTCTTTGTAGCTCGATTGTTCTCGTCTTCGGCTTCATTCTGTTGTTTAGCTTCCAAAACTCTGCTGTGCTTCTCAAGGGGTATTTCTTCTTACCACCTGCAGCCTTCTTCTGCTTTCCTTTTTTATTCGGTTTGTGACAAAAAGCCACAGATTGTTGTGTCGCGCTCAAAATGACGTCACCGCAGAGCCGCTCTCTGTTTACAGCGACACTGCACCCCGTTGGGTAATAAGACCTGTATGACCAAACAGTCCAATTGTTGAAGAGCAACATCTCTCAATGTAAGACTGAAAGAAACTTAAGGATGTTATCACTTACAGTTCATCGTATCAACAAAAGATGCCAAAATTCCAGAGATTTCTCTTCACATAAGCAACAAGGCTGAAAACCAACACTGAATGTCTGTTACTTTCAATCCATGAGGTGGTACTTCATTAAAATCCATCATCATTCAGTGAAGGATATCACCAAGTGGGCTCAGAACACTTCGGAAAAGTGCACATCATTAAGTGCGTTTCCATTACCCTTGGCTATGCGCAAAATGTAAATAGTGCAATAAATTTACGCTTTCATGAGGTGATTTTTCATTTGTTTTGATATTCAAATATATCGCAAAAGCGCAATGGAAACACTTTTTCCGCAATTATACGACACAGGACATGACGTACCTGGTCACATGATCACTTTTCTCGGAGTAAACATGGCGTGGTACGAGCAGGAGACGGAGACTTTTCTTGCCATTATTCTCGAGAAAAACACAACTGCCATACCAGACAGCAAACAACAGAGGAATGCAGAGTGTTATAAGCAGTGTTGGGGAAGTTACTTTTAAAAAGTAGTGTTTGCTCGTTACTCGTTACATCTGAAAAAAGTAACTCTTTACTTTACTTAGTTACCCTCTATGAAGAGTAACTTCTCAAGTTACTTTTCCGTTACCTTTACATTGCTTGATCATGGACAGAACCCCATATCTATTCCTAAATGTGAAGGCCTACAAAAAGTTCTACTACAGAGAACATAACAGTTTTTTGTTCTCTTTATTTTACAAAATGTCACATACCCGGTGGAATGAGAGCTCTTGCCCAGTGTTTCCACATTTTGCTTCTGAAATAAGCAACCTGGTCGATAAAAACAAGCTCAAAATAAGCAATCTCCAGCTATTTTCTTTCCTAATGCGATATACTACTTTTTAAAAAGAGAAGTCTACACAAAGTGTGTTAATTTTCGTCTACAGTACATTTCAATATCACAGCGCTAAGTATCTATTTAAGAGAAGACCGTTGCTTAATACAAGCAGACCTGGCAACTTTGGCTCTGGAGCATGCGCCATGTGCGTGAGTGTGTTTGGGGGCGTGCATATAACCAGGAAACGAGGAAGTGGACAAACTACCTATCGCAGTCGTGTTTTCCTTTATGTTAGGAGCTGGAAGATAATCAGGGGGATACACACAGACTTAAGAGCCCCAAGAAGCAACTTCACGTCTAGAAACAAGCCCAAAAAACCGCGACCTGCGGCCGTGACTCACGAGATTTTCAGCCTTTAGACGCTTATAACGAGCGGACTTGGCAACGCTGCTCGTGTCTGTGCGAGCAGCTGAGAAGGCAGCTTCAGTGTTTAGATCTGTCCGGGGGAAATGTAACGTCGCGCTGCATTAAAGAAGGAACTACGTTTCGTTACCAAATTTTCAACAGTAGCGCGTTACTTCACTTTTTACCCGAAAAAGTAGTTTCGTTACTGTAACACGTTACTTTCTAACGCGTTACACACAACACTGGTTATAAGGAGATAGAAATGGAACACAACAGGTTTTGGGGTCCATCTTCCTGCAGTGAAATCTCGCGGGATGTTATTTCACGAGAGTTACAACGCTCCTGCCTAGAACAACCTTCAATGGAAACATGTTCAAAGCGCAAAAATACCTTGTCGAAATTTTAGGAATATTGCTTTTATTTTGCGAAAACTGTAATGGAAACCCATCTATTGACTGCTTTCTGTTGGTAGCATCCATACCCTAGATAGACCTCAGGCATACTTGGCCAGGTGCATAATGGGCAATTACATTAACTAGCGCTATGGGCAGCCATTTAAAAAGCTGAGCTATCCCTGCAACTTGTCTGCTTCATCACTGAAAACTCCAGAGGTGTTTCCAGAGGCGTCAGTTTGATCAACAGCTGTTTCTGATGTTCTTTTTGTAAGAGCAGAAAGTGAAGCCACGGCTGTGAAGCCCATTAATCTCTAATATCCTTCAGGATCGAAAACATTTTCGCTCTTCAGGTGCACCAAAATAAACTCTGTCTTTCTTCACAGTAAATTTAAGGACATCAATAACACTCTCCTTCAATAATCCAACACATGTTTCAATCTACAAGTAGAGATGTGAATAGAAAACATTAGTCTTTGGAAACAATATGTTTAAGGCTTATTTTGATTTATGATGACCTAGTCTGTATTTGTGTGGCTTTTACCAAAGTTCATATCAAACACACTTCATAAAAAAGTTAGTTGAAAGTACTAACACATTTATTTCCAATAGCTCTTCACTTTAAATAAAATCTGCGTGCCCAGAGGTTGGCCATTTCCTGTGCCAACATTTAATTCCATATGTTTCTTTGACTGCTCCCTCGGGACGTTGTTGCAATCCCAAATCTCAGCTTCAAACATAAAAATAGTTATTATTAATAACAGAAATACTGGCCAGAGCCACGAAAGCAGGATCCAAGTTGTAATCAAGGAGAAAACCTCTTAAACATGTGTGTTCAGGAGTTAACAGATCAAAGGGGGAACACTGTCCTCACGGAGCGCAACAAAGAGTGAAAAATGAGGAGGAGGAGATGAGAGAGCGCTTCCAGAGGTGTCGGGGATCAGGAGGAGGACGACAAACAGAGGAAATGTGAAGAGACGGAGACACACATTGGAATAAGTGTGAGGAGGATTGTGTCAGACGATGTGGTCTGATGTACAGCTGGAGGTAGGGCTGGGAAATACAAAGCCCGACTCCAATGAAGTTGGGACCTTGTGTAAAAAAAATGGAAAGAAAAGGGAAGAAAGGATTTGTAAATCAATCAGTCAGTCAATCAAAGTTATCTGTATAGCACTATTAAAACAAAATTTTGTAACACAAAGTCCTCCATGTAGAAATGAGGAAACAAAATAAATTAAAATAATATAAAGTAGAAAATTCAATTATTAAGTCCACACCTGCCGTCACTGAACAGGGACTAGACTGACCTGCTGCAGTCCACACGTCTCCACTGAGAATGTGTGGTGCATTATGAGGCTAAAAATATGTCAACAGAGACAACGGACTGTTAAACAACTGAAGTTGTAGTCATCCCATTCTGTTTTCATTATTTAATGGATTCTCCATCTTCTACTCCTAAACACTTTTGCAGGAGATGTGTCATTTGTGAACGAGGCGGCTCTTTTCAACAGCTCTTTTAAGTGAACAATAAGCAAAATTGCCATCAAATTTGTAAAATAGTCGACACAACAGATCCTGGGTTGCAGTAAAAAATTCCAGCTTTGGGGATCCCATGATTGTGTGGTCTGTAATTTTAATGCTGATCCGAAAATGATAAACCTGTAGCCTTAGTCCCAAATTCCACTGCATGCGAAAGCGCCGCGCCGAGGAGCGTGGCGGTCTTGCTCCGACAGGCAAACCCCACTGAAAGTGGCGCGCCCAGAAGCACCACAGCGCGCAGCCCCGTAGAGGGAGGGCTGGTCCCTGGAGAGCCACAGGCTCTCATGAGAATTGCGATGTCACACGCTCATAAAACGTGTTATAGACTGAGAAAAGAAATAAACAACACCTTGCTTCGCTTCTCTAAGGTCCCTTTGCTGGTCCCAACCACACAGCTTCGTGATTTATTCAACTTCTATCCACCTATATCCGTGTAGAAAAGATGTTTGGTGTCATGTATACAGTGTCATATATTCCTGTACCTTTACGATTCACTTTTCTTCGTCCATGGTGTCGTGTTGCCTCTGGGACCCTCTGACCGGCTGCTGACCTGATGCTCGTGCCTCCGGTTTTGACGTAATGACAAACAATTGAGGAAATTTACGTTCGAGAGTCTGTGCACTCTGTTTTATATAGCGGCGCGGCGCTTTTGCGTCCAGTGGAATTTGGGGGTTAGTCCCCTCCACACTTAGCATAGTATCAATATTTATTTCTCTATTTTCATTCCTGTACTGTCAAAAATGATTTTTAGTCCATATCTCCCAGCCCTAGCTGTCCTGTAAAAGTGAAGTCTCCACTCATTCTTGGGTAATCTCTCGCAGACATTAATCCCTGTATGTTCTGTCATGTTGGTGAGACACATGTACAGCTGAGTGTGAGGCTGTGGGCTGGAGAACTCTGTATGAACTTGTCTGTAAATTATTAAAGTTAATATTTATGACCAGTCTCTGATGAGAGTCTGATTAAAGCCATGCTCACATGGAGCTAAATGGCTCTTGAGCTTTGGGACGCAGCCTAATGGGGAATCAGAAGAAACATGTCCAAGGTGTTATGAGAGGTACTCCGACTGATTTAAATGTAAAGCTCTTGGGGTATTATTATTTTTTTAAATAAGACTGATTTTGCTCCTCTTGTGTCAATGCTGCAAGCAGACCACAAAAACCTGGTCCGTCCTTTCTTTCCAAACTGCTGAGTGTCACTTTAAGCTTCAGCAGAGCCACCACTCTGCTTTAATGTCATCAAGGCTATCTTTGGACATCCACCTTCAATATTTGATAGAAAACCTCGGTCAAAGGTAGAAATATCTCTCCCCAGAGACTGCAGACGTCACGGGGCTTTTTCCTTCGCTCATTCAAGCTTCATGCTACAGCTGAAGAGAAAACATCCGACATGTTTACGTGCAGGCAGGATGCTTTAAAAAAGTGGTTCATGATCTGTTTTTAGGGTAAGCTTCAGGACAAACTTCACGCTAAATGATTTCTCCTTGGGTGGAATGAAGTTAAGGGAAGATAACTCATGTAGACCATCTACCTAGGTCAGACATCATTTATTAATGACTTGAATCACAAAACACCAAAATGAAGAGCTTACAAAAATTGAGCAAATCCGAACAAATAGAGTTTTTTACATGCATGTAAAACTAAGACTATGAAATAATGTGTGAAATTCCAAATTGCATAATGCTCTAATTCTTTAATATTTTATTCATGTACAGAAATGTAATCCTTCCTAATTCAAATCACCTTTAACTAAACAAAACACAACTCAATTAAAAAAAGCCTCTTTTGGAGCAGGTATTTAGGTCTATAGCTGGAATATGAAGGTCTTAAAGTCTGACATGAATGATGGATGATGTCTTTTTGGATGTCAGAGTTCTTCGATATAATTTATGTTCACTGATGTAGCTCCTGCTTCAGTAATAAAATGCTGTCTTTGTTACATCTTCATTTTAATACGGAGACCAGTCAGATTTTAAACACTGAAAATCCATTTTAAAAATGTCAATTTGTAAGAGTTCTTCTGGTTTTATTTTGAGTTTTTAAGTTTGAAGCATAAGGGCATCTTCCTCTCCCCCTCTTTAACCCTATAAAGCCAATTGTATCATATTTGATACATACTTTTATAATACCTCTATCTACTCAATATGATCAACAAATTACAAAAAAAAAATCTGAGTACAGTCAGATAAATGATTAAAAAAATGTCCTCAAATTAATTATCAGTTGCCAAAAACACCTAATGTATCAAATGAGATACAAAAAAATCTTTATGTTGAATTTTATGGACATTTTGATTTTTATGGATTTTAGCAGAAAGTGAAACAAACATTTCAGCTCCAAATAAATATAATTTTCTGGCTATAATCTATGGTCTTGGGTCTTAAAGGGTTAAGACACCAGCAGCTGCCAGAAGCAGCTCATTCCCTGCCTGAATATCTACCATTGTGACATCATACCATTGTTCAATTGTTAGCTCTAGCCCATTGGCTCAGGCTTTTAAACCCAGTGCAATGCATGGCCTGTAGAATGAATGCAGAGTTGTTAACATCATGGCACCAAGCAGTCAGAATCATAGCTGTATAGTCTCCCGTTTTGGCAAGGACCCTACCGTACTTTATCCCTCTTTCCCGCCATCTTTTTCATATAAGTATTTTCCCGTAAAATTCCCGTACTATAAAAAAAAACAGAAAACATTCCTCTGTCTCTCCAAACTGAACTCTGTCACTAGCCTCGTTGCCAGAATGGGGCAGTAATGCACCAAAATGACAGATGACAACCACCATAAAACTATAGAAGAAGAAAAAGCCTCGCGAGAACTGCCACCTGCAGTAGCCTGAGTGGCAGTTGTCGCAAGATTAGAGCCAACAGCGGGAAGTATGAGAACTGAGATGGATGGCTGCGAACGAGCAGACATTCCTGTACACCAGTCTTAAAAAGTAAGGGAACGTTTACATGGCGCCGAAAAACGGTCAAATCCGATAGGTTTTCGTTGCGTTTTGGCCTTGCGTTTAGATGGAGCGCGTTGCGTTTCCATCTAGAACGCAAACTTTTGAAAACGGGCTCCCGAGTGGAAAGATTTGAATCCGCTCTCCATTCAGCTCCGTGTATACCCGTATCAGAGCGTTTCAGGGTGAAATGCTGACGTCACCACATACGCAGTACTCTTTCACATGAAGGCTGCGCGCGCATACCAGGAACAACAACAGCTTCGGCCGTCTGCCGAGTAACGTGTGAGCGTCTTACCGTGCTCGATTTGTTATCCAGACAAAACTATCTAGACAGATTTGTTGTCCGAACTGATTTGTTGTCCATAAAAGAAACTCCTGCTTCTCTGTACGTCTATTCACCATTGTTGTCTGTGAAAGGTTTTCTTCTTCGTTTGTGTGTTGTAGCAGTGCTGCCTCTCTGCAGACCTACACCGCCGTCTACTGAACCGGCATGCACACTACAGCGGATTTACAGGGGATTAACTCGTCTCCAGGGTTGTCATCTGAACACAGAAGAATTTGAAAACGCAAAGGAAGAATCTTTGCGCCTTTAGTCAGGAGTTTCCATGTAAACGGCCCCTAAGAGATACTGGAGCTTGGTTGGGATGGTTGGGCTGTGCCCCGGGAAATGTCCCTTATTTTCAAATCCAAAACTTGACAGCTATGCAAAACTGACCAATTATCACAGAGTAGACATGCTGACCAATCAGGACAGGCTGGGTCCATGTGTGGAAAAAGGGAGCAAGAGCTTTAACCAGGTGTAAACCTCAGGCCTGTAAATGGGGGGCCATGCAGAAGTGCCAAAACCTGCAGTACCAAGAGTGTCCACTTGATGCTGGCTGCCTGACATCTTAATACTGTATGCAGGAGAAAAAAAAACAGTTTTCACTGCCTTAGCACTCATATTTACAGTCTGGTACAAAAATGGCTGAAGTCCATAACTAGGGCACATCTGTGCTCTCACTGTTAGGGAGGTGGATTTTTTCTGTATTGCCCCTGATTCTCTTTTATGGAGGATTTATTGAGGATTTCTGGTTTTGAAAGTATGGTGTTGATATGGTCAGATGGCCTTGTGTCCTATTGTAATGTGGCCCTTCTGTCTGGGAGTAAATGGAGCTAAAGTTTGGATGAGATGTGCAGTATGGCAGCCTCCATCAATGGCGTACCAAAGGCTCCAATGACAGGGCTTTGTTCATTTTTTTTCTACAGTCTATGGCTAGGAGACTGTCTCAGACAGGATAAAAATACTGGTGAGTCAGGGGTACTCCGTCGGTGAAAACTAGTGAACGGACAGTTCCATATATCGACCATGGAAATATTTTACTGGTCCACCTGGAGAAGAGCCCATAGAAAATGTTTTCAAGAGGCAGAACCTTCAAAAACAACTCCAGCTGGTGATTGGATGGTCAGTCTGCCAGTCACACTCATCACAAACCAATCAAATCAAGCTACAGTACGACGTAGCAGCTAGACCCTGTTGTTAGCCATTAGCTTAAACTACGTTTTAGTCCTTATACTATCGTCTTCCATTAAGTTAAGTAAACTTCTGAGGAGAGCAGATTTCACCAGGTATCATTGAATAACCACGACTACCGTAGACTAACGGGCATCATCCATGGAAGATTTTTACATTCTCCCCAAGTTTCCCAGCCCAGCAGTGATCCCCAATTTCTCTGAATTGATCGTCCATGAGGGCAACCAGCAGGGTTTGGAGTCCTTTCCATCTTTTTCATGAACAGAGCAGCCTGTTGATAGATCAAACTCTTACCGAGAATGGTCAGGATAAGAGCAAAAACATGGCTTAAGAAAAGATTCAAGAAACGTTCTTTGTTCCTCTTTTAAAGGAGAAATAGTCAATTTCTGATTAAACTGCAGACATTTCCACATCCGTGAAGACCACCATTGTTTTCAAACATGCAGTCACTTCCTGCTGTCGTCACGTCTTAGCTTTCCACCTTTCTTCTCTGATTGGGTTGTCCAGCTTTTGAAGTCAGAGGCTGGGTCTTGGCAAGATGGATCTGTGTGATTCCAGACAATGAATCAGGAGGCCCATCTGCACTGCAAGGTTAGCATTCATAGACTCTGATCCAAAATCCTAGTAAATATGTGCTCTTTAACATCCTGTCAAATCTATATTGACTTATATTTGAATCTAGTCTTAAGAAGCCATTTGAAGAGGTGCAGTTTCTACATTCCTGTATGAATTCGCTTTTTAAGCCAAGAACGGGGGAGGACATGTTGGCTAATGCTGATGCAGACCTTACATAGAAACTCAGGAGAGACTGTAAAAGAAGTAACATCACAGAATAAACGCTTTCTCTCTTTTCCGAACTAAGCCATGGGCAGCACTCTTCACCTCAGCAGTACATCGGGCAGACTGACCTGCCTTTCACACTTGTCCCTCACAGCGGGACTGCAGCCGGGGCTCCTGGGAGGCAGGACATGGTGTTAAAAGGATGATGGGGAGGTACCAAGGTAACACTGTAAACACTACATTGTGAAAAGCAAACCATTTAATATTTTTGATGTCCAGGCTGAGCTGAACCACAGCTGTTTTCACAAGGTCAAGGAGGCTTCATCATGTAAATCAGGGATGGGAAACTTTGGTACTTAGAGAGCCACGGTCATATTCACCCTCACTGTTAGAGGGATTCACCTTAGCAATTATAGTCAGTTATGATTAAAAAGACACAAATGAAAATGTTCAAACTAGCTTATATCAACATTTATAAATCTAAACTCAAATGTAGACAGTTTGACTTCTTTTATTACACTAAACACAAAATTCAAACCATTTACAGCCAGTGAAAGCTCAATATTATATTAGTGTTTGATAGTTTCTCTCTTTATTTATTAATTTGGGAACAGGATAACTCAAAAATCAACTACTTCTGTAAAAAAAATATTTTAAAAAAATTAAAAAATTAACTGACTATGTGATGCAGACGGCTTTACATGGGAAAATAGATAAAATGAAATAACAATAAGTGAAATAAAAAGCAGAAAATTGCATAATTGCATAAAATGAAAACATAAGACCCCCAAAACCCCCCTCCCCCCAATTAACATTCAATAAACACACTCACTTACTCAAACACACAAAGACATAAAAAGGAAATTCTGACAGAAAACTAAAATGGAGCTAAATTAGAGGACTGAGCAAACAATATCTTGAATTAAAAATGAGGAAACACAGGTGCTAAAACTAAAAGAATCGTTAAAAATACTCGAAAAGTACTCGAGGGTCAGATAAGTAAATGTGTAAATATGTAAATAAATAAATAATATAATAATATAAAATAAAAGTTAGATAAATAATATGGTAAAATGAGAAAGTGTAACATCAGGTGCATAATAAAATCAGCTAAAATGGGATAATAAAAGGAAATGCATTTAACGAAGACTAAAATTCCAAATAAAAATTCTGATCTGAAATGTAGAAATAAAACAGAATAAAAGGGTCAAAATAAGTTAAAAAATTATGTAAAATGATAATAAATACAATCTGCTTTTAGCTGATTTTATTTATTATTTAAAAAAGTGATATGATTTTTGTGGTGATCCAAATCTAGATAGCTCCATAAGTTTAGGATGGATTCAAGGACATTTTCTGTGAAGGTAAGCCATGGCACAAGGAAGAAAAGATCCAATTTTGGTTGTGATCTGAATGTGAATGAGGATCCAGTCATTATTTTTAAAGGAAACTGTGAACATTGCACTTGGAAAATAAGTTGCATGAAATTGTTGGAAATGCCTGGGGAAATTTTGTGCTTTTGGAGAAGTTCTAGTTGAAAATGTTTCTTTTTTCAGTGTAAATATCAAAATCAATAATAAATAATGAATACAATTATCCCATTTATTTATATTGACTTTTTGATGATTAAAATTGACGAGTGGGGAAGCGCTTGGGCCAGCTCTGACTGAAAACAAGCTTTCTAATCCATGGCTAATCAATCAATCATCCATCCATCCAACTATCCATCCATCCATCCATCCATCCATCCATCCATCCATCCATTCACCTATCAATCTACCCTCTATCCATCCATCCATCCATCCATCTATCCATCCATTCACCTATCTACCATCCATCCATCTATCCATCCATAAATGCTTCCATCCATCCATCCATCCATCCATCATCCACCAACCAATCCATCCATTCACCTATCAATCTACCCTCTATCCATCCATCCATCCATCCATCCATCCATCCATCCACCCATCCATCCATCCATAAATGCTTCCATCCATCCATCCATCCATCAACCAATCCATCCATTCACGTATCAATCTACCCTCTATCCATCCATCCATCCATCCATCTATCCATCCATTCACCTATCTACCATCCATCCATCTATCCATCCATAAATGATTTCATCCATCCATCCATCCATCCATCCATCCATCCATCCATCTATCCATCCATTCACCTATCTACCATCCATCCATCTATCCATCCATAAATGATTTCTTCCATCCATCCATCTATCCATCCATCCACTCACCTATCTATCTACCATCTATCCATCCATCCACCCATCAATCTATCTATCCATCAACTAATCCATCTATCCATCCAACCATCAATCCATCCAACCATCAATCCATCTATTCACTTATCTTTGTACCATATATCCATCCATCAACCCTACCATCCATCCATCTATCCATCAACCCTTCGATCCATCCATCCAACCATCAATCCATCTGTCCATCAACCCTTCCATCCATCCATCCATCCATCCATCCTCTAATCAGGACATTGTCCCATCTGACATTGGACCAGAGACAGAGGACACTCTGGACTGCTCGTAGCCAATCACAGGGCTGATATACAGAGACAGACAGTCATTCATAGTCACACTCACCTACAGGCAATTTAGAATCTCCAGTCTACCTAATGTGCATGTTTTTGGTCTGTGGAAGGAAACCAGAGTACCCAGAGAACCCACACATGCACAGGAATGTTGGTCAGGAGGAAGGTCCTGACCAATATAAGGAGCCAAGCTTGCAATTTTAATGCAGACATATACATGCTAACTGGTCGCTCCAACATGTCGACGTAAATCATAACATGTAAATATTTTTACACCTAGTGTGTCAATATTGGGTTGATAAATTGTGCAATTACGGACTTGTTCCAGCAGGACAGCCATTTGGCTTTGGGTTGTGGGTTTAACAGAGATCAGTTATCATCTTTGTGGTACTGGAAAATGTCTGTAGTAGCACCAAGTTCAGAGAAATTTCACACTTCATCTCAATACTTGTAAGGCTAAAGCTTAAAACAAAGAGCAGAGTGTTCTTTACTCAGCATTGCAAACAGATTGCTGCGATGCTCAGGGGAGGAAAAGGACCCCTCCATCCAAAAACTCAGGCTGATTCCAATCCAAAAACTAACAGAGAGGCCAGAGCTCATCCTTCAAAGTCAAAGCCTGATCTATGTCTTTGTGTGTTTTCATTTTATCTAATGCTCATCTGATCAGATCCACAACAGCCCTGATCCTACCGGCTACCGAGCTCCATCTGCTGCTGCTGTTGAAAGACTGAGAGGCTGCTGGATCAATTTAATCAGAGATATGCCGGTCAGTGTTCAGGCTCAGAGGTGGACTTACACGGCAGAATGAGCCTAAAGCAGTCTGAGCAAATATCTGGCATATCTGACCGAGCTGGGTCTGGTGAATGTGGGGCAAGTAAACAAAGAAGAAACCACAGAAAACAAACAAAAAAACACAATAAAAACTTAAGTCATAGAAAAGAAATGACAGAATACAGTGGATCTGTTTTTGTTGAAGCCAAGTGGCCCACTACCTCGGTCAAATATTGTGAAATGATACAATCAACAACAAAAGGTCTGATTCACAAAAACACAATTCTGCTTTTCAACCAACAAAAGCTTGATAATAATAATAAATAATAATAATAATAATAAAACAGTCCAATTATCAAAACTCAAAGGGTTAAATTCACCCCCAACTGCAGAGCAAACAGTGGTTATGTTATTGCCAGCGTCTGTTTGTTTTTTTGGTTAGTTACTTTGTTTGTTTCTCTGTTAGCAACATAACTAAAAAAGCTATGGACAGATTTTGATGGAATTTTTGGGAAATGTCTAGACTGGGACAAGGAACATGAGTGAATAGATTTTTGGAGTGATCCGGATCACCATATGGATCCGCCATGACGAAAAATGCGATTTTCATCAATAACTACAGAACTAAAATAGATATCATGATGAATCCAATTGCTCATGGTATGTTTTCATGGATATTTAGATGAAATAAAGCTAGGACTAATATTTATGGTGAAAATCACAATATGGGTGAGGACTGAGGCACTCTGCGCTCTCCAAGTGCTTTTCTAGTCTGCTTTTTTGAGTTTTTTTGCACTGTATTATGTTTAACATATCTCCAAGAGTTAGGGCACTTCTATGAACCAGACAATAAGCCAGCAGCTGCAGGACAAATCCTTCTTCAAACGCCCCGTTAGCTGCCAAAACATCTCATATCCCTAGCCCCACAGTATGATGTCCTACCATCACTTCATCATCAGTCCAAGTCCTTTGGCTCACAGTACCAAGCCCAGTGCAGAGCAGAGACAGTGGAATGAAAGGGGAGTCATTGACAACATGGCCCCCGCCTGTCAGTAGTCAAAACATCTCATATCCCCAAGCCTGACAACATGGCACTGTACAGCTCCGAACAGAACAACCTCTAAATTAAATAAGACAAATTTCCTGCAAAGGACAATAAAGTTGATCTAATCTAATCTAATCTAATCTAAATTCACTCTACCTAAAAGCAGGAACACTCTAGCAGTCATTGAAATAAAATACATGAACCTTACTTAAGGCTCCTTATGACTGATTTTGCAGATCAAATTCTTGGGTTTACACCATCACGACAATTTATTTTTAGCCAGGTTTGCAGTAAATAAATTAGGCCCTTACTTAACCACTAAAGAAGCACTTGTTTCACAGTTTATCATAAAATGAACACATTCACGGTCACAGTTAAAGAGATGGTGAGGAGTTTCTAAGTTATTACAAAAACGTCTCCCTTTTAGATATATGCCTGATCGAAATACGCACTTTAAGATGAGTTTTAATGCATCAAAATAGGTTATCTATAAATGGTATTCCTTAGCTTCAGGGTTGGGTCAGACAAGGCTTGACTGGCCTGGATACTCAACTTCAGGAACAAGACAATTAAAACTAGAGCAAATTTATATTATTTTATTATTTATATTACACGTCTTAGAGCACCGGGCTGTAAGTAGTGATATATCGCCAGCTACAGCTACTATAATAAGTTTTCCAAAAATTGTTTGTTGTCACACATCAAAAACTACCGCTACTAATAGAAAGAGATACATTACCTCGTCGCTTTGCATCCTGTAAGTTTTTAAAAAAGAAGTTGTAAAGCAATGCAGAGTTCTGAGGAAGGTCCAACCTCCATTTATCACAATAAACACACGCTTTGGCTTCTTTGGTTCCAGTTGTAGTCAGAAGTAGGAATTTCTGAGTTCCGAGTAGGAAACTGCAACTAGAACGTCTCCAGAAGTCAGAATTTCCTACTGGGAACTCGGTGAAACCTCTCCACCCCCGAGTTGACAATGGAAGATGGATGCCCCCAGTGTGAACAGTTATTTAGCTCCTGTAATAATCAATTTATTTGCACTTCAGACTGGGGTGTGTTGCTCTAGATCAGCTGTATACATAGTATTGTTAGACTTATATTTACAAAAATGCTGCCATAGTGATAATCACATTCTTCATGTGGTATTTGTGAAAAACAACGCAGGGCGTGCTAACAACAGCTAACAGTAGCCTGGTAGATTGGCATGTTTTTTTCGACTTCAATTGGAACGCCGATAAGTCGGAGATGATGTCACTCCCATTTCCGAGGTTACTCGAACGCAGCATTACGACGGTCGCCGCGCGTGCTCATGGGTAGCAGAGTCTTTATGTCACTGGTAATAGATTCTCCTCATAGCACCTTTAAATAAATTCCATTTTGACTGGATAATTAATAGAGAACACAGCTGCTATTTGTACAATATGCTTCCCAGAAAACACTGTTAATATCTTTATTCTTTCCTTAAATTACGATCATTCAACATTTTATGAAGGTGAGTAAGCCAAACACCCTAAAGCTGGAGTCAAAAGACAAAGACCAGGATGACTAGTCTCTATCAGCATCTGTAAACAATGAGTCCATGCATCAGTCAGAGTTTCCATACAGGTGCACGTCCCTTTAAAAGTTTGTATGAATCACACTTCTTTATGGTTGATGGGGCAATAATTTTTCAGCATGTTTGTAATGTCTTTAAAATGTTCATTTACTTCTCACCAGTATCACAGTTTGAACAAAAACAAGGAGCAGTATGTTGGTCATGTGCTGCAATCATCCACAAAATCAGCTCCAAACTGCCAAAAAAGCAAACTACACAGATTCATGAAGATTATGTTGAAGAAAACCAATTGTGCTCTACGTCTTCAAAGCATAACTTCCATTCTCACATATTTTTGCAGTTTTATGTGTAATAAGATATCAAAGTCAGGAATTTGCACAACACTTATAAGATTTCAGGCGACTGACCGCATTGTGTGTGCTTTTGTTGGACCACTGCCTTCATTATGCACATTTCTCACTAAATGTGGCCTGTAAGTTTCTTCAAATTATCACAAAATGAGAGGACTTGAGGAAAGTGTTACATATCCTGCTGCAATGACATTAAAAAGCTATATTTAAAGGTAGAAATAGAGGAAAAAGAGCTTCACATTGCTACATTTTTTTCCTAGAATGCCCATTCATCCATTGCTAAATGCAAATATAAAAAAATGTAAAAATAAAAGTACAATAAACTTTAATAACCAGTAAATTCTAGAAACTCTCTGCTGAATGAATCAAGTTTTACTACTTGAAATGGTGTTTAAATCTGTAATATATACATTTTGCTAATAAGGTAATATGGTGGTGCAAATAGAAAATGCAGTGGCCTTTGGCAATCTAACAGGAAGCAATTTATTAACCAAAATTAGGACTGACTGCTGAACTGAACTTATCGATCGGAAGAATCTTATGATGGGATGCACTCCCTATTGCCTCAGTTCCTGCCAAGTGGAGTTAACTTGCTCTACCAAAACTAAATCCACAGAGGAGATGGGATGGGATGAGAGAACAAAAACCTAATCAGCCAATCTCAAGGCATCCACTCAGTGCATTTAGACTTGTACACATTGTAAAGATGACCTGCTGAAGTCCAAACCATGCCTCAGAATGGAGAAGGTGATTTATGATACTTTGAATGTGCCATGGCTGTTGGTGCCAGATGGGCTGGTCTTAATATTTAAGAGAATACTGATATATGGGCATTTTCACTCACAACCATTACAGAGAATGGTTCATGAAAGAGAAAACATCCAGTGAATGGTAGCTCCCCGAGTAAAAATGCCCTGTTGATTGGGGGTTAGAGGAGAGAGGTTTGAGAAAATAGAAAGGCTACAGGAATTGAAATAACCATTGCAGCCCATAAAAGAAGAAGGCCATAACCAATCAGACAACATGTCGAATCTTAAAGCTAGGGTCGGTAATTTTGGAAAACTAGCTGAATGTAGCATCTCCTAAGGGCTCCATCTAGCCCCTCCTTCACAACTAGAGGACTGATTCAACTCCAAACCCTCAGCATTAGTTTATGTTTTACACTCCACTAAGTCATGTCTCAGTCAGCAGTAAGAAAACACCAAAACATTATCATAGTAAAATTAAAAACAAACATGTAAAGTTAGTTAGTGCTCACAGCCGATGTTGATCGGGGTATAGGTAGTTCCTCTGCTATTCTCCACATAGCTGTCAAGTCTCCCATTTTGGTCATGAAACTACCATATTTTACGTATTTTACCCTCTTTCCTGACGTCCTCCTGTATCAGTATTCTCCCGTAAATCTCCTTTGTGACGATATAAGAATAAAAACATTCCTCTGCCTCTCCAAACTGAACTCTGTCTCCAGCCTGAATGCTCCAAAATGATGGATGCCAACCGCCGTAAAACCAAAGAGCCTCGCGAGAACGTCCACCTGCAGTAGCCTGGGTGGCAGCTATAGCGAGGTTAAAGCCAACAGAACAAATCAAGAAAAACAAAGTGTTTATTTTAGATTTCTTGTACACCTGTCTTAAAATGTGAGAGATACTGGAGCTTGGCTGGGGTTGTGGGACAGCTCGTTGCGGGCTTCCCTTATTTTCAAAGCCAAAACTTAACAGGTAAGCATTCTCCAGCAGACTTGGATCCCTCTCAGCTTTGATTGCCATCGGGTCATAAAGATTATTTTAACCAGTATTACAAAAAATGTATCTAAATCAGATTAGCAACCCTAGCTTTAAGGCAGATGGGCCACAGCAGCAGGAGACTACACCAGATGCCACTCCTGTCCACGAACAACAGAAGACTGAGGCTGTTCCGACTGGCTGGATGGAAGAATGGAAAAAAGGCAGCCTGGTCCAATGAGTCTTGATTTCTGCTGCCACATTCAGATTTTAGGGTCAGAATTTGGTGTGAACATCATGCAAACATTGATTCATCCTGCCTTGGTTTACCTGTTAAGGCTTGTAAAGAGTGATGGTGCGAGGAATATCTCCTTGGCACACTTTGGGCCACTGAGTATGAGCTGGGCCTCAGTAAAATGCCAAAGCCTACCTCAGCATTGTTGCTGCCTTGGGAAAAATTGAGACTCCCCATGCAGGTATTGCAATTTTAATTCCATTTATGATTTTCTTCTTATAAGTGCAGTATTCATGATCTTTACAGTATAGACAACAGTAAGGAAATCAATGATCAAAAGCACATAACACATTATTCATCCACTAAAATGGATAAATAGTCTGTTTTCATTATTTAAGGGCGTTTTCACATTATGTCCACTGGCTTTGAACCCTGCTGTGGCGCGGTTCACCCTCCTCCCCCTCCCCCCGCTGGCTTGCATTCACACTGGCAATATCGAACCATGCCTGGGCCCACTTGTGTATTTACTCAGTTTGAAACAGCAGGGGGCGATATGCATGTAACTGGTTGCCAAACCTGCTATGGAGGATAACAAAGAAGAGGCTACCATGGTAACCATTTCCTACACCAGGCAACCAATGTTTACTTGTCGCTCTCTTCTACATTTTCCTTCAGGCATGTTTTTTATCGTGTTTGAGACGGCATCAGCGACCTTCTGGACCCTCGTAAGTCATCGTAATCCTCAACCAGAATAAACAAATCGACAAATTGAGTAAGCAAAAGATTCAACCGCGGGATTAACAGGAAGTAATGCATCAAAAGTAGATCTGTTCGGACCACTTTGTTTCACACCAGTGAAACCGCACCAAATGTAGGGAGATGGAGCGGATCGAGACCACCCCTTCATGGAGGACTCGGACCGGCTGATTTCGTGTGCACTAAAGTGCGGTTGTTGCATTCACATTGATACTAACATACCAAACCCTGGGCCAAAACTTCTTTGGTGCGCACTAAATGTGGTTGGTGTGAAAACACCCTAAGAGATGCTCCAAATTCTAATAGAATCCTGGGTCAGTCAGAAGTGTTGCAAAAAATTGCAGATTTGGCTATCACGTTATTGCGTTGCCTGAAATGCGATTTCCATCTGTAAACAATAAATATTTCAGCCTTAATGCTGACCCTATCCATCTCTTTATGACCACAGTGTACCATCCCCTGATGGAAGCTTCCAGCAGAGTAACACCTAGGGCTGGACAATTAATCGGATTTTGATCATGATTTCAATTTTGCCATCTGACAATCACAAAAACATTATAATCGAAGAAAAACGATTAATGTGCCACACAGTGTGGAGTGCCGTGCATGCAAGTTCGTGCACTTCATAGCGCTTCTGTGTTCCACGTGCAGCCACAGCGAGTGTGTGTGACTTATGTGGATCAATAATACGGTATGTGCCACTCATTGGTTCTTTAAAGTTGTGTTTAAATCAATAGTGAAGTTTTTAAATAAATGAATAATTGTGTGTATTAATTGTGATTTCAATATCACTTAAAATAATCATCCAGCCCTAGTAATTAACACCCCCTATTCGAAAAGCTAAAATGGTCCAAGTCACCAGATCTCATTCCAACAGAGCAACTATAGGATGTGGTGAAACAGGAGATTGTCATCATGGATGCACAGCTGATCAATCTGCAGTAACTGTGTGAGGCTATCATGGAGATATGGCAAAAAGCACCCTGATGAATCTAAGCCATGAAGAATTGGTCAAGGGTGTACCTAATAAAATGGCCAGTGAGGGTAGACAAAACAGCTCAGTGTGATCTCCAGTCAGCCCTGGATGTGACTGAAGAGTCTCAGTAAAAACAAAAACATAAGCTGTTGATGTAGAAAAGCATTATGTAAACTTCCCAAGGACTGAGCGAGATGATGAAACAGTCTTTCCGGTCAAGTCTGGACGTCTGTCAAAACAAATGTTGTTTTTAGGTTGTTCCCATGTGCTGGAAAACACAGCTTTGAAACCAGGACTTTGAGCAGCAATAATCTGATCGCTTTCGGGGCATCAGCCGCCATGTTTTGATCATGTTAGTCATGGCACGTAACAGCGCTCCTGTACTGTAGGAAGTGTTGGAGCTGCGTCAACACGGTGCTCAGCAGCTCAGCCTTCTCAGCTCCTCATGTCTTTTAATGTCTGCGAGTGTCAGAGCCTTTCAAGTCTTTTTCAATATCACTCAGACTGATGAATAAGCCGACATCTGTTTCTTTTACTTTTGTTGACCTGTCATCACGTGTCATCATCATATCCTCCAATCAGCTTTTAATTTAATCTCTCCATCCCTCTCTTTGTGTCGGCTCTAATCCTGTTTTCCTTTCACCACATCCCTCTTTTCCTTTCATCTCCCTCGCTCACATTTGGTTCTTCTTTTCGCGTCTCTCTTGTGTTACCGCCACAAATGTAATCACATTGTAACAGATCGCTGTCTTCTATATTAACAGATTACGTGCTAATGCTCCCTGTGTCAGAGGATTAGCATGTCCACATCAACACCACACCACAGACAGTATGGTTTTCAGAGCATGCATCATCCTAACTTTGGGGGTTCTCGGACTTTTTCAGCACCATCATAAATCTGGATTCTTCTGGTTTTAAGACTCAAGTGTAAAGACTGTGTCCACAAGTTGTTCCACGCAAGTACACTGACAAAACTCAGATCTAAGAGAGAGTATGTGTCGATTTGCAACACAAAAACATCTCAATAGACCTACTCTAATCCACAATTTCCTAACCTGACTAGATTATATTTGAAGATATAAAAACTAAAAATAAGGCCTGAGGTGCATGTTATAATTAGTAAAATAATCTGCCAATAAGATAAGACAAATTTAACAGGAGCAGATATTAAACCTTAATTAAAGACCCTCGCTGAGTCAAACTTTCCTTGTTTCATTGGCAGATATTTTCTCTTCATTAGTCATTTTAATGCCCAATTTTTATCAGACCGCGAGGAGGTCCTTGGCGCCGGTGTAGCATTGGTACATGTAGCCGAGGCTGTGTTGGGCCAAGTAGTGGATGCTCCTTTGTATGCAAATTTTCGGAGAGTTGACAGCATCAAACTGTCCAAGCACGAACTTTCCGTATACAGCAGTATTATAGAGCAAACGTATCAAAGTATTGTGCTCAAAGCGCTATTAAATATTGACAAAGCAGAGGTCCAGCGGGAGCTCAAGTGAATCGCGTCCTACCCCATTGCCGGCTCCGCCCCTCCTCTTAATGCCCAATTTTTGCTTTTCAGTCCTCAAAGTAAGATATTTATTTCACCTGATTAAAACACCACTATGTAGCTTTTCAAACATATTATAATCCTTCGATATTCATTGTGATGGTCCACCGCTGTACAATGAGTTCAATGAAACCTCTGTCGTGGTCTGGAGTGGTCTGTATCCCTTTAACTGGCACTATGTAACTTCGAGGTGGATGGTAGGAACCCTGCCACACTAAAAAACTACACGTTCGGACTGCTTTACGGCATACGTCACTTCCCCCGATTCCCGATTCGTTTACAATACGGAAGTCTCAGCGAAAGCCAATCGCGGAGCTGTAACCATGGCGGAGGCAACAACGTAAGGAAGAGAAAAGTTTTGTCGGAGGATACAAAACAAAGAAAGCGAGAGAAAAACAAGCTGAATGCTCGGACCAGAATAAACATCGGTTCGGCGTTCACTTGCTGGTGTGAAATAAAAGACGAGGAGGGATGTCCGACTACTATCAGGTATGTTGGCCGACTAATTTATGACGAAGTTCCTCAAAAAACTTGACAGGAAAAAAGTACAGCACAACAAATCCAGAACGTACCAGTATGTAGTTTTGTTCAAACCTATTTCAAGTGTGTGATATCACCAACTCGTTGTTGTCTTTACTTTTATTCACTTTATCGCTTCAACAGGACGGGGGCGACTTCACGGTAATAAAACCAAGTTGAACTTAGCGATTTTTAACATCGTCATTTAGTCAAAAATAAATACATTACCTCATCGCTATCCATCCTGCAACAGCTGCCGAAGACAGAATACTTTTAGCGAAGTCCTGGCTTCTGTGATTCGCATACAAAATAAATGCCGGCAGATCTGTATCCTTACGACAGTATGCACGCGCTAGAGTTCATGGGTAGTTGAGTCCTCGCTCCGGTCAAGCGGAGATCTTCCATAGTGCTGCTTTAAGTGAATGCGGATTAGAACAAGTTTTTGGACTTTAAAGTAGACAAACTCGCTTGCCTAGATCTGAGTTTTTGCATTTTTAAAGATTATCCCATCCACATGAAAACACGTAAATTCGTAAATGCTCCATTGAACGCTTTTTTTTACCTTGCAAAATCCTTGATACATTTTTTGTAATTTTTATTCAAAAACACTTTTAGTTTCACATCTATTGCAACCAAATACCTGACAGGTGTTTTGATTTAAAGCTGGGGTTGGCAATTTTGGAAAACTAGCATGAATTTGAAAGTAGCATCTCCTCAGGGCTCTGCCTAACCGAATGGCAACGGGATTTGATTGGTTTAAAAACAGATGTCCCGGCATGATTATTGGTTGGGGATTTCCCTGTTTTACTCCTGCTGTAGATAGATATTTTTTGCTCTGTTTTAAGAACACATTATGAGTTGATTACCATCGGGTCATAAAGACCATTTTAACCAGTATTACAAAAAGTGTATCTAAATCAAATCGCCAACCCCAGCTTTAACTTGTGGCTGCTGTATTTTGACTAGTGTTTATAGGCATAGTTATCAAATATCTCTTGACTTATATGCCACTTTAATACATATCCGATAATCTTGATCAAATCATGAAAAAAACAAAGTGATTTGAGAGCACAAACCTTCACCAAGAAATTTTAGCCTTTTTGTGGCGACAAACGAAAATAAAGGAAATTGGCCTTTTCACATTGTTATCAAATCCTTGAAAAAAAAACCACACATTTGGATTCAGATCACCACCAAAGTGTAATCACCTCTCTCTTGTGCCGTGACCACTATTTCTTGGAAATTTCTTCAAACATAATTGAGATCTTGGTGAAAAAATTCTTCTTATTATTAACTTCTTATTAAAAAAATGTGACAAACTTTCTGACTGCCCTATTAAGATAAAATAAGATTAAAAGATTGGAGAAATTTAGGTGTTACAGCAGTAAAGGGCAAAGAAGCAGCAAAATATACCAATGACAATCTAAACTTTAAAAACATGATAGTGTTACATACCAAAGATATAGCAGTAGAAAAAAACTGCTATAATACAAATGAGTTATGCTTTAGCACAAAACGATGTGAGGTTTTTTGCACACTGGAGTTGAAATACAAAAGATGAAGGGTGTGAAATCTATCCAAACCAAACAAGGACTAAACGGAGGAGTAAACCATAAAGAAGGGCACTGTGCCTTCAATATGGTTGATTATCACTACAGAGAGTAAGCTAACAAAGCTTTTAATGACCAAGATCCAGCATAGTGTGGCTAAAGTTAGCATTGCTAGCACCATCAGCCATTATCGTCCACACTCCTGTATGGGATATGGTCACATACACTATGGCTGCGGTCGAATAGTCGCCTCCTAAGTTCTTTCCTATCTACCCTTTCATTAACCCTGATGGAAAATGCCATGAGCATAAGGAAAGGAGAAAGGAGAATTCAGAAGGACTTAGGAAAGGAAAACTGCCGTGCAGAGAGTATCAGACTACACCTTCACTACGCTACGTCATCATGTGACGGTGGATGTTACTGCTGCAGTGAAACTACAATTTTCCGAAGGTGGACTACAAAAGACGCATCATAGAAGAGCTCATGTCATGACAATAATAACCCGGTAAAAATTACATCTGCATAACCGATGTTGAAGTGAGGATTTAAATAAATTTGTCTGCTCGTTATCAACATGAACACCAATCAGTGCAGGAAAATAAATGAACTGAAAGAAAGGCAGAAACTGTTATGGACATAATCTAATGGTGTACACATTATTAATGTTGAAGCATGTTTAAAACATAATCAACAACAAATGTCTCTTTTCCTGCTCTCTTCAAAGAATCAGACTACTGGAAAGTTAAGGCAGGTTTTGGTAAACTTTAGAAAGGATGAACAGCAGTGGGAACTCACACGATCTGTGTGATTTGTTGTCGTTATTAGGTTGAATTCGGAAGCTGTCGGATAACGCGTTTCTTATAAAAGCTGTTGCTGCGAAGAATTGCAAGACAGATTAATCCCCTCTCCTTTTGTAAAGGATGGTCCGGTGTATCCTATGCTAAAGGAGATAATAAAGGAAGCATTGAGGCACCTTTCCTAAGCATTTAAACTATTCGAACAGCTCTAATCACGATCTACTTCCAGTTCATTTCACTCCGTTAGGAACCTTCCTAAGCAAAAAGGACTATTCAAACGTGACTAATGTGACTAATGACTAATGACTAATGTGCAAGTGTCACCTGGTGCAGGCTAAATACAGTTTTTCCTTATTTTATCTGTCAAAAATTGGGTCATGCTCTGAGCCAAATGACATCATTTACCTGAGCAAGCTGTGCATTTCTGGGTCAAAATGCAACAAAAAGCCAGATGGCAGGAGAAAAGAAAAGATGGCACAGATACAGCCCCAACTCGGGGAGGAAGTCCATATAACTCAGAGTTTGATGGTTTTGATCAGCATGAAGGTGCCTACACACTGAATGCGACTTTGCAACCCAGGCGACCACTCTCCATGTAAAGTCAACGTGAAGCCAAGATGGGGCGGGTTAACCCTCCCGGGAGGTGACAACTGCAATCAAGGCGACCTGGTCACTTGTCACTCTACCACCAAAGTTAAAAAAGTTGATATTTTCAGGTGATGTCATCTGTGACTGTGCAACAACCATTCAGCATTGTGTGGGTGTGTGACGGTACCTGTGACAAACAGTTTTTATTCTGATTCGCTGAGTAAAAATCCATGTCCGTGTGGGACACATTAGTTAGTGAGGACATTAGTTCCACCTAGACAGACTGCAGCGATTGCTGCTGCAGGACCATCAGCTGCAGTGTTTTGTGGTTGGTAGGTGAGTGAAAAGGAAACAGTTGGAATAATGTGAGATTATACATCTTATTATATGACATACGACGTGATCCTGGAGAAAGTCAAGCAGACGTAACGTTACTAGACGTTACTTACTGTAGACCTTTGACCATCATTGTGAACTGTATTCTCGAGTAGGATGGCCTTCTTTGTCCACCAGGAGGCTGGGACATTGGTACACTTTAATTTGCAAGGCCATGCTTGGACTACTGCCTTCCTACATTTGTAATTTGATCACTTGGAGAAGTGTTGATTCCTATGGTTTGCGCCCAAACGATCACTTGTTGCTTTTAGTTCCATTTTCCCACACAGAACTGGGAAAAGGGTCTTTTGTATACTCTGCTCCTTCTGCATGGAACATGTTGCAAAAAGACTGGAAATGAACTGAGCATGTTTCTTTAAATGCATTTAAATCCAGACTGAGAGCACTTGAGACATCCTCCTCAAATTGTAACTGTTTTTTGTAATATTATTTGTTGATTGTAAATTGTCATAATTTTACTGTGTAACGTTGCTGCCTCTTGGCCAGGACTCCTTGAAAAGGAGGTTTTTAATCTCAATGGGACCTTCCTGGTTAAATAAAGGTTAAAAAAATAAATAAAATAAAATACTGAGCAAAGTTGCGTTTGGTGTGAAAGCAGCATAACAAGCACAAATAAAAACCAAAAAAGTAAATATTAAAGTGATGTTGCAAGATCACCCTGTACAGTGATTAATAGAACTCCATATCTATTCACAATGCCAAGTTTAACTGTATATATGACGGTATATTTCAAACCATTGTCTTCAGGCTGTTAAGAGCAAAACTATGATCCTGTTGTTTTGTTTTGTTCTTTCTGGAAATACACATCAATACATAATCAGGCACTTTCTATATATAACAGTCTATTATGCCAAACTTACTCTGTACTTGTGTGTGTGTAATGACAACAAATTTGAATCCTAATCATAACTGAACTTAAGCAGCTTAAGGAAACTTTTTGAATAAACACCACTAAATGAGGTATGTACAGTCACCTGTGTGCGACCACAATAGTCGTCCTGTTGGTGCAGACGATGGCGAGTGAAGCCTGGATGTTTCTCTCAGTCTGAGTGTCCAGGGAAGAAGTGGCCTGATGAAACACACCAAACACAACATTAGGAACAGTTAAATACCGGGCTCTGTGGTTGGACTGTCTTTGCTGTCATGATGTGTAGACTGTCTAATGAACTTAAATAAAGCTTGAATAAAAAAAGGGCCTGACCAGAAACAATGAGACACACATGGAGACAGATGCACAGTGACTGAAAGACATGGAAACACAGCATCAGACGTCTCCGAGGGTAAAATAAAAATGGTTTTGTGTTAGATATAAATGATGTGTGGTTGGTTTGTTTTTATATTTTGTTTTTCTCACTGGGGATGTTGAATGATTTCTGTTATATGTGGGTTGTGCACCAAAGAAAAACTTTTTACCACAGTCTACATGCTTAAAATGTTGCTAAATCAGCAAAATTTAACAGTCTGCCTCTTATTCAATGTTTTAAACACACAGATGGTTACAAGTAGCTAATGAAGCTCTGCTTTGCCATGTCGATCAGAAGAATGGAAATAAATTCACTAATGTTGACTTGAAGAAGAACTGTTCGGGCCTACAAAGCAAAATAGACAGTGTCATTAAAGAGGCAAAAAACTAACACTGGAGTAAAGTCAAGTTGGTTCCCCCTAAAATGCCAACTTCCTGCTTACGGGCACTGTTTTTTTTCTGGTTTTCGATGGCCTGGATGCTCAAAGGTTGATGCAAAATGTTGCTAAATCAGCAAAATTTAACAGTCTGCCTCTTGTTCAATGTTTTAAACACACAGATGGTTAGAAGTAGCTAATGAAGCTCTGCTTTGTCATGTCGATTGGAAGAATGGAAATAAATTCATTAATGTTGACTTAGAAGATCTGTTCTGCCTACAACGCAAAATGGACAGTGTCATTAAAGAGGCAACACTGGAGTCGAGTAGGGCTGAACGATTTGAGAAAATAATCTTATTCCCCGATATTGCGATTTACTCTGCAATTGTTTTAATGTTCCTCATCTTATGTATTCTTAAACAAACATAAGCAGTAGATCTTTTTATAGTAAAACCACTATGACATTAAATTAATCTAAGGATAAAGAAGAAGTGAAGAACAGAACTATTAATCCTTAGATTAATAGGTATGAAATTGTAAAAACTGGGTAAAAATGGTATGAAAGCAGACAAAGTTCAATAAATAGGTGCAAAATAGATATGAAATTGCAAAATAAAAGGGGGGAAATTGGGAAAAAAAATCCAAAAGTGGCTTAGGAAAATTGATTATGGCAGCAAAATTGGGAATTAAATTTGAAATTACGTTTCAAAACCATGTAAAAATTCCAAAAATGGTTCTGACAGTGGCCAAAAAAAGATGAATGGGGCAAAATAGGCATACAGTTGTAAAAACAGGGTAAAAAAAAAAGATAAAAAAGGTCCTTAAGTGGGAAAAAAGTGTATGAATAGAGGTAAAAAATAGGCATGAAATTGCAAAAAAAACTACATCACAATGTCAAAATGTTCAATACATTTTGGGCTAAAAATATTGAACCCTCTACGATTTGAAAATTGCAACAAGCCATATTGCGATTTACTCTTATTTGCAATTAATTGTTCAGTCCTAGAGTCGAGTCAAGTTGGTTCCCCCTAAAATGCCAACTTCCTGCTCTTGGGCAGTTTTTTTTCTGGTTATCTAAAGCCTGGATGCTCAAAGGTTTATGCTGAATGAGAATTATGGGACACCTCACCAAACAGGTCAATCTATTATCTTACAGGAAAAATGGACTAGATCTGCCTGTTTTATGCAGAAACTTGGATCTTGGCAAGGGTGTTGGTCTTTTTTCAAGTCAAAAATATCTGAAACACTTATTCTAACCCACATTCACTTAACTAGTCCAGATAAATCTCTTAAATTAAAGAATGAAAGACAAAATTAAGGCATTGAATTGCTTGTAATGAAGAGAAAATACATAAGTTTTGTTTCAGTTTGAAAGAGCACACATGGGGTGCTGGTTTGGCGGAGTGGTTAGCACCCCATGTACTTGCTTCTGCCGGTCCAGGTTCAAATCCCGCCTGTGACCAGTTTGCAGAGTGTCTTCCCCTACTCTCTCACCCCCTTTCACAAGCCTATCCACTGTCTCTCTATTGTCAATAAAGGCATAAAATGCCCCAAAAAATACATTAAAAAAAAAAAAAGAGCACACATTACGCACTTTATTTGTTGAGTTAAAATCACTCTTATTGCATTTGCAGTAGTTTTCTAATTTGGGTGCACACAATTGAGTTAACATGCTGTCACATGATTTGATTTTCCTTATCATGATCTAATTTGCAGTTATGGTTTCATTTAAAGTAATACTTGCCTTTTGTTTGTCTGCTTTGTCCTGAGCTCCTGGCAAAAGGCTGTCTACTGTCCAAGATGGCCTCTTAAGCCCCTCCCACAGAAGTTGGGAGAGTCCATCAAGGGGGGAGGAAGGGGAAGCTGGGATTTTTAAATCACTAAAAGAACTTTTCCTGCTTTCTTATTATTCAGTAAAACAATTTAGTTTCTTTTTGTAAATAGTTTGCTTTGATAATTTGATGGTGGCTTTCTGAGTTTGTTTGATGTTTAGTTGGTAGTCACCTTAATTAACCCTTCTGTTTATGTTGGACTAGTCCTTTGTGTATTTAAACCCCTCCATGTCTCACGAAGGTTAGGTCTGTTTAATTATGTTTGTTAGGGTGCAGCTTCAGTTCTTTTTGTTAAGTTGACCTCTTTTAGTGTAGGCCTGATTGCTTGGTCCCTTACACAGTGAAACAAGCGTCTTAAATTATGATTTTTTTTTTATTTATTCCGTATCATGAAATTACAAGTCATTTACTGTACATTCATAAGTTCTGTCCCATTTTCCATTTCATGATCGAAAAGGGGCAGGAAGAAGAAAAACGTATTAATACCAGCCCCTTTCTTGACATAATAAAGCAAAAATACTTGGTCTATCCTTCAGATATGTAACAACCAATGCTTATTGAAAAAGCAGAAAGTTAGAAATAATAATAATACATAAATGATACATAAATAAAATAGAAACAAGTAATTACAAAACAATTGACAACCTTATGCAACTACTCACCATCAACAACAATGACATATAAAGCAACAGAGGACCTTTTACCTATATATATTTATATATATTTCCTTATTATTTTTTTTTTATACATTCTCTTAAACTGATTAATATTAGTACAGGCTTTTAAATCAATTGTCAAAGAATTCTACAATTTGAAACCACTCTAAAACAAATACACATTTGTTTTAGTGTGGAACGAGTGGTAGTATGACCCTTATTTTCTGAACTAAAAGCAAAAAAATGTATATTGTCTGGCAGGTTTAATATGTAATTAAGTTAAATTTGTCTCATTGGCAGATAATTGTAGTTATGATTATAAACAACACAGGCTTTATTTTTTGTTTTTATATATTCAAATAAGATCATAATCCAGGCATGTGAGGAGATTGTGGATTAGAATAAATCAAGTGAGATTTTTTGTGCTGAATTGGACAAATACTCTCACTTAGACCTGAGTTTTTGCAGTGTTTAGATTCTTAATGGAATACACCAACTCTTTTTCATTTTTTCCCCCAAAATCTGCAGGCAATTTTTTTTTAAGAGTGTCTCGGTTCTCGTTGTTCCCTTAAAGAGCAGTTAAAAAGACTTGGCTAGTTCACAAACTTCTCCATCTCAAACAATGGCGGGAGTAGGTCAACAAAACAAAGCCTCTTTTTAGGATTAAAACAAGATAATATGACAATGGTAGAAGAAAACCTAAAATTAAAGCTATGGTCTACGATTTGGGAGCTTGGTACATCTTAATAACACCGCTTATAAGGCCGTTATGGTCCTATGGTCTGATCTATGCAATATAAAGACCAAAAAGAATGAAAAAAATCCATTCAGTATATCCACTGCAAAGCGGCATAATAGTTGACCAATCCTAACCGCCGTTCCCGCCGGTTCGGATTGGTCAACTATTATGGTCCGTGAGTCCATCCAATCCCCTGTCTCCCCTTCTCTGCACCGTCCCGCCTCCTCCCCACTACCTCCCTCATGTACTGGTGAGCAGCTAGCTGCACAGCTACTGAAGCGCCATGGAGCCAGAGAAGACCAGCACCGAAACTGGGAGGCCGCTTCTGGAACGGGTAGGCTCTATCAATAGATTTTAGCATAAGTTAGCCACTCATCGTTAGCATTGTAAACTGAGCCGGTGAAGACATACCGAGAAAATTAAATCCTCGCCCACAATCGGCTCTGCTCTGATCGGCCAGCAGTGGCCACGCCAGACCCTCTTCGCCGCTGGTCCAATTGAAATGGCTACCGCTGTGTGTTACAAGGGGGGTGACTGTCGTGTTTGTTACTTTCAGCTATGAGAAATCTCAACGCCAATGAATATTTTCTGCCGGTCGGCTTCCTGCTCTATCGGAGGGGGCGTGTTTTTTTGGAGGCGACACGAGCTGGGGGGCGGGATCTTGGAACACGGAGGGAAGGGGTGAGTGAAGAGGGGCAGGCAGCGTTTTTCAAATCTGTCTCAACAGCCAAACTGGTTTTCAAATCGTAGACCCTAGCTTTAAGTGGTTAAAATTTAGTTGAGAGTTGCTGAAGAGTTTATCTGATGACTGTTGGCAGAGGCAGGCTACCTATACCACTGACTCCTTGTGTTTGAGCGAAGCTTTTTAGCACTGGGTGAGCTTTGTCTGGTTTTTCCATGTCACTGCACACGCAGTCTAGAGGATGGATCTGCTTGTCATGGACTCGTAATTGAGGCAAGACACGAAACAAAAAAAGAGGTTGGTGTATCCGTTTAAGGATTACTTAATAAAAGACATCTGAGCTTTCATTGGGATTTAAGACAACATCCTTTGTCACAGAAGTGCCAAAACTCCAGTCCAAGTTCACATCCTATTGTTGTCTAAGGCTGATTGTAATTGACACTTTAAGAAGAAACAGGACAGCTTGTGTTGTTATTTATTCCACTGCCTCTTTCGCATTTTCAGTTTTTATACTCTCAGGAAGGTTAGCCACCAATATAGTCATGCCAAATTGTCACTCAAGTCCCTACTTAGCCAAACACTCAGGTAGGCTAGGAGGAAGGTATGCATGATAGTTGCTGGCTCGTCCAAGAGAAAAGCGAAAAAACATCATAAATAACACTCTCATATGAATTCATTTGACTGTGACCTTCTTAGCATTACTGCTAACAAAAAAGCAATAGAAACTGTGCTATCTGGAATAGCAGCATGTTTAAATGATATATGTATATGTATATTAATGTTTTGTCAATTTTTTTCTTAATGAAAAACACTTTAAGCTGCATTTTTATTTTTATGAACTTTGATCTGTGTCTTTATCTTTTAAATAAATTTGAGTTCTTGACTTTGTTTTTTAGAAATATGGGCTATAATTAAGAAATCTGAAAGTGGTTGTAGCCAGTGATGATTTGGACAGCATTTTTTTTAATTTAGCTTTAGTTACAGCCTTTTGCCTAAGTTATCTTTTAGTTTTAGTCATAATTACGTCACCTGAATTGTTTAAATTTTAGTCTAGTTCCAGTTGGTGAAGTTTCACAACATTTTAGTCGATGAAATGTACTGTACATTTAGACCCCATCCACAAGAAAACAAACTGAGGTCTAAACGCATACGCTTTTTGCTGAATCTGCGTATCATCCATACAAAAACGGCGTTTTTGGGGTCTGTAAACGATCATTTTTGAAACCAGGTTCCAGAGAAGAAAGATTTTGAAATGCCATATATGCAACTACATGATTACTGGCTCTCCGGAAGTTTTCAGATAAGCTTACGTCATAGTTTCATATCTTCATTGACACGCATGCGCCACACGCAATGGCGGCGTACGTGACGCATATGTGCTAATGAAGCTAGTGACCCTACTATCCCTGTTCCAGCAAAATCTCCTTCTTCTCAATCACCACCGAGTTGAACAAACAATTATTGAGGACACATTACGGCACTTTATGATCACTTTATCACAATCTCTGTTTAAAACTTTTGCCACAAGTGCGCATGCCCACCGTTTTTCGTCTGTTTCCGTCTGTTTCTGTCATATCGTTACAGCGCCCCTAGAGGTCTGGCATATGTTTTACAGCGTTTTGATGCACTCATGTAGACGCACACATTTTCTGAGATGCCTTCGTCTTTATGCCGACCGTTTTTGAAACTGTAAAGCGTTTTGTCTTCGTTTGGATGGGGCCTAAGTCAACTAAAATATGAATTGTAAAGAGTAGGACATTTTTTATGTTTCCTTGAATTTCTGAAGTCATGTTTTACTCTTGGATAAAATGAAACATCTAATAACCCTTTATTGAATGCTGGTGAAGTTTATTTAGGCTACCTGGCAGAGCATCTTAGTAACAATACCAGAAGTGACAACAAACAGTGGACCTGCTCTACATGAATATATCAATTCATATAGAGAGCAGCTCTGATTGGATCGCTCCACAACTTATCCCACCACCACCAAGCTAAGGCAGCTGTGATTGGATGTCCTTCTGAACTCATCATCATCATCATCATCATCATCAATCTTTATTTGTATAGCGCCAATTCATAACAAGTGTTATCTCAAGACACTTTACAATAGAGCATAAAGCTCTTCATTTTATGGATACACATATATGCATAGATACATATATACATATAAAATACACATATACATATATATACAAATATATACATCCAACACCCAACATGAATCCATATAGCCAATCATGAATCCCTCCATCATGGCGGCAAGAAAAAACCTTCTGTTAAGCAGCAGGAAATCTTGAATGTGGATCCCAGTCTCATGATGAACAGCAAATCCACACGATGCTGTGATGGGTGTGAGGGCAAAGGAAGGGAAGTAAGAGGAGACAAGTGGACGAAGTAAGAACTAAAGTTAGGGACAGGTCCATGTATCATTGGCCTGTCGTCTGATTCCTTAGAGGTTAGCCTCTTGAGATGCTACATCTCATTTCTGGAGGGTCCTCATGTCTGAATGGTTGTGGTGATCATTTTCTAGAAGTATAATCTTAGATATTCAAACTGAAAATAAGAACTTATGGTAGTGACGAACTCATGGGTGCCCAGACCACAAGTGCATCCCAACCATATTTGTCTCCGTTAAGTATAAATGTGTTAAAGGCCTCTTGAGATGTGACATCCCATTTTCAAGAGGGACTTCATGACTATGTGGTAATAAGAAATAGATACTGTAGGTGTAACGATCATGGATATGGAGATCATGCTAATATCTACATTAACAGCTATAATGATAATGAGAATGGAGTGTTCCTAATAGAATGGCCAACTATGTGTGTCATGTGTCATCCAACCTTTAACACAGCCAAAGTAGCTGTGATTGGATAGATTCATCACTTGTCTCTACTTCCTACATGATCAAATTAGGTCTGACTGGATTAAGTCTCTGTCAAACATTATAGACTAGTTTTTAATTGTTGAGGAAAAAGTCACTTTATGTGTACTTGAAATTTAAAGGGGAAAAAGGTTGTTGACGAAAACTATGACAAAAATAATTAGTCAACAAAATGAACACGGGTTGTGGCTCCCAGATATCAAACAGAAATAATTCTGAATAATTAAGATTATTTTAGGTAATTTATTGAGGAACTTTGTTGTAATAGTGTGTCTAACTTTTTCATAAAGTGTTAGAACATTATATCAAGTATTACTTAACACTGTATTTAGAAAATTGCAGCAGTCAACTACTGAACACTCAGTTTTTTATTTAAAAATAGCTTAATTGGCTTAAATTCTGTGTATGTTGGCTTAATTAGCTTGAATCCTATGTCAGATCCATTTAGCTATTCAATATAACTTGTATTTGTGTTATAATACATGGATATCTGTGTATTATATGTATGACGACTTTATAATTGCATATTTTGTTATCAAACATTATTTTTCCCAATTAAGAGTATTGGGAAATTTGACACAATGTGGCCCCCAAGCTGTTAAGAACAGTTTTATGTGGCCCTCTGGGTAAATAAGGTCGCCCACCTCTGGGGTAGACCCTCACCTCATCCAACAGAATGATCTGAGGCTCTTTCAGGATGGTCCGAGCGATCGCCACCCTCTGCTTCTCCCCACCGCTGAGCTTCAGACCTCGCTCCCCAACCTGCGTGTCATAACCTGTTTGAAAAAACAACACCATCATTTTCAAATTCAGTCTTCTTTGTTCTAGTTTTCAAATCCTCTGCTTGTCCTCTCTGACATTTTTAGTGCAAATATTGTTAACTGTAATACTGTATATATACTGATTTTTTATATATTGTTAAATATTGTTAATATTGCTGAAAGGCTCATGCTCTTTCATGTATTTTCATTTGGTTGTATTTATGCTATTTTCTATTTTTATTCTAATTGCCATCTGTCCATCTGTCTGTCCGTCTGTGAGCAAAATAACTCAAAAAGTTTAGGATGGATTTTGATGAAATTTTCAGGAAATGTTCAGCATGGGAAAAGGAAGACCCGATTCAATTTTGGTGTTGATCCAGATCAGTGTCTGGCCGCCATGATGAAAAATGTGATTTCTGTGAATAACTACTGAACTAAAGTAGATATCATTATTAAACCAGTTGCTAATGGTATGTTTTCATGGTCAAGGAATCTAAATATTTAGAAGAAATAAAGGTAGGAGTAATATTTATGGTGAAAATGACAATATGGGTGAGGACTGTGGCGCTGGCGGAGGTCTGCGCACTCCGAGTGCTTTTCTAGATACTTATAGTTTCATTTGTAAATCTTTTCTGATGTTTCTCTTGTATCCTGCTGCTGCTGTATATCTGGAATTTCCCCTTGTGGGACTAATAAAGGCATATCTTATCTTATCTTATACATCTGATCAGTAACCCCTGCATATACTTCATTGTCCATGCATCAGGGCTGATAAACGTTCTCTAACATCTACATCCACCAGAAATGTTTCTGCATTGATCATCATCACACACCCCAGCCTGACCCTGAGGGAGCTCCAGTATCCTGCTGTGTACGTCAGCAGCCATGGCGGCTCTCTCCACCTCCCGGTCGCTCGCCGTTACTCGGCTGTAGCGGATGTTGTTCCGGATGGAGTCGTTGAAGAGAACCGTATCCTGAGGGACCACGCCGATGTACGACCTCAGAGAAGACTGACGCACCTTTGACAGAGAAAAACACAGGTTTGGCCTCGGTTGATGAAATCCAGAAAACCTGCTGACCTAAATACAACCAGAGTGAGCTCCAGAGCCCTGTTGGCTCCGAGATGTTGCTTCATGTCAGACCTACAAACCACCTTGTACCTGGATCCTCACATCTTTGGGTCATGACACAGACTTATTTTCATGTTCTCGCTCTACTTGCTCCCCTTCTCCACACACACTCTTCATACATGGACATGAATGATGCATGGCTTAATTCATCCTATACTATATAATGCATGCTGCCCCAGGTCACAGACAGAACATGTCCTGAACAGATTTCTGTCACTGTCTCTCGCTCTCTACTCTTGATTCTTCTTCTACAGTCCTGCTCAGTATTATTGGCACCCCTTCATTATTTTCATTGCTTTAACAATATCTTTAGAAATAAACTGAAATGCACCAAATTTATGTCATCAGGATCTTTTAATTGAAGGTCCAAAATACTTTTACAAGAAAAAAAAAACATTTTTACAAGTTACATGTTGTAATTTTAAAGAGAGAACTGAAAAAAAGCATGTGCAGCAATAATGGCACCCCTCTTTAGTATTTTGTTGCACACTCTTTGGCACTGATGACAGCCTCCAAATGTTTCCTGTAGCCATCTATAAGCTTCTTGCACCTCTCAGCTGGTATTTTCTCCCACTCTTCCTATGCAAACGGTTCAAGCTCTTGAACATTTGGAGGTTTCTTTTCCCCAATGGCAGATTTCAGCAATACCAAAGATTTTCAATTGTGATCAGGACTCATTGCTGGCCATT
This sequence comes from Scarus forsteni, assembly GCA_036419115.1. Lineage (NCBI taxonomy): Eukaryota > Metazoa > Chordata > Actinopteri > Labriformes > Labridae > Scarus > Scarus forsteni. The sequence goes on from JAZDUH010000033.1 coordinate 5,355,985, forward strand.
TTAAAACAGGCCGTTTTTCCCTTTTCAACCATTCCTGTGTGCTTTTTGATGTGTGCTTTGGGTCTTTGTCTTGATGGAGGGCCCCCGATCTTCGACTCAAACCAAGTGTTCTAATGCTGCGTTCACACCACAAGCGACCCAGCTACCAAAGTCGCGTCGCGCGTCCATAAATACCTTGTTTTGGTAACCGCTGCCGTCGGCCGTCGCTCAGTGACGTCACGTCCGCTCGAGTTTCACTGCGATCATTTCATATATCATATAATAGGATGTATAAGCAGACATTATTCCAGCTGTATCCTTTTACTCACTTATCAACCACAAAACACTGCAGCTGTTGCCCTGCAGCACCATCATCTGTGAGTTTACCGTGGTCCGTCTCGGCGGAACTGATGTCCTCACTGACATTAGTTCCGCCTAGACGGAACTCATCCGCCCTGTAGTCCGGATGAATAACTGTCTGTCTCGGGTACCGTCACACGTACACACACCTCTGATTGGCTGTTGGCGCACAGCCACACACGACATCGCCTGAATAGATCAACTTTTTTTAACTTTGACATCGCGTGACGAGTGAAGTGATCGTCTTGTACGCGGCTGTCGCATCGCAGGAGGGTTAGCCCCGCCCCATCACGGTTGTACATTGACTTTAAATGGAGAGTGATCGCCGAGGTAGTACAAGTAGCGTCCGGTGTGAACACACCTTTACACTGGGTAGGACATTTGGCTCTAAAATTTCTTGATAATTCTCTGATTTCATGACTCCTGTGATACGGTCAAGGCCTCCAGTACCTGCTGCAGCAAAGCAGCCCCAAACCATTATGGAACCTCCACCATGCTTAATTGTTGGTAGGGTGTTCTTTCCCTTGTAGGCTTCAAGTGGTTGCAATTAAAACTGCCTATTCTAAATATGACTGCATGATCATAGTAGCTAATGAAGTATAATTTACAAAATTTGATATGTGAACATTACTTCTGCCAAGTTTGAGTCTGATAAAGTGATGCAGAGGAAAGTTAGAGAGGTTTGTAAAGAAACTGTACTGTCACATTGTGTACTTAATCTTAATGGGTGCCAATCATGATGAGTGGGACTGTATATCTCTACCTACATACCTCTTTTCCTTTTCTCCATCTATTCTATTTGATGTGATCACTCTGGATTTAGTCCACTGCTATCAATGAAGGCTGCAATGCTCTGTCCCTCTTTGTACTTTATAAATCTGGTACTTGATCTCTTTCGAAATAATTTCCGGTTTTCACAAATTCTCTGGTCAGTGCGCACTCCTCCGAGCATTTCCTGTCAAAGCTTTTCTCTCCAGCCACAACAGGACAAATTCCATTTCCTACACCAGCTCTCTTTGGCTGATAATCACTCACTTTCCCTTAATTTGATCTTAAGCCGTTTACTTTTTGGTATTTACGCCGCTCCAGAACAACACGGCATCTGTTTCTGATCGAGTCGGGCTGACAAAGCTCTAACACCAAATGTTTGAAAAGAGCGAAAGAGGCAGATGGAGCGGGGGAAGAAGAAAGGGGGATCAAAAAATGAGCCATTTAATGTTTTCACTGAAGCAGCAACAGAGGAAATAAAAGAAGGAGACAGCTGTCCTCGCTCAGAAAAAATAACATTTCCATAAAATGATCTAGTATTCAAGATATGTCCTAATAAAGTCCACAGGTTCTGCCATAAGCTTTAAATCTACATCGACTCTGTCATTCTTTTTCAGTGTTTTTATAACTTTAACATGTGCTTCGAGTTCCCAAAACATTGCCATTAAAAGGGAAAACGGGCAATTAAAGACTTAAAGGAGAATGATCCTGAAATTCCCCCAATCAACTGTGTCAGTGTCTGAGAGTTTGGGGCACTCTGTTCAGATTTACTCTTTAATATTAAATCTCCATAAAATTACTGGATAATTGAGTCCAAACATCGAAGAGTAGTTTAATAAAGTTGTACTCAAAGACAGCTTTCTGTGATGTGAATAGGACAGCAGTTGAATAGTTGTTCCATAGTTCCTTTTTGAATCTATTAAAATGTTTTATCCTATATAACCACCAAGTAGATATTAGTCCTGTTTAGGGCCTGTGTCCATAGGAAACCTTTTTTTTGGCATTGTAAGTGTTTTCGATCCCATTGGCTAGCACTTAACATTGCCAGGTAGCAAGAGTTGCCCTCGAGTCTCCTAGTATTGTCTGAAAAGCCATTTAAAATTCTTCAAATTTGTTATATCTACTGGAATATTGTGGAGAAAACATGAAGACGGAGTCAAGAAAGCCTGTTCTGTGTAATTAACTGGCACCTATCTATCTTAAATAGCTCTTATATAGCAGCTTCATTCTCCCATGCTAAATGCTCCATTTCAGTCACCGAGTAATTGGAGAAGCACTGGCATCTTGAAAGCATATAAGTAGTGTTGTGCTTAAGACCACACTATCCGAAACGAAGACTTGCCTGAGACCAGAATGCACAGAGACCAAGACAAGACCAAGACTTTTGGGAGTCGAGACCGAGTCGAGACCAAGACCGAGGTGAGCCGAGACAGGGACAAGAGCAAGACCATTCCCGGTGTTGCCGCATACACAACACTGGAAGGTTGCAGTCATCACAGGGGGAAATAACACATGAATTTAAGGTATTTGTGGTTTTACCAAGTGCTCCTCCATTGATGATGTTGAAGAACAGCAGATCAGTGCTGGTCTTGATTGGTCTTGACGGAAAATGCTGAGTCCAGCCAGTCTGAGACCAAGACAAGACTGAGTAAAAATGCTCTTGAGTCCGAGACAAGTCCAAGACCTTTAAAATGTGTTACTCAAGACCGGTCTCAAGACCAAGACCGGTCTTGAGTAACAGAACACTAGGTATAACAGAGCTTTACACTGTAGAGGACTACAAGTACTTGAGGGTTTACTCAGACAGTAAACTGGACTGGACAAAAAACATCGACAGAAGGGCCTGAGCCTTCTCTTCTTCCTGAGCCGGACTGGCCTGGATACTTAACTTCAGGAACAAGACAATTAAAACAAGAGCAAACACACGCTTTGGCTTGGGTCACGTCTTTACGACAGTCGCCGTGCGTGCTCATGGGTAGCAGAGTCTTTATGTCGCCGGACATAGATTGCTGAGGGCGGGCTGTTACACTGCAGCTTAGCATTCACTCAGATATATAAACAATGTTTTTGACGTTATCCATATGACAGCTACTTTGTTACCCTAACATCTGTAAGTTCAGAGGTGTAAGGTCTGTCTTTTCTCCTGCTCTGGTGCCAGTTGATGTTTAGGTGATCAGGAAAGCATCTGTCCTGTCACTGTTACTTGCCTCTGGCCTCCACTTCTCTCCACTCTTCATGTTGGACTGAGTTTAACCACAGCTGGATGCAAACTGAGCAGCCATTGAAGTTAAATTGTTTAGATTTTTCCCAAACCCTTCATCAATTTGGCTCCGTGCTCCTCCATGTCCCACCCTGACCCAGCTCTGATTCAGCTCAGTTATCATGATGAAAGTTAAAATTCTTTTGGTCTGAGGACTTTATCACTGACAAACAGGAAAGAGTGTCAGAGAATGAAAGAAAACATGAGAGTTATTAACTGTGATTGCAAACATGGCCCAGCAGGAACAAAGCTAAATTGAAACTGCTGCTTTAATCCTGTAAACTTAAAAAAGGGAATCTGAGGGACACCTTAAAAAAACAGATGAATCACTGCAGGGATGAGAAACGAGCAGTTGGCCTTCAGTGTTTGGGGCCAAAAGAGATGGACTCATCAGAGCTTAACTACATGTGGCGGCCATATGCAGGGACAAACAGAGCGGCAGAGGACGAAGGCACCAGAAATCAAAGATGCAAGTCCAACACAGCGAGTCATATCCACTGTTAGGAAGAAAAACATGGACACACCTCTGTAGGCATAATGTGCAAAGACCAATAAATAAATCTTTTCCTCATTAGATTTAAGTATTGCACATTTTTGCAAAGTCTTTAAACTGCTAGGTCCTTGCTGATACCAGCCAGTTTTAAAGCAGAGCAACCTTATTTGTGCTTCTGCATATGTCCAAAAATCAAATCCATTTATAGAGAGAAAATGGTAAGTTTCTTATAGCTAAAATATTGCTTTATATCTTTAAAGATGCTATGAGGAGTTTCTAAGTAATTACAAAAAAGTTTCACTTTTAGATATATGCCTGATGGAAATACACACTTTAAGATGAGTTTTATAGCATCAAAATAGGTTATCTATAAATGCTATTCCTTAGCCTTCCGGTTGGGTCGGACAGGGCTGGACTGGCCTGGATACTCAACTTTGGGAACAAGACAATTAAAACTAGAGGAAATTTATATTATTTGGACACGTCTTAGAGCACCGGGCTGTAAGTAGTAATATATAGCCGGTTACAAAACTACAATACTAAGTTTTCCAAAAACTGCTTGTTGTCACACATCAAAAACTACCGCTACGTAACTAGACAGAGATACATTACCTCGTGGCTTTGCATCCTGTAAGTTGTTGAAAAAAGAAGTTGTAAAGCAATGCAGAGTTCTGAGGAAGGTTTGAGCTGCATTCATTAGCATCACAACAAACACACGCTTTGGCTCGGGTCACGTCTTTTGGTGCGTTCCAGTTGTAGTCAGAAGTAGGAATTCCTGAGTTCCGAGTAGGAAACTGCAACTGGAACGTCCCCCGAAGTCTGAATTTCCTACTGGGAACTCGGTGAAACCTCGCCACCCCCGAGTTGACAATGGAAGATGGATGCCCCCAGTGTGAACAGTTATTTAGCTCCTGTAATAATCAATTTATTTGCACTTCTGACTGGGGTGTGTCGCTCTAGATCAGCTGTATACATAGTATTGTTAGACTTATATTTACAGTAATGCTGCCATAGTGATAATCACATAAAAAAAACATTTTTTTTTCCCGATTTCAACTGGAACGCCGATAAGTCGGAGATGATGTCACTCCCAGTTCCGAGGTTACTGGAACGCAGCATTACAACAGTCGCTGCGCCAGCTTATGGGTAGCAGAGTCTTTACGTGGCCGGAAATACATTCTCCTCATAGCACCTTTAAGGTACTGGCCACTAGTTGGGAATATAAACTGTGGTTTTTGTACCTGCCATCTGGCCATCTTTGCACGATGACCGGAGAAATACACTTAGAATAATGACGTTGTTTAACTGGACTCAGTTTGAAAGTCTTCTGCACCATTCAATGTGGACAATACTTTACTTAGGCTGCATCAGGTGACATTTGCATGTTAGCTTAGGCTTTGTGTAGCCATGTTCTACATAGAATTGTAGATGTTTTATAAGACCAGAGGCTGGCGGTGATAGCAATGCTAAAGTTGGACATAGTCCGCTTAATATTGTCAATGACTGCTGCATTAGCTTTCTCTAGTGATGTCCTGCTTTTTGGTTTGTCAGCCTTGTTTGGTCCGGTTGGCTTTCACTACAGTTATCAGGTGGACCAGAGTTCTAACCAAACAAAGTCTTGTTCACTTTTTTTTTAAAAAGTTCACCTTGTTTGTGCTTGTGTTAAACTCTGATATGGACCAAAAGCCAAACTCTGCTTTGCCAAAAAATTGGTGGTCTTTGTTTGCTTCCAATAACTGCAGCAACAGCTCTAAGTGAGTGCTTGTCTAATTTCAAGATAAATAAATCTCAATAGACTTATTCTAACTCACAATTTCCTACCATGCCTGGATTGAGATCTTATTTGAAGATATGAAAACTAAATATAAGGTCTGAGTTACTTGTAATCGAAAGCAATCCGCAAATAAGAAAAGACAAATTTAGCTTGAGCAGATATCAAACCTTAATTTAAGACCCTCACTACCTTAAACTTTCCTTGTTTTATTGGCAAATATTTTTTCTGCATTACAAGCAATTCACTCCTTATGTTTGCCTTTCATTCCTTAAAGTAAGAGATTTATCTTGACTGATTAAGTTAATGTGGAATACAAGAAGTGTTTTGGATAATTTTGACTTGAAAATAGATGAACACACTTGCTGAGATCTGAGCTTTTGCAGTGAGCAAACTGGAAATTGGTTCCTGGTGGGTGTAAAAGCTGTTTAAACCAACCAAGGCAAGCAAGTGAATTGTGGCTTTGACATACTGTAGCTTAACATCACTTAACACAGCAAGCTTACGTATCTTCCATTGACAATATTAAGCAGAGTGTGGCTAACTCCTGTATTATAGGAGTTTGTGCACCTTTAGCTAACTTCACTGAACCGCAAAAACTAAACACCTGGAAATGAGCGCACAAATCTGTCCAAAAATTAGTCAGTGCTCCCAACATATATGCAATTTGGACATAATTCTCAAAATCATTAGACCACTCCTGGACACTCATTAGGTCTTAACAGACTGTAATCGATGTCTCACTGTCTTTCTCTTTGCAGTAATACGTTCAGACAGATTTAGGGAAAATCTTAATTTTTCCTTTGAACTTCAGAAAGAACAGATCCTTTAATCTACGTGCAGATGTTTGCAACCAGCAGAAAAGCTTCAAGTGCAATCCCAGCTTCAGTATGAACATGTGGAGGACATTTAGAAAGATCAAATATTTGAGTATTTCATTACAGACTCAGACGCAATAACTGTGGAAATGAAGGGATTAAGGGAAAATTTTAAACTTTGGCTGAAAGAAGAAGCAAAACATTGATCAAAATGATATCTACCTAAACAAAATAGGCCATAATATATCACTGGATGAGTTTCCAGCTTAAATAACTAAATATGAGACTGTGAGTTATGTAGCTGCGACTATTTCTTTGCTGAAACTATCATAATGAAGGCCTAAAAGAGGTTATCTAAAGAGGTGTCAAGATGTTTGTCTACCTGGGTTGTAAGATCAGAAAGTTAAGGTTCGTTTTGCCTAAGTGGGATGTAGACGGTCTATTGTAAGATCAGTTGTTGGGCGAAGATCAAGAGACGGGTTCAAGCAGCAATGAAACATACAACTAAAGCAATGGAGAGTTGAACTGAGATCAGAAGTATTTCATTTTGATATTGGATACCTCAGTGATGAGACATTTATAGGTCAGCAGAGTCACCATGACATGCTTTAGTCTCAGCTGGGCTCACATGGGACCTTGCCAGGTGACATGAAGAAATTGTGCGAGGTTCTTGGTACAATTCACGACGAAAGGAGTTGCTGTTTACAGTTAATGAAAATTCCACAATAGGAAACAACAAGTTACATAAATGGTCATTCAGTTCGCTTGTATCAAGAACTATGGGTTAGTACAGTGATCAAATTATTGGAGCACCTTACAGTGATGAGGACATTGTAAGCAGCTTTGTAAGACCTGTGCTTGAGCTAATCTTTACAGTTGGATTAGCACACTACAAAGACAAAATGTTCAAACTGATAAACTTTTCCACTGTGCTACAACAACATTTCTCCAAACAACACTCATTCAGTGTTTGTAAACTGAAAACACTAACTGTCAAAGCGTTTTAGGTGGAATTCATTCACATTTTTGCTTGATGTATGACTTCACTTGCTCAACAGTCCGGGGTCTCCATCACGAAATTGCATTTTATAATGCGCAAAACATTTTCATGGACAAAAGACCTACCAGGCCAGTCTAGTTCCTGCACTCTTTGACTAAGAAGCCACACTGCTGTAACACCTGTAGAATGTGTCTAGTTGCTCCCAGACCTGTATGTACCTTCCTGCATCTATCTTTGTAGATGTGCAAGTTACCCATGCCACGCGCACTTACATACCCCCATACCATTACAGATGCTGGATTCTGGACTTTGCTCTGGTAACAGTCTAGATGGTCCTTTTCCTCTTTAGCCCGGAGGACACCACGTCCACAATGTCCAAAAACAGTCTGAAATGTGGACTTTTTGCCTCAGTCCATTTCAGATGAGCTCAGCCCAGAGAAGCCGGGTGTTTCTGGGTGTTGTTACCTCCACCAAGGAGGTTATGTTTTCGGGAGAGTTTGTCTGTCTGTGAACAAAATAACTCAAAAAGTTTTGGATGGATTTTGATGAAATTTTCAAGAAATTCTCAGCATGGGAAAAGGAAGAACTGATTCAATTTTGTGGTTGATCCGGATCACCATCTGGATCTGCCATGACGAAAAATGTGATTTTCATGAATAGCTACTGAACTAAAATAGATATCACTAGAAATGCCAGACGGTGATCCGTATCAACACCAAAACTGAATCACTTCTTCCTTTTCCCATGCTGAACATTTTCTGAAAATTTCATCAAAATCCATCCATAACTTTTTGAGTTATTTTGTTCACAGATAGACAAACAAACAAACTCTCCCGAAAACATAACCTCCTTGGCGTAGGTAATTATGAATCCAATTGCTAATGGTATGTTTTCATGGTCAAGGAATCTAAATATTTAGATGAAATAAAGGTAGGACTAATATTTATGGTGAAAATCACAATATGGGAGAGGACTGTGGTGCTGGTAAAGTGCTTTTCTAGTTTATATCCGGCTTCGTCTTTGCGATGTGGAGTTTTAATGAACAGTGAAACTGTTAATGGTTTTACGGACTGTAGATGATGAAAAAAGTCCTTGCAACTGTACACTGAGAAATGTTGGTCTTAAGCAGTTGGACTATTTGGTCACACAGTTGTTCAAATAATTAAGTCTGTTTTATTCAGACAGATAAAATTAGACTAAGGAACTACTTGTATTTACAAAGATTGTGTTGAATAATTGGTCATTTATTGCTGGGGAGGGGGTGGGATTAAATAGGTTTGGACCTCTTCTTCCTTCTTTCCAGACATTTATTTTTTCCACATCTGTACTTTTATTTAGCCTTTATTATGTTTGAAATAAACGTATCATTCAAAGTGGTGAACCTTACCTCATCCTTGCTTGTGAACGATTGAGCCTTCCAGGGATGCTCCTTTTGTATCCAATCATGACACCCACTTGTTTCCAATGAACCTGATCAGCTGAGGAATGTTCCTAAAATGAGCTTTATTCAACTTTCACAACGTTTTGATGCCTCTATCCCAGGTTTTTGGAACATGTTGGAGTTCAAAAGAAGAGACTTTTAGCAAAGAAAAGGAAAGTTTATCAGTCTGAACATTTGATATCTTGTCTTTGTAGAGTAATTGAAAAAAAGGGTGAAAAGGATTTGCAAATTGTATCCTGTTTTCTTTACACAACATCCCAACTTCTCTGGAATTAGGGTTTGTAATAGCCTTGGAGATAAGTATGAGCACATCTGCTATCATTTATACCAACATGAATGATTTTTTAATCTAAGGAACTGTTTTCTTGGATAAAATAAAACACTGTCCTAGGAAGACCTCATGAAAGTGTGGGTACGGGGTCGGGTAATGACAGAAAAACAATGTAGACATAGCAAACAAATCAACCGAGTCCAACACTTCACGAATGTTTAGCACAAACAGCTCTGTAATAAGGCTGTTGTTCTTCTGCTCATCACCAAACACCATCCTAGGGCTTGAAAACATTTGCGTGTGGGGACATTTCCCTCGAGTCAACAAATCTCACCTTGGAGAATCTCTTTCAGACATCAAACATCATCACCATCACCCACTTTTGTTTATTCTGATGTGTTGTTTTTGGGAGAGGTCTGCGAAGGTGACACATAAAAAAAAGTATTTATCGATGCCGGCATGAAAAGCAGGGTGAGATTTAATGGAGTGACAACGGGCAACGTGTGAAGCAGATGTTGTGTTAAATATTTAGGAATCAAACCACAGAAAGAGAAAAACTCTCCCCGTCCAGCTCACTCACACTCTGGAATGAAGGTGAGATTTTACAACCACCATCTGATTTAGATTTTGAACAATTAACTTCAGATAAGTCTCTAAGGTTTTCAAATGCTGAGGTAAATAACAGATTTATTTCCCTGATGAGCAGTTTATTGAGCTCCATCAGATTGTTTTTCTCCATTAAAATCACTCACAGCTCACAGGATTGGATTTGTTTCTGCTGAGGTGTTTTGCACAACATCAGATGTTTATATGATCAGCTGGACAACTCTTGATTAATTAGCCGACTGATCTGACTTTGTCCTTAGAAGACATCGTTTCCAGGGAAGACCCATTTGTCTTCCCCTTCTTTCTCTTAGCCCTGCAGTGCAGCTGGATTCCCTGATTCAGTATCTGTAATCAGGCAGATCCATTTTGTCAAGGTCCAATATATAATACCTGTAAGTGGCCCAAAGTGGCACAACCCAATCAGAGACTCAAATATAGTCTCCATGATCATGCACATGATCACAAGAGCACAAATCACAGACCACCTTCCTCATGAATATTAAAAAGCCTTCCCGAACCACGCCAATTGTAGACGAGTACCCCCGTGAATATTAAAGAGCCATGTGCTGCGGCCAACGTAAACTTACTGTACTTGTTCGAGCACAGCACTGTACCGAACCGAACGTCCATTTCGAGCGGTTCGGCACGCAAACACGTACCGTTGCACCCCTAGTAATCATGCAGATCCATCTTGTCAAAGTCCAATCTACAATGACTGTAAGTGGCCCAAAGCAGCCACAACCCAATCAGAGTCCTTTCAAACACAAAGAGGTGGGAGGTACAAGCAAGACAAGCAAGTGACAGCTCATACAGAGATTATCATAGCTAACAGCTTCAGTAGCAGTTTTATTAGACCTGAACCACATTTTTTTCTGAAATGAAGAACAAACAACACTACAAAGTTCTCTAAAGACAGGATATTTTTAATCTACTCCCAACATGTTTTGGTGAGAGTTTGTTCTATGGTACTTTGGTTTTGTCCTTTAGACCACAGTAGTCGCATCTGCCTATTACTCAGGCCAGGTATAGACATCTGGTTCAGCACTTCAGTCTGGTCTCTGTACTTCCTAATAGCCTACGCCAACCCCAAGGTCCAACCCTTCAAGTATCCTTTGACCTGACCCATCCACCATCCACAAGGTTGCCCTCATGAGCATGTCTGCATTACATTACGGTATCTGGTTGGCCGGTGATGAATATGATCGACAGAACAATCATCCAATCACCTGCCAGATTTGCTTCAAAAAGGTTCTGCCCTTCCCAAACACTTCCTGTTGGCTCTTTCCCATATGAAGAGTAAAATAAATTATCAGGGTTAGGGGTGTAACGGTACACAAAAATGATGGTTCGGTACGTACCTCGGCTTTTGGGGTCACGGTTCGGTACATTTTCGGTACAGTATGGGAACAACGCAAAACCATTTGCTTGTTTACCATGTTTATTATATGTGCTGTTTGGTAACACTAATAAGTTAAATAAAATAAATAAACAACAAATGTATGAAATTAAAAATAATGAGTTTCTTTTTAAATTCCTGGCTTAAATGTGGACGACTGGGTACTTTATACCGGGGCTCAATCACCTTTAGCATGTGTTTAAAACCAGCATTTTCCACAGCTGAATACGGTCTTAGATCCTATGCTATAAAAACACTGATGGATGACGTTTTCGCTTTGGCCCGATCTAAATTGTCAGGGAGAGGCTGCTTAAATGCAGACGGCAGTTGAATTTGCACTACAGTGTTTTTTTTTTCTCTACCGCGGAAATCTTTACACTTGAGTGGTGCCGTTTCAGGTGAGCTGGCATGTTTGACGTGCTGTCAGAAAATCCCTGACCTCAATTGAACAAAATCGGCACACTGCAGTTGTTTTATCCACCTGTCTTTCTCTGTTGCAATATCGTCTCCGATTGGTCGCTAGCACAATTCAGACACAAGCTTTTGTGGTTACGGAAGCTCTTTGATATTCGTCTTCTGATTGGCTTGCCGTGAGACGCCATGTCCACATGATATGCAGATGATCACAAGAGCACGAATCACAGACCACTTTCCTCATGAATATTAAAAAGCCTTCCCAAACCATGTCAATTGTAGACGAGTACCCCTGTGAATACGAAAGAGCCATGTGCAGCAGCTAACGCAAACTTACTGTACTTGTTTGAGTACAGCACTGTACCGAACCGAACGTCCATTTTGAGCGGTTCGGCACGGATACATGTACCGTTACACCCCTAATCATGGTCCATCTAGCCAGTCAGTTTACTTCTCTCTCACCTCTATTCTGAATCTATAACTTGTCACTGCACTGTACATAAAGGCTAATAATACCCCCAAAATATACATATTTAAGAATAAGACATCATACATGCTTATAAAAGCCATTGTATACATTTTTTAAGCAAGCTTAACCCTTTCAACTCCATGATATAGCCTACTCTCCCAGAAAAAGACAAACAATGCCAGTATCTGTCAAGTTCATTTATTATTTCTGAATTTTCTGTCTTATTTTGTTAACCCTTGTCTCTCCTTTCCTTTAGTTCCTGCTTCCCTCATCATTGATCACCAAATGTGATGCCCCTGTGTCTTGTTGGGTTCACTCCCTTTTCCCTTTTAAGTTCTGGTGTTCTCTCACTTCCCTGCCAGATTATCACTCGCCACGCTAGGTGAGGCTTTAGCCTTTTTGAATATCTCTAGTCAGCTTCTTGTGTTTTGACCTTGCCCTGATTCCCCTACTCTACTCGACTCTACCGGGCTCTACTCTACTAGCCTTGTGCTGCTTTTGAATTATCCTCAGTCGCCTGCCCAACGGGGTGCAGTGTCGCTGAACGGCACTGCGGTGACGTCATTTTGAGCGCGACACAACAATCTGTGGCTTTTTGTCACAAACCGAGTAAAAAAGGAAAGTAGAAGAAGGCTGCAGGTGGTAAGAAGAAATACCCCTTGAGAAGCACAGGAGAGTTTTGGAAGCTATACAACAGAATGAAGCCGAGGACGAGAGCAATCGAGCTGCAAAGAAAAGACGCATGAGGATAAGCTAATGGTAACTACCACTAGCATGCTAGGTCGTCACGCTCATGACTCATCGATGACGACATTGTCTGACCAATCAGTAGCCGGCAATCACTGACGTCATCTTTTAGTATCGACTCAGCTCACTTGGAACCAGAGTGGTGTAGGTACTAAAACTATCTTGTTTTAGGAGGTACCAGGCTAGTGGAAACACGCTGCAAATCGAGTAGGGCCGAGTAGGGTAGGGCCAAGGCGTGCTAGTGGAAAAGGGCCATTACATTGTTTGCTTACAGATGCAGGCATATAAACCTGCCCCACTTTCCCTGATAGGATCTTGGTCCTTGATGGGACCTATACCACCTGGCCATGTTTGGGTGATTTATGGTGTCAAGATATCTCTCTGCTGATTTAGTAGTTACTCTAATAAAAAGTTAAAGGCTGAAGATATGGAGAAGCCCCATCTAAGGGAGACACCCTGCACCTGCATGAATAATATTCTCTGGAAGTTGGCTGGAAACTGGCTGGAAGCTGACAGGGAGGGGAAAATTGAAGCAGTTGGATTTGTATATCTTTAAACAGTATGAGGACAACTGTGTTTGTAAGCTCCCTCTTTTGTTGACTGATGAGGGGGCCCCTGATCAACTAAAGCCCCTCTGAAAAGCTTTAAATCGTTCCAACATAAAAAGAGACTGCATTGTGCTGGTTTGGCGAAGTGGTAAGCAACCAGACATGGCCCATACGTCTCTATCCTGTCAAAAAGGCCCAAATAAGTAATTTTGAAAAACAGATACTGCATCCCTGTAATATAGATATATTATTATTATAATTACCTAGATCAGCGTTGGATTACCATAATCTGGATGACTGAGTAGCTGCACAGACCTGAACTCTGGATATTACAGGTTAGTTGCCACAAATGAAAGGCATAAATTGGGAAATTTCACAACAGCACATGACTAATTATTGCATGATTTCCTCCAGATTCTTTGCGTAATTGAGATGATTCGTGTTTCCGCTGAGTTAGACTTCGACAGCTAAAGCCTCTGGATTAAGAGACCTCGAAAAAAATGAAGCTGACGACCATAAAAACAGGAAGAAACTGCCTGCAGACTGAGATGGATTCATTAATCATTTCCCCCTCCTAAAAAAGTCTGCCTCTAATTAAATAGACGACAGAATGTGTGTTCTCGCGCTGATGAAGCGACTCTCCCGCTGTGTAATTATAAACAAACGTCCCCGTAATCATCCCGAGGATGACCGAGCACATCCGTCAAACTGAGGCAGGTGTTGTCAGAGCGCTTCGTCATGTGTTTGTTGTTCGGCCTTTTATTGGAACTTCTTGGCGAATCACACGCAGAGCTTCTTTTAACTACAACGGCAATAAATGGGCTATCTTTACGCACAAACACACACACACACATCTGGCGTCTGGACTCGGGCTGCATTATTCAGGAACCTTTTACTATGATTTATTCACAGTGTGACCGGAGCTCACACACTCAGCCCAGCTGTGTGTGTGTGTCGGAGGGGGAAAGTGGAAGTCAAGGTGCGTGAGCCAAAAGCAGGAAACAGCTCTGACGGACGGATGAAGGAGGAATGAGAAGAAAGATGAAAGGAGACGTTAATGTGAACACTGACTGCAGTTTAACAGGAGAATGGGATGTCTAAGTAGACGTGATGAAAGCATCAGGCAGATTTACATAGATGATATAAACCAGTGGTATATTTGTGCAGAGAATGGAAAGCTTTGGACAGCAGGTCGAGTTTGGATCAGAATTAACACATCAAACAGCTAGCTAAGGGCTTTAAACAACAAATGATCACTGGAGTTGCCAGGTCTGCTTATTATAAGTGACTTTTGGATTCTCTTTTGAAAAAAACGTAATATTGGCAGTTGCAGGTTGCGTGTTTTTGGGCTTGTTCCAAAAGTGCAGTTGCTTATTTGGGCTTGTTGTGTCCCTAAACCAGGAAGGATCTGATGCTTCTACTAGTATAAACTCAATTCAGAAGATAAACAAGCTATTTGTCCCACTCCAACCACAAATGTTAATTTTACTGTAAAAAGAGGCGAAATGATTAATTCCACCCAAAAGAAATCCTGGTAGCCAGAATTAAATTTATTCCTGATGCAGCTGTTACTGTTTTTACCATAATAAATCTGGAGAGGATCAACATAAAACTTAGAAAAAAGCCTGACTATGTCTATTTGGTCAAAAAATACAAGGATAGACAGACTGTTTAGTGATAATAGAGTATAAATCACAATAGCCTCTTCATTCACTTCTGTAAAAAGAAGATGTTCAACTTCCAAACAAAAGGATGTTGAAAAAGCAAATGAAGAGACAAATAAGAAATAAAAATGTAATGCAGCTAAAAATGAAAACACACTTTATGAAGAGCTGTCTTACATAAAAATCTCACATTAGAAAAAAAAACTGGAGGTCATTTGCTTTGGCCTTGTTTTTATCAACCTGAATGCTTATTTCAGGAGAAAAAACCTGGCAACACTGCAAAAAGGAACTGCCATGATATGCCACCACTTGCAGGGGTGTGTCCACCAGGGTGTCCAGGGGTGAAACCAGCCCTCCACTATTTAAATACTTGGGCCAGTGAGGAAAAGACAAATAAAGCGACAAAGGATTTGCTGACAAGAAAATAGATACAGCCTGTAAATACTGTTTTTGAAGCTGGTTTTCTCCTTAAATGGTCAAAGTTACAGAGATAGCTCTAGCTTCCGTGCTGACTGTTTCTGTACAGATAAACCCCCTGATCCTATGTGCTTCTAGTGATGTGTGAGCTACTTCTAAAATCTGTTAAGCTAAGTTACTCACTACTAATGAAAAACATCAGCGTCACTATACTAAAGCTTCACCCTGAAGAAAAATTCAACCTAATTATAGCAAGACGACTAAATTAAGTGAACCAACCCGCGTTCACACCAGTTTAAGAGGGATGGAAGTGGCGTTTTCAGGCAATAGTAAACACACCAGCAAAATGGCGTATCACATTGAACCAATATTTTTTTTTTGTTCCAGCCCTGAATTTTTCAGGTTCCAAAGCATTTTTTTCCAGTCTGAACAAGCCAGCTGGTTCAAAATTACCAAGAACCAGAATCGGCAGCAGCTACCATTACTGCGGTGGTAACAGAACCACAAGAGTACTGTAAACTAAGGGCTAAAACTGTTGATATATTTCACAGATAAAGGATTTTACTCATGTCAAATTTCTATTTAAAAAATAACATCGACATTTTACACGAACTATGTTGCTCGTCCTTTTACGATTTCGATCTTCCCCTTAAACTTTAACATTCAGCTGTGAGAAATGGGGTCTCTGGTTCAGCTACACTTGAGTGTTGTCCTCTGTTTGTTAGTTTAGTTCTGTCATTTTGCTGTTCATTCCGCCATCGGCGTTACGTCCTTACTGCTGAGAGCCTGGATAGCCTTAAGCTAACCAGCTCCTACTCATGCATATTCAATTAGCCGTGTGCTGCTTACGTGTTTGGCGCTGAACAGGAGGGAGTATCGCTACATGATAGTTACACAAAGAGAGCTGGTCGTATAAAATACAAAAAAATGACTATAAAATAGTGCATAGAACAATAGAGTATGTAATTGAGAATTATAATTTTATAATTATTTACATGCGTGATTGGTTTGTGGGCGCGACCATCTTGTGGTGGATGGCGTCACTGCTATTGAAAGTACAATAGTTCTGCAGTACTTTTCAAAAGGTGTAGTTTACTACTACTGTTGTGGCAGCCTAAAACAGCACACTTTCTTCCCGATCATCCTGGCATGTTTTTATGGCGAATAAAAAAAAAAGAAATCGATTTTTGTTCGGTCCACTCTCCTGATCACTCTCAGTCATACGTATGCTAGCTGCCCGACTCACAACTGCAGTAATAGCGGCTCGACAACTTCCGGTGTTTCTCAGGATTGGTCTACAGCCTTGATCACAATGATAACTACACAACTAAAAAGCTGTTGAAAAAATCTATTGTTGGAAAATATAATCAAACTGCAAACGGCCCATTACTGTGTGCTTCATACCACCTCAATTCAAAAAAAAAATCCCAAACTTTCCCTTTAATATTATTTTTCAGTTTACCTTGGAGATGTCCTGCCCATCGATGCAGATGCTGCCGCTTTGAGGATCATAAAACCTGAACAACAGTCGCAGGATTGTGGTTTTTCCAGATCCAGATGGACCAACCTGAAGAACAACAAACAAATAACAGACACACATGTCTTTGTATGAAACTATTTTTAACAAAGTGTCAAAGTTTGTTAAAATTCTTACATTATGTCATATCCCGGTGGGTGCAAGCTGGAGGCAAAAATGACGCTACTCTCAACAACATTTATAAAAAAACAAACAAGCATGGGGGCCTCTATTCATACCACATTTGCCAGATTAAAACCTCTTCAGTCCTTCAAACAAACAAAAATGTTTAACAGCAGATAATCAGAAGTGGAAGCTGAGAACCTCACATTTAAGATCTGTGACACTGAAGGAGTTTGGTTTAAAATCTGTTAGTAATCTTCTGTATGTGTGTGTATGCATGTTTTTTTGTTTTTGTTTGTTTTTATATATCCTCACCATTATTATGTAACCTGACACACCAGATGGACAGTTCCATATTTGAAATATTTCACTAATCCATCTGGGGAGGAGCCCTGCAAAAAAGTTTTCAGGAGCAGAACCTTCGAAAACAAACATAGTTTTTGATTGGACGATGGTTTGGCTCATAACACTCATCATCAATCAATCCATATCAAGGAGCACTGCTATGACGTAGCTCATGTAGCGGCTAAATGTAGCGGCTAATGGCCAACTGTGAAGAATGATGACCTTTGTATATACAGTCTTTTCATGTATTTGAAACATCTTTTTCTCACTCTCTCCTAAATTCCTGTATAATCATTGCTTAGTGACTGCATTTTTCTCATAAAGAAGTGGAGTCTGTGTGGTGGTCACTCCACCTCACGACCCCCCCACATGTGACGCACACCCGCACTCGCATAAAAGAGAGAAAACATTGTATTAGCTTCAGTTCAACATCTCAGACTGTTTGACACTCTGTATTGTTGTTCTCCTTGCTTCAAGTAAAATTCCACTTGATTGCATCCAGCTGCTTCTCATCATCTTTATTCTGAATTATGTCAGGTGTTACTGAGCAATCTTGGGACTGTAAATGAAAAATCCTGACACTAACTGTTAGCTGCTATGACTAATGGCTAACAAGGGCAAACAATAGTTAATGGCCATTAGCCGTAGTGGCTAACTGTTGTTAGCTGCTATGGCCAATGGCTAACGGCCATTAATTGTTGCTTGCCTTGTTAGCCGTCAGTCGATAGCTAAACTGCCTTGAGACGTTAAATTTCACTTTAATTTACACAACACAGATGTATCATTTAACGCTTTAATGTGACATGAACCTTGCCAAAGATAATCCCTACAATGTAAACTTATGAGGAGAGCATATTTCGCCAAGTATAACTGAGTGACTGTGTTGAGCACAGGCCAACAGACATTAGCCGCCATTATTTGTACAACTGGATCTGCCGTCACTTCCTGTTGTCATCATGCCCGCTGCTCCCATCTCCCTTCCCTGATTGGGCCGTTAAGCATTTGCCCGAGTGAAACTGTTGGACAATGGAGGCTGCATGACGGACATGCATGATTTCAGAATCAGACAGGCCTGTCTGTTCTGCAAGGCTAATTATTATCTACTATCTGACCAAAAGGATTCACTACAAAAGTGTCCTAAAACTTTAGAAAATAAAATCCAACCAAAAGGGGAAAAAAGAAATAGAACAAATTCAGTATTCTCTCTTCATAATAATACATAAAACATATAATTAAAATTATTTTTCATGCTTTTCTAAAATCAATACTCCACTACACGAAATACAGGAAACAAAGGAGAAGGTTAAAATGGAGGTGTGGATGATTGTGTATAAGTGCGAATGTGTGTGTGTTGTGTGATTTTGTATGGGTCTAAACTACATACTGTATGTAAAGACATACATACAATATTGATTGTTGCTGCTTCTTTATTATCTCTTTTTATTTTTGTTATTTGCCCTGTCTTCCTTGATATCCGTTAGGGGTTAAACAAAATTTCATGCCACGAAATTTCGTGAAATAAAAAATGTAGAAATAAAATTCAAAGATGCACGAAATAAAAAACGCGAAGGGGTGCCAAGCACCACTGACACTGGTGGTTTTTTAATCTCCTCGCCTACTGTAGCAAAACACTTGTTTAAAAATGGAGAAAGACAAGGTCATGGACTTAGCTGACGCTCCTTCCTCAAATAAATCGGTTATGTGGACCTATTTTGGCTTCCCATGTAAAAGACGAGAGAACAGTGAGCAGATTGAAAACAACAACCGTGTGCAAAATATGCCGCTACAGTTCACCGTATACTGCATCTACTGTTGAGTTGACAGAATTTGATCATACTTGAAGATCAGAAGTATATGCACTGTTAGAGGCTAAATATTATAGTTCACAGTTCAGACATTTATAGGTCTAAACTGCAGCTCTGAGGACTGCTATTTGTTTTCCTTTTCATTCAAGAATGTACTTATCCTGATTGTTACAACAACAAAGAACTTTTTATTGAGATTTTATGTTTGCACTGTAGTCTAAATAAGGGGGGAAAAAGTACTTTTTTTTCAAAGAGCATTTATTTTGTACTGATGCAGTAATATTTTTTGTATGTCTGCATTAGGAAGAAAATAAAGAAAATGAGATTTTTGCACAACTTCCTACTGTTAGGGATTTCCTATAATCTTTGTTTTGTATCGTGAGTATTTCGTATCCTGAGCCCTGTTTCGTATTTCGTATCGTTTTGTGAGTTGACCATTTTGTTACACCCCTAATATCCGTTAAGAAAACCTTCCTCCCTGTCGTTCCTTACGTCAACCACAAACTGTTGAAACATTTCTCATGTCCATATGTTGTCTGTCTGTAACTTATCAATTGCTCTTTATTTTATTTGAATCATTTTGCTGTCTCTCTTGTATCACTATAAACATTAGTTTTGCACAAATAAAATAATAAAATTAAAAAAGCTTGAGTAGAAAGAGGACAGTTTACCAAAGCAGCTGTCTTCCCAGCCTCCACTGTGAAGCTCACGTCCCTCAGAACCTCCGTGCTGCAAAAACAAAATCAAAACAAACTTCAGGATCAAGTAACATTCTCTCATTTTCCATTTATGCATCATTAACTGAGGTGGTAAATTCTCAACCTTCACTGATAAGATGTAAACACTCAGAACCACGCTCGTTTGGGCAATGGTGAAATTGAGATGAATGAGGTTTGGTTGTGAAACAGCCGCTGATGTTTTCCTCGGGTATATGAGTCATCAACATCTGGATCTTCTGTGGCCTGTTTGCTTTTTTCTTCTTTTTTTTTTATTCTGATGAAATTGTCACAATAACCCGGAGAAAGGCACACAGGAGGCCAATCAAGACAAAGAATAAATCAATATTAAATATGATTTTTAAAGTGTTGGATGTTCTTCAAACAGCGGGGGATGGGACCGGCTGAGTCACTCCGGATGTCAGAGTCAGATTTTCCTTTAAAGTTAAAATAACAATCTTAATTCATGTAAACATCATGAATGTGGAGATTTATTAGAACTCAGACTGATCAAATGTTGAATATAAGCTGTGTTCGAAATCGTCCACTCTCTCACTCACTCACTATTCCCTGTGAAGTGTAAATGAAGTAGTGAACTACATAGGGAATGACCAAACGACATTTCGGACACTACACTGAAATTTTCTAAACGCCATGGCGTCAGTAGATGAGCCGGATATTCCTGTAACGGAAGAGGACGCGCCATAAATCACGTAAACAAACCGGGCACTGAGGAGGATAAGTAGTAAATTTTGAAGCTGTTTACAGCCACTGAAAGACGTAAAAGAGCTAAGCCAGGAACGTGTTCAAGATACTTTAACGTTTTTTTACATTTATGAATGAAAGCAGCTCCTAACAACTTTCATTCTCTTCTTGTTCTATGGAAAAACACGACCGCATTGCATTGTGGTATACGGGAGTACAATATAGGGTACATCGTATGTACACTCATTTTTGCTGTGAATTGTGGGTATTTTGTAGTGCACTATATAGTAGGGATGTAACGAAATGGTCAACTCACGAAACGATACAAAATACGAAACAGGGCTCACTATACGAAATACTCACGATACAAAATAAAGTTTAAAAAAAAAGCGTAGCATACTACAAAATAAACCTAACAGAACAGTCATACTACATTTAAGTGTAGTAGGCAGTATGCAGTGTCTACAACATACTACGTTCCTATGCAGTATTTAGTAGGCAAATTCGAAAGCAGCCTTTGATTTTTTTTCCTTTCTAAACTTGCTCAAACCTTATCTACAACACTATCAAACACACGGATGCTGTCCATGTACAAAATCTTCCATGGCCAAGCACCACCTCCACTACAAGAATTTGTGAAAAAAAAAACTCAAACAGATCAACTAGAGCTGGTTCCAGAGGTGACTGTGTTGTTCCTTTTAGAAAAAGTGCCTATAGTCAAGCCACTTTTTCTGTCCAAGCATCTCACACCTGGAACTCAGTTCCAAGCACAATACGTGAACTCCCAACCCTGACCTCTTTTACCAAACAGCTTAAAGCTTGGCTACTGGAAAACCAACACTGTTGCCATAACCAGGCCTTAACTTGTGTATTTGTCCTATGTATCTATTTTGTCAAGGGCAATGCAGCTGGCACTTTATATTCCTAGGTACTCTAGGTATCACAAACTACCATCGCTGGTATTAGATTATTGTAATATGCAATTGAGCATTAGGCAATCAAAATAGCACTTTATATTTTTTGGGCAATTTGCAATACAATAATGCACTTTACACTTTAGCACTCTGCACTTTAACCAGCCCCTTGGCCTAAATGTTTTTTGATGATCAACTACTGGCCCTTTTCCACTAGCACGCCTTGGCCCTACTCTACTCGGCCCTACTCGATTTGCAGCGTGTTTCCTGGTACCTCCTAAAACAAGCTAGTTTTAGTACCTACTCCGCTCTGGTTCCAAGCGAGCTGAGCCAATACTGAAAGATGACATCACCGACTGCCGGCTACTGATTGGTCAGACAATGTCGTCATTGATGAGTCATGAGCGCTACGACCTAGCATGCTAGCGGTAGCTACCATTAGCTTACCCTCATACGTCTTTTCTTTGCAGCTCGATTGCTCTCGTCCTCGGCTTCATTCTGTTGTATAGCTTCCAAAACTCTCCTGTGCTTCTCAAGGGGTATTTCTTCTTACCACCTGCAGCCTTCTTCTGCTTTCCTTTTTTACTCGGTTTGTGACAAAAAGCCACAGATTGTTGTGTCGCACCCCGTTGGGCAGGCGACTGGGGCTAATGGAAAAGCAGCACAAGGCGAGTAGAGTAGAGTAGTGCTAATGGAAAAGGGCCATATGTTTGCTTTATTTCGTATTGTTTGTTTTGCTTTGTCTTTGTTTTATTGTGTATAAATGTTTTGTACATCACCAACCTGCTAATGGAACTAGAGATGGAAATTAGCCACACGGCTATAATCTCGTGTGTTTACATTTATATGTTCATTAACATGTACTGTCCCATTTCTTTCTTTTAAAAATAAACAAATCTACAAATCTGTGGTTAAAGGTTTAAGTTGTGGGTTACACACCCTGGAACGTAGCTGAAACAGACTCTGTCAAACTCCACCTGACCTGCTGTGAGCTGCAAGTCCTGAGCATCCTCTGCATCCTGGATCTGAGGAAGAGGAGGGAGGGGAGAAAAAGAGGTTTTTGTCATAGTTCATTTGGCAATGAAATGAAAACAGACTGTAACAGACGAAAAGACTATCTCTGCATTGATAAGAGGGGCTTTGAAAAGCCTCGATCTGTGATGCCCATTGAGAGAAATGCCTCCAAACCGCTGACATAATCCTGAGGTTTTTCTCGAACAACCATAAAACTTCACTTGAACTTGACTGTTAATCACCCTCAGCTTCAGCATCGCCCCTCTCCTTCCCTCTGACCTCCCCCCTCCCCCCCGCCTGCAGCTTCCCAAGCCAAAGAAAAGGGCCGCTGTGTTTTGAAGGTGTTTTAATGCTTTTGTGCACATTCATGATGCTGTTTACCATATCAAGGGCCTGTGAATGTAGGAGCCTTTAGTGAGGCAGCCGGAGGACGCCTTTTCCCACCGAAACACACACAAAAAGTCAGACACACACTCACAGACGCACACGCAGACTCTGTGTGTGAGTGAGCACAAATATGCACAAACACACAAAAGTCACACAAACACTTGTTGACCTTCTAATCCGCTGACCTCTGACTGTGTGAGTTTCTCTGCTTCAGAGACGACTGAAGAAGAGAAATTTAGTTTATAATCAGCAAATCTGTCGCCAGTATATTAACTTAATATTTTAAGCGCATGCAAACTTTACTTTTAAGTTATTTTCTTTTCATCTTAATCCACAATAACATCTATATTGTTAGCATGAAAACACATTGCATCGGTTGGATTTTATCAAAATTAATCTAATATTATTCATCATTACTGCAGTAGAGAGAGTACTTTAGAGCTTTCAGTGGTAATAACACAGTACAAGACTAACAAATATTCTGAGAAAGACATAGAAACTTGCTTAAAATGTCTAAAATGTGGAACTTCCTGTTTTAAAATAGATCATATTTTTACAATTATAATTTATTTTGCATCCCTTGGACTTTAACATTTTAATTAACTATACTACACCTTCATATTGGCTGCAAAACTAAAGGTGATGGTTATTTTTATATATTGTAAATAAGTTAATCTGTTTTTTTCAGTGCCTTGGTGCTGCACTGTATTTTTGCACACTATTAATGAGGGAAAAAATAGAAATAAACAAACAAAAAAAGCAAATATAAAGCTTTAATAAAGGATTAAAAAAGGTAATATAAAAAAACATTTCAGGTAAAAGTTTCCAGGGTAGATAAAATTATTTTCTTGTATTTTTTTTTACATAAATGTTTTTCTTTCCTTCATGGATAAAGCACTTGTTCGAGACAAATTTATGAGGCTATTTTTTCATAATTTTAATTTATTGTTGTTTAATGCTTTTTAGCTCTCATCCAATTAAGCCTTAAAGCTGGGGTTGGCGATCTGATTTAGATACACTTTTTGAAATACTGGTTAAAATGGTCTTTATGACCCATAATGTGTTCTTAAAACAGAGCGAAAAATATCCGCTACCTACAGCAGGAGTAAAACAGGGGAAACACCAACCAATAATCTTGCAGGGATACCTTCTTTTACACCAATCAAATCCCATCGCCATTCTGCGTGCCTGCTGCGCGTGCATTTTCCCGGCGTGCACAGACAGTGCGTGTAGCATGTAGCATGTAGCATGTAGCGTGTAGGGAACAGACTCCGCTGGAGAATGCTTACCTTTCAAGTTTTGTCTTTGAAAATAAGGGAAGTCCGCTGTTAGCTGTCCCACAACACCAACCAAGCTCCAGTATCCCTCACATTTTAAGACAGATGTATATGAAATCTAAAATAAACTATTTATTTTTCTAAGTTTGTTCCGCTGTTGGCTCTAATCTCACGAGAACTGCCATCCATGCTACTGCAGGTGGCAGACTTTCTTCGTGGTTGGCATCCATCATTTTGGAGCATTACCGCCGCATTCAGGCTAGAGATGGAGCTAAGTTTGGAGAGGCAGAGGAATGTTTTTATTATTATATCGTCACACGGGAGGTTTACAGGAGAATACTGATACAGGAGGACGGGAGAAAGGAGACTTGACAGCTATGTGGAGAATGTCAGAGGAACTACCTATACCCCGATCAACATCGGCTGTGAGTAAAACTAACTTTACATGTTTGTTTGGTGTTTTCTTCGTGCTGACTGAGACATGACTTGGTGTAGTGTGAAACAAACACGTTTTCTGGATATAGCGGCTGCGCTCGTGCATGTGAGCGGGGGGTGGGGCTAGGCGGAGCCCTGAGGAGATGCTACTTTCAAATTCATGCTAGTTTTCCAAAATCGCCGACCCCAGCTTTAAGTTAATGTTAGAGGTGGGTTGTATTTTTTTAATTAACTTTATTTAACTATATATTTACATTAGGTTTTAATCTGTTTTATTTTCAAGTAAAAAAACAGTAATATATTCATAATGCATGATTTAATGTCACATAAATAAAGCCAATTTAAGCTTGTTTTGTATGCATTATACATGAATGTTTTTCTAGTTTTAAAGCAC
The DNA here is from genome assembly GCA_036419115.1 of Scarus forsteni. Classification (NCBI taxonomy): domain Eukaryota; kingdom Metazoa; phylum Chordata; class Actinopteri; order Labriformes; family Labridae; genus Scarus; species Scarus forsteni. The sequence goes on from JAZDUH010000033.1 coordinate 5,381,038, forward strand.
AAATGTATTACTTTTATCATTGCTTTCAAATATAGTTTGTACTTATACTATATTATATTCTATTTAAATGCCTTGTAAAATATAATTAGAAAAAAGAAATCATAGAAAAGTAAGTTCTTTAATTACTTGTAAAGAACAAAGCTTGCACCAGTAATCTAAGCTTTTATCACCTGTTCTGATTTGTGCATTATGTCGTACAATTCACACACATCTTCACATGTAGGGACGATGCAGAGTTACCATTTAACTTTCTGAGCTTGTTTTTTGGAGGAATCTGACGAGAACATTTTCAAGAGTTATCAGGGTAAGACACTTGTGATCGACAACAGTAGAACCATGTGTGGAGCCTCACAACTCAAAACAGAAAAGTCAGTCTGGTGTTTTCCTGCCTCCTGAGACATTCAGAACTCTGCATGTGCACAATCACAGATATTAACAGACCAAAGCTGTTGCCTTTGAAACTGGGAGATGAAAAATGTCAAAAAATTGTACATCCCTGCCTTTATGGTTTGTTAAAGAGGAGCTACATCAGACTGTAAAGAGAGATGTAGGAGACAAACAGCAGAGGAAACTCGGTGAGTGACCAACATCTCATTCATCATAATGTTTTGTTTAATAATAATTTATGGCTTGAGCCTGCTGTAATCACAAATTAAACAGTTTAGCCAGACCTCAGCAGTAGCTATAATCATTAAAAGTCTCCAAAGGTTAAGCATCAAAGCTAATCTAATTGTAGATGACATGTTTCAGGCTCATGTTCAGTGTTTTGTCTCACCTCTTTCTGCTCGTTCAGCAGGGCCAGCATGTTCTCCATATCCACAAACGAGCTCTGGATCAGCCTGCACACACACAAAGCACAGTTAGACTGATAATAGGCAGTAATAATCAAACACTGGTATGGAGCACCTACTTTGGCAGCAGCTAAAGTGAAAAATGATCTTGGGATGGATCTTAACCTTAGATTAAAGCACTGAAGTTTTGGATCTTACCTGTAGTAGGTGCCAAACCAGTTGAGAGGAGTGTACAGCTGGATGATGTAGGTGCCAAACAGGACGTAATCTCCAACCTGGAAAGAACAACAGCGCAGTCCTTCTTTAACGGACATGCCAACTTATTTTGTTTTCATGTCTTGCCTCACGAGTCCATGACAAGCAGACAGACATCATTCTTTCAACTCTGCGAGGAAAAGACGTGCAAAGCTCACCCACTGCTACTTAGTTTAGCTTAACCACTCAAAGTCAATGGGTATCGTGAGCCTGCCTCTACCCGCAGCCATCAGATAACTATCAGCACCAAAATTTGCAGACAATTTGCATTAAAGAATGTCTCGCAAATGAACAACTCACTCACAACTGTGAATCAGTTATCATTGATCACTTTAAAGAGCTTTTCAGACTCAACTCATTTGTGAACATCACATCTCTCGTGCAAACCACCACAGGAGAAGGTCAACAAAACAAAGCTTCAATATAGGAGTAGATGAGGATGACAGAATGATAGTGAGAGATAACAATCTTAATGTCTTTAAAAACAAACTCAAAACCTACCTTTTTAGTCGAGCTATTACCTGAAGTACCTTTGTGTTTTTATTTATTCTAATCACAGCCCACTTTTGTTATTATATTATCTTATTTTATTTTTAATCTTTTCTAACTTTTCCTTATTTTATTTTCTAGTTTTTCTATTTTTTTTATTTCATTTCAATTTATTATTTATTTTGAGTATTTTTGAAGTTCCTTTTTCTTATTTTATTTTATGAAATATTTAATTTTACACTTTAATTTAACCTCCAGTGTTTTCTCATTTTTAAACCTTTAAGATGGCATTTCCTCAGTATGTACTGGGTACATCAGTGCGCTTTATTATCGTCTTCTATTTATGATACTTTTTATTAACACTGTGTTTGGATTGTGGTGTGGGTGGGCTCAAAGGCCCGGTGGAGTGGGTCATAAATCCTTCATTTTAATTCATCTGTCCGTTTGTAAAGCAGATTTTCTGTATGAAAAGTGCTATATAAATAAAGTTTGATTGATTGATTGATTGATCATGACATACCGCAGTAAAAAAACAAGTCATAACAAGCAAATAGGACCATTTAGAGTTGTTGAATAGTTTATCTGGTGACTGTAGCTAGAGGCATGCTAACAATACCCATTGACTCACAGTGGTTGAGCTAAACTAGTTAGCAGTGGGGGAGGTCTGCCCATGTCTTTCTTGATACTGATATGCAGAGTTGAAAGAATGGTGTCTATCTGCTTGTCATGAGCTTGGGAGCGAGGCAAGACACAAACACAAACATAGAGTTGGTGTATTCCTTTAAAAAGACAAGTCATGAAGTAATATGATACGCCACAAATATTCATTATTCCCATTCAGCTTAATCTATAGTTGATTTAAGCAACAGGCGCAGATTAAAGAGCTGTACAGAGAGCAAGGACCAAAAACCGCTGAGGTCAGGATGAGTAGAGAGGGTCATGTCAGATGGGTTTGGGTCATGTCTCGAGTCTCAAAGGTCAAATTCAAATCATTCAGGTCAGGTTTTTATCCCTTCATTGACAAAATGTGTGAGCTTGTTAAAGCTGCAAATCCAGATCACGGTCATGTTCAAGTCTTCATGGTCAAGCTGAGATGCAGAGGTCTTTTTTGAAGTATTAAGAATAATAATAGTTATGGAAAATGGAAAAAAACGACTGAGTTTAAAGAGGGTTGATGGTCTACTGTTAGCTGATGTAAGTTTAAGAGTTTGTTTTTTAAAACCATATGGAAATATTCATAAGTTTTTTAAAAATTATAATAGTCAGGCTAATTTTTCAGGAAGAGCACATGTCAACAGGACTGCCCATGATACTGAGCCATGGAGGGGCACAGAAAAAGGCAAAGAGAGAGTCCATTCTGCATGACAAACAGGGGTAAGTCATAGACACTAGATACATAAACATTTAGTACATTTATGGAGATACCTCGTTGCATTAGCTACCTTGTGTGACCATCTTTGGTGATGACAACTCACAAAAATGTGGCACTAAGGCCTGGACCACACGTATATGGATATTTCTTTTTAACCAGATATCTTTGTCCTTGTTAAAAAAAAAATCTCTGTCCACACCACAGAAATATCTCTGTCTATCTGTCTGATATTTCGACACTACATTGAAATTTTCTAAACGTCGTAGTGTCAGCAGATGAGCCAGATATTCCTGTGACGGAAGTGGACGTGCCAAAATTCACGAAGAAGACCGGGCACTGAGGAGGACAAGTAGCAAATTTCGAAGCTGTTTACAGCCGCTAAAAGACGTTAAAGAGCTAAGCTACGAACATGTTAAAGATAGTTTAACATTTTTTTACATTTATGAGTGAAAGCAGCGCCTAACAGCCTTCGTTCTCTTCTTCTTCGATGGAAAGACACGACCACATTGCATTGTGGTATACAGGAGTACAATATAGGGAACATCATATGTACACTCACCTTTGCTGTGCATTGTGGGTATTTTGTAGTGCACTATATAGTGAATTAAATTAACTGCTGAGAATTCGAACAACACTACAAAATGGCAAACACACCATATAGTGCACTATATCCGTGATAGTGAACGATTTCGAACACAGCCACAGAGATAGCGCGGTAAATGTCGGCCATTGTTCTTACTGTTGGCAACCGTTGCTACAGTGGCTTTGCGCTTGACGTCATCACGTCAACACCAGCTCCATTTAACACCGCTACACAGATCCACTCAACCAGATATTTTTTATTTCTTCACTTTTTTATCTGTTTTTAAAAAATCTCCGTTTATGTGGGTGAAATTGCCGTCTTCATGTGGTCGAGAGGCCCAATTGGACAGAAAAATTTGTGTTTAGGAATATATCCATATTCCTGTGGTCCAGGCCTAAAACACAGTGGAGTAGAACCTAACCTGTGGATCAGCAATGACCTCATGAACAGATGTGCAAGAACCAGTTTGGGGCCTATTTCCTGGGCTTTGAATGGACCCTGTCATGTCTATGTGTGGCCTTGCATGGGAATGTAAATGGCAGTTATATGGCAGTTTATAGTAACTATAATTTCCCATGACACTACATTACCCTATAAGGTACAACATGAATGGCTCTCTGGTGTGTTACATAAACCTGAGAATGGACTGATTGGGTTTTGTGAGAATAAGGTTAGTGTGGCATCGGCATCAATAAAGAAACAGGATTTCCACCAATCACACAACCACAAAAAACACTCTACTCCTCTTCTTGGTACTTTCACCATGAAGCAGTGTTAATTTTGACAGCACGTTTTAATTTAGTTTTATTTATAGTGTTTTGCCTAAAGTATTATTTAGTTTAGTCACAATTTAGTCGTCAAAATTGTTTTACGAGATGGAATATCACAACATATTAGTCAATGAATCTCGTGCAAATTTAGTCGACTAAAATACGAAGTGTAAAGGTTAAGGTTGTTTTTTTTTTTGTTTCCTTGAATTTCTGAAGTCATGTTTTACACTTGGGTAAAACAAAACATCAAATAACCCTTTACTGAATGCTGGTAAAGTTTGAATGTCTAAATGAACAGATACAAATTTTCCTTTTGTGTGAAATGCAGTCCCCTTTAATAATTTTTTTTTTTATTTGTTGATGAAAATGTCAGGTAATTTACTTTTGTTTTTTGTCAATGATTGCTTGTTTTTATTAGTTACTATAGTTTTTGTCAGGGGAGAAAAGGTTGATGAAAACTATGATGATAATAAGTAGTCAACAACATTAACACTGTTGTGAAGGTCCATGACCTTAAACCTGGCTTTTAATGCTCGTTGAGCAGGACATACAAATTGTAACTTTTTCTATTTATTATGTTTTCTTTTTCTGGTATTTATTGTTCTTATTGTAGTTGTTGTTTTCTACAAAATAAATAAAAATCCGCCTGTTTTTATGAGATACTATCTCGTAAAAACAGTAATTTATTTATTTTTGATTTTCCTGTTTTAATGAGATACTATCTCGTAAAAATAGGAATTTATTTATTTTTGATTTTCCTGTTTTAATGAGATACTATCATAAAAACAGGAATTTATTTGTTTTTTATTTTCCTGTTTTTATGAGATACTATCATAAAAACAGTAATTTATTTGTTTTTTATTTTCCTGTTTTTATGAGATACTATCTCGTAAAAACAGGATTCCACCTGACGCTTTGCTTCGAGACTGGCTGCTGCATTTTTCAACCAGGTATGTGGTCAACACAGGTACAAAAACTGCAATGTCAAGCAGATCCAACTTTGTGTCGGAACAACCACAAATTCCTCAGTTGTCTGTGCAATGTGGACAAACTAATAACAATACCATCTACACTGCTGAAAGACACAAGTATCTCCCAAAGTTTCAAACCGAGTGAGAAATAAAACTGAATAAGGTCTAACATGCACGACATGTTCCTCACTTTTAACATTCCTGAGTATGTCATAAAAACAGGCAACTCGAAAATAAATCATTTTCGCTTTTTACGGGATAGTATCTCGTAAAAACAGGAAAATCAAAAATAATTGAGTTCCTGTTTTTACGAGATAGTATGTCATAAAAACAGGAAAATCAAAAATAAATGAGTTCCTGTTTTTACGAGATAGTATGTCATAAAAACAGGAAAATCAAATATAAATAAAATTCCTGTTTTTACTACATAGTATTTCATAAAAACAGGCATTTTTTTTAGTTATTTTCAAGTGAATGCAATACGCCACCGTAGTTTTCTAGTACTTTTTAAAAAATACTTTTAACCATTTGTTTTTACGTGCTTGTGTTTTAAGCTGTACTGCACTTTGGTCAACTGTGGTTTTAAAATGTGCTATATAAATAAAGTTTGACTTGACTTGACTTTGACTTTCATGCATGATGTCTGCTACAGTAGACAGATATTTGAAATAAATTTTATACCCTTTAGGTTGCAGGACAGTACCCAACCATCAGGTGGGGAACTCCCAAACACTTGTCTGAAGTTTCATAAAAATATTAACTTTGCACTTTTTTACCATATTGAGATATTGCATTATAAATCTAAAATAGCAGATGAAGGGCCAATTTGGCATTACACCTGTATTCAGATTTTACATAATTTTTTTTATTTATTTATTTTTTATTTTGGCATATTTTTTCTGTAATTTTTGGTGTAACTTTGGTGTGTAATTCACAAGTGAACAGTTTGAATAAACAGAAATAATACACACGCTTTGGACACTTCTTTTACTTTTATTTACCCTAAAGGTGTAGTCAGCGATCTTCTAATCTTCTAATCTAATGCACTATTTGTCAAAATCACCGTATTTCTCCTCTCCATCCACAAGATGTCCCCACTGACAGCATGTTGAAAAAAAAGTCCGGTTTCAATACACAGCCTTGGCTCTGAATTTCAGCAGGTAAATACTGTGGCTCGGGCCGAGTTACCAAAACAGGGTACACCCCCCTACATCCAGGGGGCGATCATACTCATGTGCAGATCAGACAGAGAGGGGAGGGGGAGTAGTATTTTGCTTAGCGTGCGCAGTTAGCGTAAGAGAGAGATACAATAGGTGCAGTAGCAATGGCTGAAAAACAGCCCAAAAGAAAAAGTTCAGAGGAGCAGAAAGTGAAAAAGAAGGGCTATGACCATGAAAGAGCGAAGACCCGCGTCAACATTGGTGTTGCTTTCCGACGGTGGAGGGAACTCCGCCAATTGAAAGACCTGAAAATGGACGCAGATGTCGTCATCTTTCTGCTGGATAGGTAAGCAACATTAGCTTTGTGGTGCTTCACATAACAGTAACAGCCGTCAGACATTCATCTTATTGTCTAATCTGCCAGAATGTACTGTTGTTGTGATGTTATCAATAATGAAAGTCCAGTTGTCTGACGAGTCAGGGTTACCTTAGCTATGTTGGTCAGCTACGCAGTTTCTACGGCCGTTTCCATGACAATGCACGTCCATCAGCTTTCGGGGGCGGAGCCAGGGGTGAGGTATGAAGGGAGAGGCGGGTCTAAATTTGTTTATAAACGACCTCTCCACTCATTTTCTCCCACATCGCTGACTACACCTTTAATTAATGTTTGTCAAAGACGTTTGTGGATCTATATTTAGTTCCACTAAATTACTATTTATACCGTTGATGCATGGTGAAGTTGACAGATGCATAACTCCTTAAAATATAACCAGAAAAAAACATGAAGATGATTTTTAACTTGACTGAAAGTAAAAACAAACATTGAAAAAGTCTTCCTTTTTGATTTAAAAATTCATGCATGAAAGGGTTAAACTGGTGGTTCCAGTTTCCATAAGCAAACTTTTTTTCTGTTTTACTAATTATTAACCTGGAATTGTCCCTGTGAGACGAGGTGAGCACAGAGCAGAGATCCAGCCAGGAGACCTGATCCGATGATGATGTTCTGAGTTTGATTCAGCAGAGCCAGAGAGGCCGAGCTCTTCCACTCGCAGTGCTGCAGGAACACAACCAGAATCAGTCATAGACTTCCTAAGCACATCAGTCTCCATTTCTGACGTCATCAAAACATAAACTTCTGGACCTGGAATTTCAGAATGGCATCCTCAAAGCTGCGGACTTCATAATCTTCAGCACTGTAATACTTAACCTGTGAAAAATATTCAGATAGTAAGGAGAGAGAATCAGGAAAAGACAGATGCAGGTCAGAAATATCTCCCAAACATCCCCTAAATCTCAGCGGGAACATCACAGATCTCCAGAACATCCAGCACAAACAAGCCCTGAACACGGGGATGTGACCTGTTCCCGTTGAGTCGTCTAGCAGACCTCGGACCAAAATAAATCAAGTTCAGTTTCCTCTGCTGAAGCTGCAGTGAGCTGTGGAGTTACTGTTTCATTTCTCTACAGTGAAATAAGCAGAACATGTGCAGGTGGTGAAATGTACCGTCTCAAAGTTGAGCAGGGAGTCCACAGCTCTGGACTTGGCCCGGTTGTCCTGGTCGTTCATGTCTCGTCTGTATTTAGTTCTCCACTCTGTGATCAGGATGGTGAATGCTGCAGGCAGAAAACTGTTGGGTTAGGAGCTCAGAGAGGATTGGATTAAAATGTAATCAAAGGTGACAAATAAGGGTGCTTATTTTCAATTCTTCAGCTATCATAAAGTTATTGATTACCAAAAACAATTAAAGCTAGGGTCTACGATCTGAAAACCAGTTTGGCTGTTGAGACAGATTTGAAAATGCAGCCTGCCCCCCCTTCACTCACCCCTCCCCTCAGTGTTCCAAGATCCCGCCCCCCAGCTCGTGTCGCCTCCTAACGACACGCCCCCTCTGATAGAGGAAGAAGCCGGCTGGCATAAAATATCAACAACAACCAAAAACAACTCAGCTCAACTGAAAGTAACAAACACGACAGTCATCCCCCTTCTAACACAAAGCTGTAGCCATTTCAACTGGACCGGCAGCGAAGCGGGTCTGGCGTCGCCAGAGCAGAGGCGATTGTGGGTGAGGATTTATCTTTCTCGGCGTGTCCTCACCAGCTCAGTTTACAATGCTAAAGTTGCATGGCTAGCTTATGCTAAAATCTATTGACAGAGCCTACCCGCTCCGACCAACAACGTTTGGTCATTAGCCAGTATAGGCACAGATTAACCAGAGTCATTCAGCAGACATCTCCCACTGTAGTAAACAAAGTTATTACTTGTTCAACCAGGGGCGGAACTGCCGTGGCCGAAGGTTTGCCGGCGGCCGGTGCTGCGGCCGTTCGCCAGCCGGCGCCCAGTGCTGCGGCCGGTGCTGCGGTCATTCGCCTGATAATGGCCCGTGCTGCGGCCGGCCATTCGGTAGCCAGCGGCCGGCGCATTGTTCAACAATCCCAAATCATTCTGCAGCTTTTTCCACCGTACGATTCTCCAATGTTGAGTCTCCGTTGGGACCTGTATTGCTCATATTTCTTCCTTACTTCAGCCTTTTCCTCGAAACTTTTACGTTTCCTTCTCTTCAATGTGGAGGGTAACAGAAGCACCCTCCCGGCTCCATGATGCTTCAGTAGCTGTGCTGCTAGCTGATCACCGGTACATGAGAGAGATAGTGGGGAGGAGGCGGGACCATGGCCGAGACAATGCGGAGCAGGGGAGACAGGGGATTGGATGGACTCACGGACCAATCCTAACCGCCGGGAACGGCGATTCGGATTGGTCAACTATTATGCTGCTTTGCAGTGGATATACTAAATGGAATTTTTTCACTCTTTTTGGTCTTTATATTGCGTAGATCGGACCATAACGGCCTTATAAACGGTGTTATTAAGATGTACCAAGCTTCCAAATTGTAGACCATAGCTTTAATTGCATGTATATAGATACTTTATTGACGGACTCGAAGTCCATAAACAAAAACAACAAATACAAATACAATTAAAACAGACACCACACAACAGATTTATCACTGTCGTAAAGAAGTGACCCAAGTGCTCTAAGACGATTCTAATCAGAATATTAGGCTCCATGTAAACCTGGCTACTGTAAAAGGACAAAAACACTTATGATAACTCACTGAGGTAGAGGAGCATGCAGGTGAAAACGATGAGTCCGAACCAGACACTGAAGTAGGAGATGAAGTAGATGATGGCGATGATGATGTCACAGATGGTGGGGAGGATGCTGAACAGGATGTAGCTTCAAACAGACAAACATCACAGCACATTAATCACTCTGTTTATGGGACTTCTCTAACATCACGGCTCCTTCCTGTCCTACCTGAGCAGGTTGTTGATGGAGGAGGTTCCTCTGTCGACGCTCCTCAGCACGTCTCCGGTGTGTCTGTCCAGGTGCCAGCGCAGAGACAAGGCGTGCAGGTGCGCAAACAAACACACCTTTAATTTAGAGAAATACAGGGACTTTGTGTTATTTAACTCTAAACTCAAATCAAAAGAACCTGATCATCATTTGAGTCTCTCTCTTTTTTAAAATGACTACTTTCACTCTAAAAAAAATCCCACTTTGACTTCATGACAAAGTTTTTTCTCAGGCTTCTCAAGAACAGGAGGTGAAAAAGAAGAGATGAACCTGAACCCCCCGGCTGGTGAACTGCTGAACTTTAATCCACAGGAACTGACGCAGGTTACTGATGAAGCCAGATGTGCCTACAAAGAACAGAGGAAGAACTAAAATCAGACCAATATTCCCTTTTGATCACATTAAAACAGAATGAAGAGTCTACACACCTGCTCCCCCGCCCTGCAGGAACTTGAGCAGCGTGTAGATGCAGACGGTGTAAATCAGCGAGGCCCAGCCGATTCCTGAAGAAAGCTCATTCACTGTGGAAACAAACACACCACATGCACAATTAATTCTTCTCCTTTCTGTCCTCGCCGCAGTGATCTTTTCTCAGCAATGGCAATCCAATAAGTCCCAGAATGAACCAGTTGCACACACTGTTTTCATTTGCTCTTTCAACAATTAGCTTAACAAACTCGAGGTAAAATTGACCACATTTGTCAAGCCTTTGTTGTTGCTTTAAACCTCATGAAGCAGCTGGTTTGCCAGATTTCTTTTCGGTCATCATGCGGATCCATCTTTCAAAGCGTCAGGATGAAACAGTTGTTCCTAGTCAGAAAATGACCGAGCTAATTATCATCTCCTGATGTGCTGAAAACGAGAAGTATGCGTGAGCATGACAGGCCGGTGATTAATTTACTGATGGACCATTTGTTAAATCACCTTCCAGTTTCTCTTGAAAGGATCTACCCTTCAAGGGTATTGTTTTTCTTTTTGGACATGTGGTCAAAGTTTGAACCAAATCCTTTGAAAACATTCTGAAATACCACAGTCACATTAAAAACTTCATAGCCCCGGCCTCGGCTGTTGCAGGCACAGAGGCTGATGAAGACCTGACCAAAGAGGTAAACATTGGCTAGAGAAGGCACAAATTTGAATACACCTCCTAAAGTAAATTGCTCTACTGTTTCTTGACACAAAAAGTACACTGACCAATCACATGGTGGCAACTCAGTGAATTTAGGAATGTTGACATGGCCAAGACGGCCTGCTGAGGTTCAAGTTACAAAAGAAGAAATGTGATTAAAGTGGCTTTGACTGTGGCGTGGTTCTGGTCAAAGCATTTTAGAAACTGTAAGCTATTGAGATTTTCCCACACAACAATGTCCTGGGCTCTCAGAGAATGGCTAGCCTTGCAGAGCAGACAGACCTGCCTGATTCTGGAATCATGCATCTTTGTCTTGCCAGCCTCCATTGTCCAATGGTTTCACTCGGCTAAATGCATAATGGCCCAATCAGGGAAGAGAGGCAGGAGCAGCAGGAGCTGCGGGCGTGATGACAACAGGAAGTGACTTAACAGGAAGTGAAGTCACTTCCTGTTGTACAAATAATGGAAGCTAATGTCAGTTAGCCTCATGACTACTCAGTTATACTTGGCAAAATATGCTCTCTTAAGTTTACTTGGTAGGGATTGTCTTTGATGAGGTTCATGTCCCATATAAGTGTTAAATCTTTGTGGTATAATTAATGTGAAACGATCGTCTCAAGGTAGTTAAGCTATCGGCTAGGCTAATGGCGAACAAGGGCAAACAACACTTGGCCATTAGCCGTAGCAGCTAACAACAGTTAGCCACTACAGCTAAAACCATTTACTGTTGTGTGCCCTTGTCAGCCATTAGCAGTATCAGCTAACGGCTATCCGTTAGCCGCTAGGTTTAGCTACCATGTATGCTACGTCATAGCAGCACTGCTTGATATGAACTGGTCCGCGATGAGTGTTTTGAGCCAAACGATCATCCAAGCTGCTGTTCTATTTGAAGGTTCCACCCCTGAAAACATTCTTGCAGGGCTCCTCCCCAGATGGATTAGTGAAATGTGTTCAATAAGGAACTGTCCATCTGGCATGTCAGGTTGGAGAATGGCCTGAAAATGAGAAAAAATCCAGTTCTTTGATATCAGAGATCAGAGGTGAATGGCCAAAGGGGTTCAAGATGACAAAAAGAAGCAGGAAGTCATAAAACCTCCAATGTAGATAGTAGGGGTGTAACGAAACTTCGTGGCATGAAATTTTGCAAAATAAAAATGACAAAATATATTCAAAGATGCACGAAATAAATGCACGAAATAAAAAACGCGAAGGGGCGCGCACCACTGAGACTGGTGATTTTTTACCCTCCTCACCTAGCGTAGCAAAACACTTGCTTCAAAATGGAGGAAGACGAGGTTGAGGAATTAGCTGACGCTCCTTTGTCAAATAAATCGGTGGTGTGGACCTATTTTGGCTTCCCATGGAAAAGACGAGACAACAGTGAGAAGATTGCAGACAAAACAACAACCATGTGCAAAATACGCCGCTACAGTTCGCCATACACTGCATCTACTGATGAGTTGACAGAATTTGATCATACTTGAAGATCAGAAATATATGCACTGTTATAGGCTATATAATATAGTTCATTGTTCAGACATTTATAGGTCTAAACTGCAGCTTTGAGGACTGCTATTTGTTCTCCTTTTCATTCAAGAGTGTAGTTATCCTGATTGTTACAACAAAAAAGTCCTTTTTATTGAGATTTTATGTTGGTATTTGCACTGTAGTCTAAATAAGGGGGAAAAAGCAAAATCAATATTTTTTGTATGTCTGCATTAGGAAGAAAATAAAGAAAATGATATTTTTGCACAACCTCCCACTGTTGGAGATTTTCTATAATCTTTAATTTGTATTGTGAGTATTTTGTATCGTGACCCCTGTTTCGTATCATTTCATGAGTTGACATTACACCCCTAATAGATAGAAGAACATTAGCTTAAAACCACACCGGCTATTTTTAGACAAAGTTTGTGGTTATGGTGTAAAATTTGAAGGATTGTGTCAAATCCTTGCCGTGGAAATTTTTCTCTAATGCATGCTTATACTTCACATTTGAGTTACACTTCACATTTCAGTCTCACTACACTCTTATGAGCTCCTGTCTCACATAAAGACCTTCACTTCACTCCATCAGCATTTATACTGTTTAACTTATTTTATGACGTTTACAGAAGCAGTCTCACACATAGATAAGATTAATAACATTCACATAGATAAGCAGAGCGGCACACAGATGTCCTTGTCCTTGGTCCTCACACATAGTTCCAACTAAGATATCAGCTGTTTGTGTCTAATAATTTAGAGATGGCGCCGGGACATATACACAGATACCAGACACACATATCCTTGAATAGCTACGATTTAAATGTGAGCGCTTCTTCCTACGTCGTCGGGCTTTGGACTGCCCATCTCTGTTCCTTTGATTGTCCAGGATAACAAGCCTGTATTTTCCTTTTTTGTAATAAAAACTCACAAAGGCAGCATTTGGTTCAAGATCCTTCATTTTTCATCCTTTTCATTCTTGTGAGAAGATATACAAATTTGCCATCATCCTACATTCAAATGTTAATATTGTTGTGAGAAAGGTGTTAATTTTGTCTAAATACAATGCAGTAAAATAGGAGATCATACACGCATATTCTGGGACTGTCCAGTTATTTCTGAATACTGGAAAAATATTAAAGATGAAATTGAGAAAATCCCTTTTCACTGCTGACCACAGATATATTCTGCACATTTTATTATTGGTTGCCAAGAAAACTGTAACTGTAAATTGGAAGAGTGTGAAATCACCGACGGCGGCTGAATGGAAGCAGAGGTTGAGACAAGTGTATCTCATGGAAAGAATGACTGCATCGTTGCAGCTGAAAATGATCAGAGGTGGAGCATGGTTGGAAAATACCTGATAATGTGAACTATTTGGGTCGTTGAGGTTATTCTTTAAAGGAGACATATCATGCTGATCCATGATTTAATACTTACATATAATATAATACATTTGAAAACAAGACCTTACACCCACTTAATTTTCAAAAAATGAGATATTGTATTTTTTCTGATATCCTAGAACAAGATTTGATGCCTCTGAAAATAGGTCATTGCTAGATGTCCGCGAGATTTCAAACGTCGTGACGTCACGAGGTTCCTTTCTTTTTATTGGAGTGATCTGATAAAACACTTCCTCCTCTGTGATGTCCGTTAGCCACAAAACCGTCACTGAGGAACACATCCACCAGCAGGGGTATATAGATCCCTAGCTCACACTCACTCATTACCAGCTCTGGCCTGTAGGGGGACTCAATACGTGGTCGCTGCTTTGAGCCTGCCGGAAAATACAGTAGAAGAAGAAGGACAGGCTGGCTCTACCCTCTCGGCAGCTCTGACAGAACTGACCAATCAGAGCACAGAGGGCTGTGACGTTGCGATGTAACTGTAGGTCATCCTGAGATCCGAGTGTTTCAACGAGAGCTTCATAATGGCCTAAAATGAGGATTTTTAGAACGCTACTGTGGGGCAATGAAGGAACCAAATGACTTGTACTGAGGGCAGAAATGCTTTACAGGCATCCTAGTCTGGCATAGTGAAAAGGAGAAACAAGCATGATATGTCTCCTTTAAGTAATGGAAATGGGCCCTGACATGAAGTGAATATGTTTATTTATTTAGATTAGTTTTTTTTTTATGTATTTTTTTTTTCATTTGTTTTTTTTATTTACCTTTATTTTGTATGTATGCTTATTCTGTTTGTTTCTCTTAATTATTTTACGGTATAATGTATATTTTATGCACATTTGCATTATTGGCAGAAATATTTATGCATGCAATATGTTCTGTACCCTTTTTTGCTTTACACCTCTGACCTTGTCGTAGATGATGTTCTTTGCCCTGAACTTTGCTGAATTTAATCTTCTTCCTTCTGGACGACGTTATAGAATGCCGAGAACCAAAACTAGGCAAGCCAGAACTTCTTTTATTCCAGTTGCTATTGAAAACCATAATTCATTTGCCTGACCAGTTTTCTTTTCTTGTGCTTCATGCTTCTTGTGGATAGAATTGATTGTTGAGTTTTAGACTGTAATCCTAAACTATTTATTGACTTTTTATTGAATCTCTTTTTATCTGCTTTATCTTGTATGTTCTTCATTACTTTTTATTTATCTGCTGCACAGCACTTTGATGACTGAATGCACTTTATGGGTTTTGCCTGATTCTTAGTCTTCGGCATTTTGTGGTTTAAGTGCCTTCCTTTTTCACTTGAGAAAAAACACTTAAAAACAATTTTCCCACGGGACTACAATAAAGTTGAAGTTGAAGTTATGTTTAACTGGAAAAAACAAAAAATCTAAATAAAAAGTTGAAAAAAAAATGTCTAAATAATATATAAGCCTACCTAAAGTGCTAAATTACTAACAAAAAATGATGTTCTGTAAATGATTTAAAGATTAAAACACCGGCGCTAGTTAGTTACTTTGGGGAAAAATGATATGTAATGGTGTAAAGCTCACAAGAATTGAGCTTCCTAACCTCCTGTTAGGAAGTTTTGTTTTCTTTAAAGGGGACATATCATGCTTGTTTCTCCTTTTCACTATGCCAGACTAGGATGCCTGTAAAGCATTTCTGCCCTCAGTACGAGTCATTTAGTTCCTTCATTGCCCCACAATAGTGTTCTCAAAATCCTCATTTTAAGCCATTATGAAGCTCTCGTTGAAACACTCGGATCTCAGGATGACCTACAGTCACCTCCCAACGTCACAGCCCTTTGTGCTCTGATTGGTCAGTTCTATCGGGGGCTGAGCCAGCCTGTCCTTCTTCTTCTACTGTATTTTCCGGCAGGCTCAAAGCAGCGACCATGTATTGAGTCCCCCTACAGGCCAGAGCTTGTAATGTGTGAATGTGAGCTAGGGAGCTATGTACTGCTGCTGGTGGATGTGTTCCTCAGTGACGGTTTTGTGGCTAATGGACATCACAGAGGAGGAAGTGTTTTATCAGACTACTCCAATAAAAAGAAAGGTACCTCGTGTCGTCACGACAATTTAAATCTCGCGGCATCTCGCAATGACCTATTTTCAGAGGCATCAAATCTCGTTCTAGGATATCAGAAAAAATACAATATCTCATTTTTTGAAAATTAAGTGGGTGTAAGGTCTTGTTTTCAAATGTATTATATTATATGTAAGTATTAAATCATCCATCAGCATGATATGTCTCCTTTAAAGGTGCTATGGGGAGAATTTATTTCCGGCGACATAAAGACTTTGCTATCCATGAGCACGCGCGGCAACTGTCATAAAGATGTGACCCAAGCCAAAGCGTGTGTTTGTTGTGATGCTAATGAATGCAGCTCAGACCTTCCTCAGAACTCTGCATTGCTTTACAACTTCTTTTTTCAACAACTTACAGATGCAAAGGGACAAGGTAATGTATCTCTTTCTAGTGACGTAGCGGTAGTTTTTAATGTGTGACAACAAGCAATTTTTGGAAAACTTAGTATTGTAGTTTTGTAGCCGGCTATATATCTCTACTTACAGCCCGGTGCTCTAAGACGTGTCTGAATAATATAAATTTGCTCTAGTTTTAATTGTCTTGTTCCCAAAGTTGAGTATCCAGGCCAGTCCAGCCCTGTCCGACCCGACTGTGAAGCTAAGGAATAGCATTTATAGACAACCTATTTTGATGCTATAAAACTCATCTTAAAGTGTGTATTTCCATCAGGCATATATCTAAAAGTGAAACCTTTATTAATTATTTAGAAACTCCTCATAGCATCTTTAATGGCATAATTTCTGAAAGAGCTGAGTCCCCCTAAAAGTCATATCCTCAAATTTCCTGGTGCAACGCTAATATATTTATATTTTTTGACATTTGGTGTGTATACAACTTATGCTTGTACTTGCGGCCTCAGTTGGCCCCCTGGCCTTAGTTTGGACATCCCTGCTTCAGATCAAAGAGCACCTCTTACACCACAGTCATAACACGTTCACACCCGCTCTGCCACACACACACCCTCATCCAAATTCATTACCATTTAGTGTGAGTGCTGGAGGGATAAAAACATGGACAAAGATGAGATGAAAGAGAGACAATATCCAAATAAACAGAAAGAAACTGCCACTAAAGAGCGATAATGATGGTGACTTAAAGAAGTTAGTAAAGATCTGTTTGTATTTTACTGTGTGTGTGTTTGTGTGTGTGTGTATTTTCAGTGGAGGGATGGGGGGGTGCTTTTTGGCTCATGGTCCTGGAGTTGGGGGGTGGAGGTGGGGTCGCACCCAGAGACAAAACGTCCGTTGTACCGGTGTGTTAACTCCACGAAAAAGGCCGCTAATGCCCGCTAAGCATGACTGGCAGGAGGGGTGACCTCCCAGAAAACACTGCACACACACACACACACACACACATACACACATGCACACACACACACCCCGACAACAACACCCCCCCTCTGAAGCCTCTTCCACGCCTTCCTCATCACACAAAGCCGCTCGGCTTGGTTTTCGCAGCGCTGGCTCACACTTTCATGTGGCTCCAGAAGCCAAACTGCAGTTTTTGTGAGGAGGAAAAGAGCACAGAGCTGACTTCCTCTGAAGTGGAGACTTCTCTGGGCTGTTGCCCTGCGGTGGAGGCCGTCCTGGGTGCAAAACTGGGGACAAAAGACCCCGGCAAAATGATGACTCCAACAGTCAAAGTTTATTCCTCCTCAATAAGCTCAAGTAGTTCAGCTCTGATTTAGATCCACGAAGCCTGTTCCAGTGTTCGTCACATATTTGCACATTTTTCTTCCAGTAATGAGAATTTTTGGAGTTTTTTGGCTCGACTCAGACCTCAAATCAACATTTCAGGGAGGGAAAAGTTCACCTCATTCCATATCACTAAATCATCCGCCTGCACCTCAGTTTGCTCTTTTGATTTGAATGAAATTATTATGATAAGCCAAAGCATCATTTAATCCTGAATGATTCGTAGAACGATTGAAGGAGTAGCTGAACTATCAAATCAAATCAATCTACAGTTATATAGTTCTAAATATTAGCATGCATGTTCAATTAGAGGTGGATCTGGACCAAGTCTGGACTGTCTCTGGATATCTTTGTCCTCCTTGTACCTAAAGATCAAGTTTTGTTACACCAGTTTACACCAACAATACAACAATCATTGAACAATTCCAGTTTTATAGGGCAGATGAAACAAATTTTACACTCAACGAACAAAAGATGTAAATATTCATCACCTCAAAGATCGGAGAAAATAAAGAATTTGCATCCTACTTAGAGGGACTGTGTTGAGCCCACGTGGTGATATCCTTGACAGAATTATGCTGGTTTATAATGCAGTGCTGCCTGAGATCGAAGGTCATGGGCATTCAGTGTTGGTTATAAGCCTTGTGGCTTATGTGTAGAGATTTCTCTGGATTCTCTGAATCTTTTGATGATATTTTGGACTGTAGATGATGAAATCCCTAAGGGCACTTTCACATTTGGCCCACTTGTTTCGAACCGTGCTGCAGCGCGGTTCCCCCTCTCCCCCTCCCCCACTGGCTTGCGTTCACACTTGCAACATCGAACCATGCCCGCACCGACTTGCGTATTTACTGTTTGAAACAGCAGGGGGCGATATGCACCTAACTGGTTACCAAACCTGCTATGGAGAAAAACGAACAGGAGGCTACCAGGGTAACCATTTCCAACACCAAACAACCAATGTTTATGTCTTGCTCTCTTCTTAATTTTTTTCCTTCTAATGTGTTTTTTTTGTATCGTGTTTGAGACGGCATCAGCGACCCTCATTGTAAATCAAAACAAAGAAAAACAGCTATAGTAAAGTTTTGAATGTGTTTTTATATTAGCAAAGACGGTGTTTAAGCACCGGAAATGGAGTCCTGTGTAGGGATGCATACTGTGGACTGGTACTTTCATGTACCGGTCCCTAATGGGGTCTGTACCAGAATACCGTTAAGAATCTGGAAAAACGGTACTGTTATCGGTACTTAAACGTCTTTTAATATCTTGTAAAGTCTTTATTTTTTAAACAAAATTACGTGTTGTAGTATCGATAAGAGCATCGATAAGTATCAATACCGATGAGGAGTATCGGTATCTGTATCGGTATTGATAAAAACATATTGATATACATCCCTAGTCCTGAGTGCTATTATGGGTGTTTTACATAAACTCCCACGTTTATTGTGCAGCTCAGTCGATGAAATGGGCCCATTCTGCACAGATGAGATGGTTTCTGAAGAGGCCAGAGACGTTGAAACTTGCCTTTATATCACTTTTTCTACACGTCAACTCGCAGTCTTCTGTAAGGTGAGTGATAAAAGCCCACTCGTCGACTAGAGCCTAATGATTTCCACAAAGGCATTCCAAAAAAGTGTGGACAACCTGTAGTTGTTAGAAGTTACAGCGACCACAACACAGGCAGAGCTATGTACTCAGGGAGTCGTACAGCCGTGACGTCACACAGCAGCGGTCCCATACCCTGGAGTGCTTGCATTCACATCTGAACCGAGCCGTGACCGAGTCCTCTTCAATCGCACTGGAGACCACCTTCCAAAGTGGGCCCCGGCGTGGTTTGTTTGCATTCACACAACCAAAACAAACCGGACTTTGGGCTCAATCGCACCCGGATCCAGGACAGGGCCCCTAGTGGGAAAGCGCCCTGAATTTCTTTCACTTGTGCATTGCGAAAACATGTTCTGAATCTGCTGGGCTCTTTGTTCACATAGTTGTTCACAAATGGCCCTTTTCCACTAGCACACCTTGGCCCTACTCTACTCGGCTCTACTCGATTTGCGATTTTGCATTTTACCTCCTAAAACAAGCTAGTTTTAGTACCTACTCCACTCTGGTTGCAAGCGAGCTGAGTCAGTACTAAAAGATGACATCACTACTGATTGGTCAGACAATGTCGTCATCGATGAGTCATGAGCGCGACGACCTAGCATGCTAGCGGTAGCTACCATTAGCTTACCCTCCTACGTCTTTTCTTTGCAGCTCGATTGCTCTCGTCCTCAGCTTCATTCTGTTGTATAGCTTCCAAAACTCTCCCGTGCTTCTCAATGGGTATTTCTTCTTGCCACCTGCAGCCTTCTTCTGCTTTCCTTTTTTACTCGGTTTGTGACAAAAAGCCACAGATTGTTGTGTCGCGCTCAAAATTACGTCACTGCAGAGCCGCTCTCTGTTTACAGCGACACTGCACCCCGTTGGGCAGGTGACTGGGGCTAATGGAAAAGCAGCACAAGGCGACTAGAGTAGAGCCGGGTAGAGTCGAGTAGAGGAGAGTAGGGCTAATGGAAAAGGGCCAAAAGTGGTGAACCTCGCCCCGTCTTTTTGGGATGCCCCTTTTATACCCAATCATGACACTCACATGTTTCCAATTATCCTGTTAACCTGTGGAATGTTCCAAGCAGGTGTTTTTGGAGCACTCCTCAACTTTCACAGTCTTCTGCTGCACCTCTCCCAGCTTTTATTTGGAATGTGTTGCAGGCGTAAAATTTGAATTATGACATCCTCCTTGCATGAAGTCTTGGAGCATCATCCTTATCTCTGCTGCACTCAGACTTACTGCTGAAGTTATGAAGACATCGTTCTACCCTGACATTCAAATCTCTGCAGAACTGGATTCACACTAAAGCAGCTTGAGCTCTGCAGACCTCAAATTAACTTCTCCTTGGAAGAAGAAGTTTGTTTCCTTCCAGATCTCTGATTCATCTGCTCCTGTACCTGATATGAAGTACTGATTTAGGGGATTATCAGGCTAAACTGAAAATTCTTTCGTCTTGATTAATTTTTGGCACTCATAGGCCTGTTGAGGAGTAATAGGTCATCTGATTGATGGATGAATGCTGTCAAAATGAACCTTATAACAGCTTTTCACTCTGGCTGAACTTTGATAAAGCACGAAAGACTTCAGTTACCTCATTTTCAGATGCTGCAGCTTTATCACATATTTGTAAGATGGACTTAAATCAATTAAGATTGAAAGCTTTTGCTTATGCTTGCATCATTTAGGACAGACACAGTGGGACAGGTAAGTTCAGTTATAGCTAATTGTCAATGATGTTTGATTTAAAAGTTCAAGTTAAGAAATAATAATAAAAATGCTACTTTATGAAAATTCTTGAGGATGTAGAGCGATTCAAAAGAATGCATGGACACTTGCAGGGTTAAAAAATAAAAAAAATAAAGGACCCCTCTCCTGAAAACAAGAGCACACTGCCATCTTGTGTTTGAATTGTAGAAGTGCGACAGACTAGTCTCATTTAGAGCTGAGCTTTTTCATCCAGAATTCAATAAATACATATACAGTTCAGGCCAAAAGTTTGGACACACCTTCTCATTCAATGTGTTTTCTTTATTTTCATCACTAATTACATTGTAGATTCTCAATGAAGTAATGATGGCCACTTGTTTCTCTTAACTTAGCTGATTGGTTCTTGCCATAATATTAATTCTAACAGTTGTCTAATAGGTCTGTGGGCTGTGCATCAGCCTGACTACTGAAAAACACAAATGATGGTCCCAACCCCATTAAAATGCCAAGAAATTCCATTAATTAAGCCTGGAAAGGCACACCTGAGAAGAGAAAACCATTTTAGGTGACTACCTGTTGAAGCTCATACAGAGAATGACAAAAGTGTGCAAAGCAGTAATCAGAGCAAAGGGTGGATACTTTAAAGAAACTAGAATATAAGACATGTTTTCATTTATTTCACACTTTTTGTTAAAGGGACTGTGAGGAGAATCTATTACCTGCGACATTAAGACTCTGCTACCCATGAGCACGCGTGGCGACTGTCATAATGCTGCGTTCCAGTAACCTCGGAAATGGGAGTGACATCATCTCCGACCTATCAGCGTTCCAGTTGAAGTCTGAAAAAAACATGCCGATCTACCAGACTATTGTTAGCTGTTGTTAGCACGCCCTGCGTTGTGGAATGAAGAATGTGATTATCACTATGGCAGCATTTTTGTAAATATAAGTCTAACAATACTATGTATACAGCTGATCTAGAGCGACACACCCCAGTCAGAAGTGCAAATAAATGGATTATTACAGGAGCTAAATAACTGTTCACACTGGGGGCATCCATCTTCTATTGTCAACTCGGGGGTGGCGAGGTTTCACCGAGTTCCCAGTAGGAAATTCAGACTTCGGGGGACGTTTGAGTTGCAGTTTCCTACTCGGAACCCAGAAATTCCTACTTCTGACTACAACTGGAACGCACCACAAGCCAAAGCGTGTGTTTGTTGTGATGCTAATGAATGCAGCTCGGACCTTCCTCAGAACTCTGCATTGCTTTGCAACTTCTTTTTTCAACAACTTACAGAATGCAAAACGACGAGGTAATGTATCTCTTTTTAGTTACGTAGCGGTAGATTTTGATGTGTGACAACAAGAAAACTTAGTATTGTAGTTTTGTAGCCGGCTATACATCGCTACTTACAGCCCGGTGCTCTAAGACGTGTCCCAATAATAGAAATTTGCTCTAGTTTTAATCATCTTATTCCCGAAGTTGAGTATCCAGGCCAGTCCAGCCCTGTCCGACCCGACGGCGAAGCTAAGGAATAGCATTTATAGATAACCTATTTTGATGCTATAAAACTCATCGATATGTGCGTATTTCCATCAGGCATATATCTAAAAAAGAGATTTTTTTGCAATTACTTAGAAACTCCTCACAGTCCCATTAAGTACATAATTCCACATGTGTTCATTCATATTTTTGATACCTGCAGTGAGGATCTACAATGTAAACAGTGATGAAAATAAAGAAAATACATTGAATGAAAAGGTGTGTCCAAACTTTTGGCCTGCACTGTAGATTAAAAACTTACTTTATTTCTCCATGGTGTCAATTTTGTATTAATATAATAAGTGATTGATGGAGGTCTCCTCTTCTTACCAATGTTTTTGGAGTAAACAGGCACCAGCACGTTCACCAGTCGCTCTGCAGCCAGCAGACCCAAACACAGCAGCACCAGTCCCTGCAGAGCCCAGGAGCCTTTGGGCCAAACATACGGTAGCAGGAGTCTCACCTTCCTCCCAAAACCCTCCCAAGCTGAGGGGGAGGGAGAGGATGGACAGCTGGGTGGATGGATCTGGATGAAGATGAGTTAAATTTAGATAACATAGTAGATATTTAACAATCCTACTGATCAAAGTTTAAAGACAGTGAAGCGCTACAGTGAAAAAACTCACTCACTTCAACTTTAATGTCTCCTGGTTTCCCTCCTCTTCCTCTTCTCATGTCGTCTGCCATCTGATTCAGCTTCAGGAGTCAAACTTTCACTCCAGCAGACCGACCACACAGTCATGTGATCCTCAGGAGGTATTTCATTAACTGGAGCCCCCTGACCTGCTGTGATGGTGTGTCGGAGTGAATACACACACGCACAGGAGCTTTGGATGCTTTGGTCAGCATTTCGCTTTGGCCATTGACAGGGAAGTGTGCGCTCATGTGTGGGTTGTAGTGATTTTGTTTGCAGTGTTGTTCTCTTTTGTGTGTCCTCTTGTTCTTGTGGCTGCAGCTTTTGGTCATGTTTTGTTTTATTTATTTATTTTTTTGGATGATACATTACAGCAAGATGCACAAGATTGGAGAAATCAGACCAGTTTGGGAATCAACAAAATATTAAAGGGATAATTCAGGTTTGTTGAAATGTTGTTGCCTGAGGCATTCGTCACCAGAAAGCAGGGTTTGTAAAATAGCTGATACGCAGCAGTCAATGGCAACACCAAAATCCTTGTAATTACCACACTGTAAGGGTTAAACTACAAAAAAATACTGAGTTGGCTAGACTAGATGCTACAGCTATGTTAATTGAAAACCAATTCCAGTTGAGAGTCAATAACAATTCCCTCAAGGAATCAATATTAGCCTTTTTCTGATGAACTCCCTAAAAATTCTAAAGTGTGTATAAAATATGATACAACAGGCTTTAAGGGGTTCAAAAAGGTCCACAAACATGTCTTTGACAAACATTTATTTAGAGTACTTAAAATAAAAGCAAAATCTGAAGTAGCCTATATGATTTGTTGACACTATGCATTAAAGGGTTAATCTTTTCTTACAAGCAATCATTTATTTTGCTCTACTCCTGACTGGGGATCATTGCTGGGAAACTGGGAGAGATGTGGAAATCCTTCACAGACATGCCTATGGTTGTCATGGTTACACATACCCCTTTTCCACCAAGCTGGTTCCTGGTGCTCGTGCTGGTGCTAGATCCGGTTCGCAGTTTGTTCAAGTGAGAACCGGTTAAGAACCGTTTGCTTTTCCACAAACGGGTGCCGGGCAGAGAGCTACGTCATCACGTCAATGTATACGTCTGCATACGTCACGACAGTTTCCAACAACAACTAGCGCCAAATTTTATCGCCACAACAAAGATGGAGGACTACGTTGCGATTCAAGTGTTGCTGCTGGCTTTTCGAGCCTTCCTTGGAGAGCAAAATTTGGCAATCCAGCAAGTTAATGCTGCTCGACGATTATGCAAGGTTGTCTCCTCCACTGACCACTGCTGTTTCGTTTTACTATCCATTGTTATCTTCCAACTTATCTTCTTACTGCTTACCCCAAACTCGTCTTTTTAAAAATGGCTCTCTTATGTGTTTTTACTCTGCTTTGGTTGGTCAATAATCCCCCCCCAGCCCCTGACGTTAGCGCGTAGCCCCCGACGTAACATGGTTCTTTCTGCTGGCCCAGCAAAGAGTTGGTGCTTGCCAAGCACCGGTTTTGAGAGCCAGCAACCGGTGCTTAGTCTGTGGAAAACCAAAGAACTGGTGCTAAGTCTGGCTCTAGCTCCGAACCAGCCCTGGAACCAGCTTGGTGGAAAAGAGGTATCAGTGATACTCAGAAAAAACTGCTCTGCTCAGAAGTTTACCGGGAAAACTTGGTAGAGATTGTCTTTGACGAGGTTCATATGTTTTATGATACATCTGTGTGGTATAATTTAATGTAAGACGATAGTCTAAGGTACTTTAAGCTAATGCCTAACTGTCGTTAGCTGTTGCTAACCGTTGTTAGCCTTCAGCCACTATGTGTGGCCGCTACATCATATGTGGCAGTGTTGCTTGATGTGGATTGTTTTGTGATGAGTATGACAAGCCAAACGATTATCCAGTCACAAGCTGCAGTTGTTTTTGAAGGCTCTGCTTCTAGAATCATTTTGAATGGCTCTTTCCCAGATGGATTAGTCAAATATTTCCGTGGCGGATAAATTGAGCTGTCCATCTGGCATGTCAGCTTAGGAGATTCGGTAAGGGAATCAGTCTTAAAAGAGTCGAGCAAATATGCTGAATCGATAATGGCACTGGTATCAGCAGAATCTTAGCAATTCCCTTATCAGTTCTTTCTGCTTCATTTACAAATCTTGATTTTAAGAAGTCATGGTAGACAACAAAAGTGGTTTTGTCTTAATTTTCAACAAATCGGTAAAAGTGTGAATT
Source organism: Scarus forsteni (assembly GCA_036419115.1). Classification (NCBI taxonomy): domain Eukaryota; kingdom Metazoa; phylum Chordata; class Actinopteri; order Labriformes; family Labridae; genus Scarus; species Scarus forsteni. The sequence goes on from JAZDUH010000033.1 coordinate 5,406,306, forward strand.
CTTAAAGATTCGGATTGAAAAGCAAATCCTTCATGGCTTTGGAAAAAACAAAATCAATGCTACAGTGAGATCTTGGATTTTTCTTCAAATGCTTTACTTAATGCATTTGTGACAATATATGTAAAAGTTCAAGTAAAATTCAAGTACAATATAACTCAATAACCAGTATAAAAAGTAAAAAGTAGCTGAAATGGGCTGACGGTAATAGGTGAAAAGTGAGTAACTCCACATCAGACCTTTTTCAAAGTAACTGGTCACTTTGAATAAATCATCATATATGGTAGTTACTCAACACTTAACCTGGTAAGAGGGACCAGACAGAAAAGAATCAAATTCAGAGACATAGACAGAAGAATAGAAACAAGCATGTCGATTTTATTAGTAAAGAGTAACAAACCAGCGGGTGGATGGAGTAAGAAGAGGCAGAATATACAGACGTGTGCTGATCCACACACAACATGAAGCACAAAGTCTCAGCAGGGAAACGGCACAAGAAGCATTCAACACGAGCCACCACGGAGCTACGCGGCTCTATAAGCCAGGACTGATGCATCATGGGACAGAAGCAACACCTGGACTGTTGGCGTGGGCTTTAACTCTCTGGAGGAGAAGATGCAAATTAACCAATCAACCTTTTCCAGTTTATGAACTGTTTGAAACTGTCGTGGAGAATCTTCGCTCTCAGAATAGCGGGGTGGAAGTCTAATGCAGTCCTAAGGTGAATGGTATTAGCGTGGCAAGTACAAGGCTCAATCAGGCTGATCGTGGCTCAATCCTGAAAGCTTTCTGGGGACAATTGACAAGGATTTATCCATCTGTGTCCTGTTCAAGGCGACGCAAGCTGTGGGGCTCAATCGGGGCTTACATGTCTCAAACTGGGCTTGAACGGGGCTGATGCCGTGTCAGCGGGATGAAAATTCGTGGAATCATGTCGTATCGTTGTACTGACCTTATTGAAACGGGACGAACGCCCCCGAAGCGTTGTAAAAGTGAAACTGATGGTGTATTTATGGAGTGTAACTGGGGGAGAGAAAATCATTTCTCCCCTCATCATGCCGGTCACACCAGCCTTGCCAATCGTGTACATTCATGCTAAATCGCCATGAGAAACGGGAATGTGGGACTGGGGCATTATGAAATCTTTTGGTGTTTTATCAAAGCTAATAAGTTATCTCAACCCTCAAGAAGCTGTGTTTTGTTGATTTTATCAAAGTCTTGTTTGTGAAAACTAACTTTTTTATCATCTACCTCAAATTATTGTAACTAGGATACAATACTTTTATCATGTATTTATTGTAATCTTCAAATTTTTCCTGTTATAATGGTTTGGTACTTGTGCATTTTTCAGTTGTGGTAACTCTTCTGAATTCCTTTAATGCATATTTCTACTTTTGTAGACTGTCGTAATGCTGCGTTCCAGTAACCTCGGAACTGGGAGTGACATCATCTCCGACTTATCGACGTTCCAGTTGAAGTCGGAAAAAAACATCCTGATCTACCAGGCTATTGTTAGCTGTTGTTAGCACGCCCTGCGTTGTTGTTCACAAATATCAAATGAAGAATGTGATTATCACTATGGCAGCATTTTTGTAAATATAAGTCTAACAATACGATGTAAACAGCTGATCTAGAGCGACACATCCCAGTCAGAAGTGCAAATAAATGGATTATTACAGGAGCTGAATAACTGTTCACACTGGGGCATCCATTTTCGATTGTCAACTCGGGGGTGGCGAGGTTTCACCGAGTTCCCAGTAGGAAATTCAGACTTCTGGAGACATTCCAGTTGCAGTTTCCTACTCGGAACTTGGAAATTCCTACTTCTAACTACAACTGGAACGCACCAAGACGTGACCCAAGCCAGAGCGTGTGTTTGTTTTGATGCTAATGAATGCAACTCGGACCTTCCTCAGAACTCTGCATTGCTTTACAACTTCTTTTTTCAACAACTTACAGGATGCAAAGTGATGAGGTAATGTTTCTCTTTCTAGTTACGTAACGGTAGTTTTTGATGTGTGACAACAAGCAATTTTTGGAAGACTTAGAATCGTAGTTTTGTAGCCAGCTATATATCGCTACTTACAGCCCGGTGCTCTAAGACGTGTAATATAAATAATAAAATAATATAAATTTGCTCTAGTTTTAATCGTCTTGTTTCCGAAGTTGAGTATCCAGGTCAGTCCAGCCCTGTCCAACCCGAACGGAAGGCTAAGGAATAGCATTAAAAGATAACCTATTTTGATGCTATAAAACTCATCTTAAAGTGTGTATTTCAATCAGGCATATATCTAAAAGTGAGACTTTTTTGTAATTACTTAGAAACTCCTCACAGTCCCTTTAAATCAACACAAATGTGGCGTGGTCAGTAACCCACACACTTAATCTTGTACATTGGCTGGACCAGCCTGATTCAAAGTCAGTTATCAGGCTGATCCATCCTGCCTAGCTCCAATCTACAATAAATGTGTGCGAGCAGAAAGAGGAACATTCTATGAGTGAAAAAATTAGCATAGATGCTAACAGCTTTGTGTTGTCAGATCTGGACTGATTCAATATCAGATTCAATGTCTGTAATCAACAAAAAACCCCACTGACAGCATGCCTCAATAGAAAGTAATTTGTCGCTCAACTTCTGACGTTTTGGCCATAGATCATTCTTCGTAGTGGCTTACATTTTACGTCACACTATGGCAGAAGCATCCTCTAACTGCATAATCTGATTAGCCCGTAATAAAAGTGGTTGATTGAAGGATTATCCAATGATCTACTGGATTTGCTTTGAAAGGCTCCGCCCATTCCCAAACACTTTCTATGAGCTCTTTCCCAGATGGACTAGAGAATAAATACCGAAAGGTACATCTGATGTGTCAGGCTGGTGAGCATAAAGGAAGCATTAACAAATTTATATGTCATTTTGATTTGTTCTCCAGAGAGTTAAAGCCAGGCCAAACATACAACCAGGCGTCAAGAGGACAACAAAAAGAACTAAAAGGTGAAGCAGTGCTGACTTTAGACGGATATTTCTTTACATACTGTACAACAAAACCTCCTGATTATTTCCAGAGTTAGTTTGGATCCAGAGGAGCAGAGCGGGAAACATCTGGGCAGCAAACATGGTCGTCTTTACTGGAAACTATCATCAGTTTGAACAAACAGATGGCTCCATATTCTATTAAAATGCTGAATATTATTGATTGAAAGGCTGCCTCATGTGGACCCTGAGTGCTAGGCTAACATACTGCAGGCTGGATCATCTTTTTAAGGTGATATCTGGATGTCTGCGGTAAAATAAATGCTCATTACTGTCCACTAAATGCTTGCAGGGTTGGAGCTGGGCGCCGTGAGAGCAAAAGCATGGCGGTGAAAGCAGAGGACAGTACTCGTGATGGCAGAACACATTCTACAAGAAATTTACATTCATAGGTAGAAATGGGACATTAAATCGCCTCTTCCGTTTGAATCAGAGAACAGTTCAGCAGCCACAGTTCACACAGAAACCCAAACACGACGGTATGTTTGTCACTCTTTAGATTTGCTTTTTCACAAATGTACAAACAGAAAAGGCTGCAGGTGGAGTCCACGTCCACCGTAACACCAAACGCCACAGGACAGAGCTCTAACCTGATTTCTAAACCATCCCTGGTGGATTTACATGCAGGTTTTCCCTGATTATTCTACTTTTTTTGTAAACTATCTATGCTCCATTTTGAACAAATTATCTGTAAACAGTGAAACAGCAAAACCAATCTGTTCAGTGCCCCTTCTATTGTCCTTTAAGGTCCAGTGGTTTAATCCAGGAGGCTCTTCGGTCATTTTTCATCTGTTCCAGGCCTTAGTCATTGTTTTTCAAGACAGTTTAGGACTTATTCCTCCATAATCTGATGTAAACAGCTCCAGTGGTTGATCGTCCAGGATGTGAAATTTGCTTCTGTCCAATCAAGGTCCATCTTGCACATCAATCTCATCCTGGTCACTCTCGCAAACACGATATTTTACACTCAAAATGTGTCCTGGAATAAATAAACATTCAATAAATTAAAGGCCTCATTTCTACTTCCACATCAGAAAACGTCCCACGTTGGCTGTCTGAAATGCTGAAATGATGAAGAACTCGTCTGTGGTATCATAAGTGCTCTGGTATGTTTCTTTGTTGATTAAAGACAGTAAACAAGGGTGTCTGTTCTGTGGATTTTTTTCTGTAATATATTCTCAGTGCAATTGGGATTTTCCGAAAAGTTACAGCAGAAGATATTAGAGGAAGAAGGCAAAATTACGGCTTTATTCAGTAGTTCTGCAGAAAGAAATAATCTGATTTTTTTTAAACAATAAGCAAGGCCAGGGTTAAAATGAGCAACATTTTTGCACAACAAAATCCAACTCAATCCTCAAGTTTATCCCTGAAAAAGTTTTTTGGAGTGTTTTTCATCACGAATATGACCTGAATGCTTTAGATACCTTCCCAATAGAATCATAAAGATGTGTTTTGGAATTCCAAAATACAAAACTAGACTTTATCCCAGCTGGCATTGTGTGGGAGGTGGGGTACACCCCAACTACAGGGTCACATGAGATGGACAACCACCCACGCTCATGTTTATACCTAAGGGCAATTTCAAGTCACCAAATAACCGACTGAGTATTTTTTTTATGGTTTGTGGTAGGAATTCAGAGTGCCTGGAGAGAACCCATGCATGTGGGAAGAACATATAAACTCCAGAAAGACCCTGCAAACACAGAAATGGAGCCCACAGCCTTGCTGCGGCGAAGCACCTACACAACCTGCTGCAAAGAAACCGTTCAATTACATCTCCCATCTTTGCCATTTCAAAGTTAAAGCCTTTCTCTGCACCTGTTTCTTGCAGAATGCTTTTGTTTTGCAGGTTTCACAGGTCAGTTTTTCATAAATTGTGTCTTTTGTGTGTGTACTTTTCATGGTTCTTTCTAAGCTTTCTATATATGCTAATTTTTTTGGTTGATATTTATGGAAAAGTAGAGCTGTGACAGCTTCTAGATGCAGCAACAACGTAGCACCCAAGCTCCTGGTTCTCGAGTCGAACCTGGCACACGTAAGTCTAAAATCGCTGAAATTAGTTAGCACAGGACTCATGGCTGTTTTCTGAGACTGTTGTGCACATGCATGAGAGGTAATCAGCTGGACCTGACTGATTTAATGTGAATATAGGGGTGTAACGAAATTTCTTGCCACGAAATTTCGCGAAATAAAAAATGACGAAATAAAATTAAAAGATGCACGAAATAAAAAACGCGAAGGGGCGCGTGCACCACTAAGACTGGTGATTTTTTACCCTCCTCGCCTACCATAGCAAAACACTGGCTTCAAAATGGAGGAAGACGAGGTCGAGGAATTAGCTGACGCTCCTTCGTCAAACAAATCGGTTGTGTCGACCTATTCTGGCTCCCCATGCAAAAGATGAGACAACGGTGAGAAGATCGCGAACAAAACAACAACCGCGTGCACAATATGCCACCACGGTTCGCTGTTTACTGCGGCAAGTACAACTACCAACTCTATTTTTGTGTAAGTCTGCATAAAAAACAATATTTGATTTTTGCATCTACTGTTGAGTTGACAGAATTTGATCATACTTGAAGATCAGAAGTATATGCACTGTTATAGGCTAAATATTATAGTTCACAGTTCAGACATTTATAGGTCTAAACTGCAGCTCTGAGGACTGCTATTTGTTTATCTTTTCATTCAAGAATGTAGTTATCCTGATTGTTACAGCAACAAAGCACTTTTTATTGAGATTTTATGTTTGTATTTGCACTGGAGTCTAAATAAGGGGAAAAGACTACTTTTTTTTTGTTTTTTTTCAAAGAGCATTTATTTTGTACTGATGCAGCAATATTTTTTGTATGTCTGCATTAGGAAAAAAATAAAGAAAATGAGATTTTTGCACAACTTCCTACTGTTGAGGATTTTCTATAATCTTTATTTTGTATCGTGAGTATTTCGTATCATGAGCCCTGTTTCGTATTTCGTATCGTTTCGTGAGTTAACCATTTTGTTACACCCCTAGTGGTAAATCATGCAGATCCATCTTGCCAAACTCCACTCTACAATGACTGAGAGTGGCCCAAAGTGGCACGGCCCAATCAGACAGCAGGAAATCTAAGCATGACAGTTTAGCATCAATGCTAACAGCTTTAGAAGCACTTTTATCAGAATTTGACTACATTTCTTTTTAAATGAAATACAAATGACACCACAAACTTTTCTATAACAGATATTTTCACTCCACTTTGGACATATTTAATGAGAATTTGTTTTACGAAGTGGCTCAAGTTCTGTAGTGCAGCAGCTCCCGCCCACTAGATTACCTGATTGGCCAGTAATGAATGTAATTGATGGAACGATTGTCCAATTACCTGCCAGATTGAAAGTTTCTGCCCACCCCAAACACTTTCTATGGGCTCTTTCCCAGAAGGACAAGTGAAATACATTGAATAATCCCAGTTCTCAAAGTTTTGCACTCTGCAAATGTAAAGCCAAAAGTTGACGGCTTGGTTGATCATGTGGCGTGAAGTCTGTTAGTTTAGGATGTTACCCTACAAGGTTTGGCTCAAGGACAGGTGTACATTCACACTCTTGCTAGGGAACTTGCATCTATCACTAAACAGACAGAACATCTGATGTCAAGGTTAGCATGTTAATTTAGCGTGATGCATTTTCTTATAAACTTAAAAACCCTTTTGTGATCAAACTTTATGGGAAAATGGACGATATGAAGCCTCCATTTTGTCACCTTAACCTGGTAAAATAATCATTAAAAATATAAATAAATGTTTCCTTCACAGTGAGTTTGCTCTAAATGCTTTTTTTGTGTAATCAGCCACATTTCTTTGGGTTCTTCTTCAGGGTTTTTGATGATTTATGGGACCTGCGTTACATGGAATAGACAACCCCTGGTGGACTAAATCAGAAGCGGTGTTAGTCGTATATAAATTTGTACAGTGATGCATTTACAGGCTTTTCTGATTGTTTGCTCTCGAGGCGGTGAAGTGGTGTGACGGTTCAACAGCAGAAAATGATAAAGTTTTACTCCACAGGAAGAATTCAGGCACCCATGCTGCTGCTCACCAGCCCTTTAATATTAGTGATGGGCCGAACGTCATGCAGCTGTTTCCTTCTGTCAATAAAAGTGGACAAACGCGTCGTATCCAGGGGCGTCTTGGAGTACTCCCCTCCGTGTGCTCCCCCTCGACCCACCCACGGGTGCTGCAGGCAGGAAGTAGCGCTCGGCCTCTTCCTGGGATCCTGCTGCAGCACCGAGGCCACGAAATCCCTCGCCGCCTGGCTCACACCGCTGAAGTACTCGTCCGGGAAGCAGAAGTCCAGGCGGCAGATGTTGACGCAGGTTTCCTCAGGAGATTCGTCCAGAAACGGGGAGACGCCACTGAGCATCACATAGGCCAGGACGCCGACGCTCCAGATGTCGGTGGAGACCGACACCGGGGTGCCTTTGATGAGTTCTGGAGCGGCGAATTCTGGGTTACCAAGAAGGAGGTGAACATAACGGCGGTGGGCGGAGAGCTGGACGGCGTCACCGAAGTCGATGAGTTTGATGTTTGGGGTGGGCGTGTGGAGGTCCACCATGATGTTTTCCGGCTGAGACACAGAGGAATGGAGTCACAACAAGATGGACGGAGACTTTATATCACATGACCATGCATTTAGAAACACTTCACACTGAGGCTGTCACAGTGAGCGGTAAATTAATACGCCACATCTAAGACACCACATGTTTCCTAAAATAACCTACAAGTCCGTGTAGGTGATCGTAGAGGACATCAGAGCATGCCGTTAGCCACAATGATTTGAAAAGGGTGTCATCAGGCACAGTTCATAAGCATCATTTTTAAATCATTTGCAACACATTTCTACGTATTTTTCCATATTTTTAATATTTATCCTTTTTCTAATCTTGTATTTGTATAAAGAGATTTTTCATGCCCTGTCCTGTAGGATTTTATCTTGTAAATATTTGAACTTAAAGGTGCAATGAGGAGAATCTATTACCAGTGACATGAAGACTCTGCTACCCATGAGCACGCGCGGTGACTGTTGTAATGCTGCGTTCCAGTAACCTCAGAACTGGGAGTGACATCATCTCCGACTTATTGGCGTTCCCATTGAAGTCGGAAAAAACATGCTGATCTACCAGGCTATTGTTAGCTGTTGTTAGCTCGGGGGTGTTGAAGTTTCACCAAGTTCCCAGAGGAAAATTCCGACTTCGGGGAACGTTCCAGTTGCAGTTTCCTACTCAGAACCTGGAAATTCCTACTTCTGACTACAACTGGAATGCACCAAAAGACGTGACCCAAGCAAAAGCGTGCGTTTGTTGTGATGTTAATGAATGCAGCTCGGACCTTCCTCAGAATTCAGAATAACTTTACAACTTCTTTTTTCAACAACTTACAGGATGCAAAGTGACGAGGTAATGTATCTCTTTCTAGTTACGTAGCGGTAGTTTTTGATGTGTGACAACAAGCAATTTTTGGAAAACTTAGTATCGTACTTTTGTAGCCGGCTATATATCTCTACTTACAGCCCGGTGCTCTAAGACGTGTCTGAATAATATAAATTTGCTCTAGTTTTAATTGTCTTGTTCCCGAAGTTGAGTATCCAGGCCAGTCCAGTCCTGTCCAACCCGACCGCTAAGCTAAGGAACAGCATTTATAGATAACCTATTTTGATGCTATAAAACTCATCTTAAAGTGTGTATTTCCATCAGGCATATATCTAAAAGGGAGACTTTTTTGTAAGTACTTCGAAACTCCTCACAGTCCCTTTAAATGGTTTTATACCTATAATTCTTTTAGATTTCACTTCTGTTCTACTTAGCTGCTCTGAAAAAGGAAAAGCCTTCCAATCTGATTGTACATTTTGTTTATTGACAATAAAGGGCATTCAGTCCTTTTCTATTCTATTTATTTAGACTGAAAAAGCCTGTTATGAGAAGGGTTCTATGGGTTTTATCATCAACCATGACTTAACTGCAAAACCTAAGTCATATTTTCAGGTCAAAAAAATCCAAAACACTTATTCTAATCCACATTCACCTAACTTTTCAAGATAAATATCTTACTTTATGGAATAAAAGGCAAAAATAGGGCATTAAATTGCTTGTTATGAAGAGGAAGTATCTGCCAATGAAACAAGGAAAGTTTGACTCAGTGAGGCTCTTAAATTAAGGTTTAATATCTGCTCAAGTTTAATGTCTGGTCTTATTGGCAGATTATTTTACTCATTATTACAAGCAACTCTGGCAGAAATTTTAGGCAATTATGGATTAGAATAGTGAGAAGTTTTTTGGCTTGAAGCTGAACAAATACAATTCAGTTTCTGGATGACTTATCTAATGTTTATTTATATACAGTATATATATATTTTATATACAGTATATATATATATATATATATATATATATATATATATATATATATATATATATATATCTATATATATATATATATATATATATATATATATATATATATATATATATATATATATATATATAGATATAGTCTTTGGGGGACGGGGTGAACTTGTTTGGGTGTAAAGTATATGTGTTTGCATAAGTAAAAAATGGGAAATTTGTACGTTGTCATGGATGCATGTTGATAACCCAATAAATATAAAGAAAAAAAATTGGACAAATTCTGTCATTTAGATCAGAGTTTTCGAAGTGTACAACAATATTGGATGCTCTGCTTAAGTTAAAAGAAGAACAAACAATTAAGGGCAGAAAAAGATCCAATTAATGGTAAAATGATAATAATAAAATCCAGATGTAAACCACGCTGATTCTGGGAGTGCCAAGAAGCTGCACTTACGCACCACCATTGTAAAAACAACTTTTTACCTCAGCATGCCAAAACATGATATTGGATTAGAGGTTTTCTTGGAAGAGAACCTCAAAAAATATTATTTAAATGTCTTAGACCAGTGTAAACTCAATAGCAATTAAAATATGGGACCTCCAGGCCTAGAAAATGTTCATATATATGCACTGAATTCTTTTTAAATTCTTTACTCTGCAGTCATGAAAGTAAAGCCGTTTTTCTGTAGCTGCTGTATCTTAAGTGGGATCATTACTTATTAAGTTGAATAAATTCTTTTTCAATAACACCAAACCTCCTTTTACTGAAAAAACAACATTGAAGTAAAATATTTATATAACTGTGAGAAACCTAAACCACTCAAGAGCACATAAAAATGAAATAAAGCTCACACTAAGACAATAGTTTAAGGTAGATGAGTATATATATGTTTTTAATATTAAATAATAATCAGCTGTTCTTACCTTCAGATCCAGATGTGCCACTCTGCTGGTATGAAGGTGCTGCAGAGCCTCCAGAGTTTCCTTAATGAAGAAGGCCACCTTCTCCTCCATCAGCTCATCGTGAGCCACCAGGTAGTCAAGCAGGCGGCCGTCCTCCAGCCTGATACACAAATATATTCATTTATTATCTAAAGCTCTGTTTTATGAAGAATATTAACATAAATTAATTATTATGGCACAACAGTTCAGCTTTCAACAAGTAATAGTAGGGTTTTGCAAAATATGAAATTACATATAAAGTGCAGGAACAGACAGAAAACTAAGAAAGCTTAATTTAAGCCACTTCCTTGATAAATGTTACGCATCACAAAATTAAAGACACAAAATGTAGTTTACTGTACTTCTGCACATTTTCCCCTAAAATTGCAAAGTTTTTCTATCTTTCTAGTTTATTGCAGTTTTGATCTTGATAATAATCCATGTACATCTGTCCTTTATCACGCAGAAATGTTTGATATGATGTCTGTTTTCCCACGTGTCAATCAAACCAGGCTACATTAACCCTATCATGCATGAATTATCACATCACAAAGATATATATTTTTTAAAATGTTTGTTTTTTCTTTCAAACAAGTTAAATATCATGGACATTTTTTATATTTTGGACACCATGCACCAGTGGTATAGACTTAGTTTGTGGAACTTAGAGATCTCCAAAAATTTGTATTTGACAAACATTTATTACGACTAAATAAAAGAAAAAGCTAAATCTGAAGTAAAACACAAGACAAGTGTTTGGGACTTTATCACCTGGTAGTTTGACATGTTGCAGCAACCAAAAGGGAATAAAAGTTGTTCCAAACATCTGCCTGCTGTCGTGCATGAAAGGGTTAATGATGGGGCTAAAGAGTGTGTGACTCAAACTCAGTCCCCGTGGTCTGAGGACACTTTTGTTGACGTGAGACTTACAGCTCCATCACCAGCATCAGAGAGGTGGGAGACTCATACGTGTCCAACAGCGCCACCAGCTGGTGATTGTGCACGTGAAGGAGGACGTCAGCCTCGTGAGCCACCTGCTCCTTCTTCTGCATCTTCTTACTCACAAACTTCACCGCAACCTGGAGGGAAACATGCACAGAAAGTGTTCTTCTTTTAGGAGATCGTTCTCAGCTGCTGTCAGGCTGAGGTGGTGTTTTTTTATTTTCAAACAAGCATAAAAGCAATGGCAAAATAATGTTTCAATAACGAGACAGTTGTCATGTACGGAAGAGATTTAGGGCCACTGAGAAAAAAAATATTTCTCTAAAGACAAAAAAGTCAGAATTCTGAAAAAAAGGCAGAATTCAGTGGCCCTAATCCTCTTCTGTAGTCATGAAACCTTGACTACTTGAATATCTGAAATGTCTTCCTACCTATATTTTAATAAAACAAAACAAAAAATAATAATTTTGCAGTTTAGGCCATTACATATGACCATGACTCAAACCCATTTTGTTATCATTTTATGCCCCATTATTTTGGGGTTGCATTTTCTGTGAACTTTTCGTTCTTTTTGGAACATAACAAAAAAAAAAAATCTCTACATTGACCATAATCTTCATGAGAATTAGTAGAACTTCCTCTTCTGTTAAAACACAATAAAAGCTGTAGGAATAAATTTGAATTACATATTTCGAGTATAAATGACTAAACCTTAGTATCACCGCTTCTATAAAAATAAGTGCATTTTTTAGGTCATATGCAGAATTTTATACTTTATTTACCTAGCTAGATATATAATATTGTTTTGTTCAAGTTATATTTGTAAGTAAAGTTTCTGAATCCTTTCCTGACATAACTGTGCTATAAAGCGCTTTATTGTCCTCTTGTAAAACACTACATTATGTTGATTAATTTGTCTAAAATGTACATCATGAATGAAGTTGATGATGTTTTTTTGTGACTGATTTTGTGATTTAACTGAAGCTCAAAAATCAAACCAAAGTTGTTGATCATGAAACATAACTGCAACCATAAACACCTCACCAGCTGTAAAAGCATTAACCCCTTCAAGCCTGTTTCATATTTGATACATACTTTTATGATACCTCTTTCCAATCAAAATGATCAACAAATACCAACAATAAAATCAGAAAAAATTATTAAAAAGTCCTCAAGTGGATTATAAGACCTTATGTATCAAATGACAAAAAATATATGTTTATGTTAAATTTTATGGAAATTTTCATTTTTTCAGATTTCAGTATAGAGTGAAATAAACATTTCAGCTTCAGGCTTTAAAGGGTTAAACATCAATTCATTACAATGATAGATGAAGTTAAATAATAAACAAAATTTTAAAAGTATCTTTATGACCTCTTTCTTTGTTGACTTGTTGAGACATTTCTTCACCACTGAAAAACGCCCCCTAGTGAAACAAAGTAAAAACAGTCAGCATGTAAAATATAAAATCAGAAATGGACATAAAAGGTGAATTAATTGTTGATATTTTACCTTCCAATCTCACTGATCTCCGTGAAAGCTGACTCAAAGTTTTCTTTCCACTGGATCCCTGTTCCATCATAACCTGAGTCTGGAAAAAACAAAATAAAGGTTAATAAACTTATTTTTTAATTTCTGTCTCAACCTGGGAGTTTCTCTAGTACATGTATCATGATGTTCAGTATGGAGATGTTGTGTAGATAAATGCAGGGCTGTCTCATGATAAAATAAAATTTATAAATATAAATATCAAAGCTTAAGTGAATGGTCTGTTGTGCACATTATGAACCTTTATGTAGGGATGGGAATCACAAACCAATTCCAGTTGAGAATCGTTAACAGCTCCATTAAAGAATCGATATCATGAGTCTTCTTTCACATCAATTTCCTTTATCAATTCCTTCCACTGACAGAGTTCAGAAGCGCCAGAAGTGCAAACGGAGGACCAGCTCACATGTTCATGAGGCATTTTTCTGCAGGTTTTTCTTTTGTATTTAGTAAGGATGCACCGAATATTCGGTGGCCGAATATATTCGGCCGAATAATGCTAAAAAAGCCATATTCGGCCTTTGGTGGAGTGAGGTAATAGCAAGGCCAAATAGTACCGTGTGACGCAATGAAAAAATCAACTACGTCATTGCGTGTGACTGTGGCTAAGCAGACTAAGGCTGTCACTTTTCCTAAAAATCAAACTCAAAACGTGGGGGACGAGCGACTAAACTGCATTTCACAGAACACACAGCCTGGTCTTTGATTTTAAGTTTGCCATCAACGGTGTAGAACCAAAACTACTTCCACGCAGCTCTCCTCAGAACATTCAGAGCTGTCAATGTCCACTTGGAGTGGAAACTCTTTGTTTACGGAGGTTAAGAGAGCACCGGATGTGACTGAGGGTCAAGCTGCGCTTAGAGCGCCCTCTGTTGGACAGAACGGTCCACTGCTCCAGACCTGATGTGTCGCCACACTCAATATTTTACATTTAAATATTTATTTACTATTTGGTTACAGATATTTAACCCCATATCCAATTGGTTATTCAAATATTGAATATAAAGTGACAGTCCTAAAGCAGTCTTGTGTCAAAAGGACAATTATGTTGGTATTATTGGTTTATATCCACTTCAGTGCACATTAGTATTTTTTAACGCATGTTTTGTTTTGTTTGAAGGCTTAATATGAATTAAAAACTTTGTTTGGCTTTTTTTGAAAAGCAAAGGCTACAGGAATATTAAAAAATGTCAAAATATTTCTAAAAATGTACTCTAAGCTATTATTGCACTATTAAAAAAATATAGTGAACTATTTTGCCTCTGCATTGGATATTTGGTATTCGGCCAAGCGCTTATATTTTATTCGGCTTTGGCCACAAATTTTCATTTCAGTGCATCTCTAGTATTTAGGGCCCTGTTTCTGTCTAAAGTAGTCCAGTGACCACCATCATTCCCTCCTCTTGTATGCCCGGTTGTTGCCATAGACAAGGTTTATGGTTGTTACTGTTTCTTCTTCTTCAATTTTGTTAGATCAGGTTTGATCAGATTTCTGTCTTGGAGTGGTTATGTGTGTGGTGTGCTGTGTTGAGATTATCAGAGCTCACCACACACAGTACGATCCAACTGTTCACTGCCTGATTTTTTCTCTTCATGTGTGGGGTCTCTAACAGATAAAACATCTCTCCTTGTGTGAACCCCACTTTATGCTGATATGGAGCATGTTTCTTTTTTCTTGTTTGTTTTTATCAACAACTGGATGAAAAATTTGCTCAGCAAATCAAACAAAAAAAAACTAAAGTAGCAGTTCAACAGGTGTCCTGCAGGAAGGAAACATTTTTGTGAACATAAAGTTTGATCCTGATCCTGAAGAAACTCTTAACGTCCAGGATGCCAGTGTTCATAGCCGTGTACTTGATATACACAATGCTGCCACGATATACTAAAAAAATTGATTCACATAAGTATCAGGATTTTTAAATTGATTTTGTTGTTCAAAAATTGATCCTTCCAAATTTAAATGCTTCATTTTAGTCTGTGTTAATCAGCCACTTTTAAATACGATCCAGGCTTTTGAAGAGAGAGTATAAACAGTTGGTTACAATATATTGCTGAATAAATCCTAAAAACAGACTCACATGTGATGTGTATTTTACTGATATAGTCTGTAGGCATCATCATTGTTCATCTTTTTCGCTAGTGTTAAAAAAGCTAACTAAAGATTGCAAAAATCAGTAATATTGTAGAATCGCAATTTAAATCGAATTGGCACCAAAAAAACCTGTAAAATAATCGAATCGGGAGAAAAGCGAATCGTCCCAGCCCTAATAAACTTAAGTGAGTGCAACACCAGCAGCTTGCAGAAGCAGATATCTATGCTGTGACATGTGTTTGACATTGTTGACACTGAAAATCGATAGACCAACATTTATCCACATGGAAAATCTGCAGGAATCAATAAAGGAATCACTAAAGAATGGATTGATTAGCAGGATTGTTAATAGCACTGGTATCAATTCCCATCCCTGCCTTCATGTGTATTTGTTTTCATGTTTGTGTGCAGACCTACTTGTGCTGGACAGCGTGACCATATTTGAGGCCTCAGAAGGCGGCCCCACCCCCCAGCGGTTTGAGGCCCTGACCCTGAACTGATAATGACCTCCAGGGATCAGAGTGTCGATCTGAACACACTCCTCTCTGCTGCTCGCCACCTGCTGCCAGATCAACGAGTCTGAGGACGAGATGGGAAAGTTTAATCAATCATTCATTTTAATAAATCTATAAATGTGAGCTTAGTGTCATAACCCTCAGACCTTCCTGCCTGTACTCCACGGTGTAGCTGCTGACGGAGCAGTGAGCCGAGGAGGCCGGAGGAGGCCAGTGGATCATCACCGCCGTGCTGCTCGCCTCCTGAGCCACCGGCCTCCCAGGGGCTGCTGGGATACCTGGAGGAATAATTAGTACTCTAATAAGTGAGGCTGATCAAATATTTATTTGAAGTTTGTTCTCAAGAATATCAGCTGGAGCTCAAAAGAAGGAAGTGTTTAGATTCCCATTATTTTTATCTTTCAGTGTCTTTTTTTAAATGTATTTCTTGGACATTTTGTGCCTTTATTGACAGGAGAGAGACAGTGGACAGGCTTGTGAGAGAGTAGGGGAAGACACTCTGCAAACTAGCCACAGGCTGGATTCGAACCCAGACCGACAGAAGCATGTACATGGGACGTGCATGGATGCTAACCACACTGCCAAACCAGCACTCCATTTTACAGTGTCTTATTATTATTTACACTGTAGTCCCACTTATTAAAGAGCTTGATCCAGATATTAAACTGCTTCTTTTGATAATAAATGATAATAAATTTTATTTGTAATGCACTTTACATTGTCACAACCTCAAAGAGCAACATGATTTAACAAAAAAAAGTCAAGATATAAAGTTTTGAAAGAAGGAGAAAAGAAAAGTTTAGCAAAAAGTGTTTGTTTGTTTTTTGTTAAAGATGGGTTTTAAGATTTCTTTCAAAGGTGCAGTGCGTAGAAATCGGTGTTTTAGCAACATCTAGTGTTCAGATTTTGGAATGAGCCTGCCCATATCTAAAACATCACATCAATGGCCCTTTTCCACTAGCACGCCTCGGCTCTACTCGATCTGCAGCGTGTTTCCACTGGCCTGGTACCTCCTAAAACAAGCTAGTTTTCGTACCTACTCCGCTCTGGTTCCAAGCGAGCTGAGTCGATACTAAAAAACGACATCACTGACTGCTGGCTACTGATTGGTCAGACAATGTCGTCATCGATGAGTCATGAGCGCGAAGACCAAGCATGTTAGCGGTAGCTACCATTAGCTTATACATCATACGTCTTTTCTTTGCAGCTCGATTGCTCTCGTCCTCGGCTTCATTCTGTTGTATAGCTTCCAAAACTCTCCTGTGCTTCTCAAGGGGTATTTCTTCTTACCACCTGCAGCCTTCTTCTGCTTTCCTTTTTTACTCTGTTTGTGACAAAAAGCCACAGATTGTTGTGTCGCGCTCAAAATGACGTCACTGCAGTGCCACTCAGCTGTTTACAGCGACACTGCACCTCGTTGGGCAGGCGACTGGGGCTAATGGAAAAGCAGCACAAGGCGAGTAGAGTAAAGCCGGGTAGAGTCGAGTAGAGTCGAGTAGAGTAGAGTAGGGCTAATAGAAAAGGGCCATTAGCGACAAGAGTCGGTGAAGACCAAAAAGGGCATTGTCGTGAACAGGGCATCATTGACAACAGTTACCAGGTGACGGTTTTTTAATTCATATTTTTAACTACTATTTTGATAGATTATAGGTCAGTTAAGATGATGATTATAGGTTCTATATTCCCTCGTATTGTTTGGCAAAAACACTGCTAATGCTAACTTCTACATGCTACACCTTTAAAAGCACCAGTTTAATGTGGAGCCCTCAGGTGGTCAGGGAGGGAACTCCACAGCCTCCAGTCAGCAGAGAAAAAGGCCCGATCACCCGTGCTGCAGAGCATGGTTCTGGGGATTTGAGTCCCTTTGTCTTACCTTGTACTTTAATGGAGGCAGACGAGGACGCAGAGCCGTGGTCGTTCACTGCGACACACGTGTAGATCCCCGTATCCTGAGGCATCAGATTACAGATCTTCAACAGGATGTCACCAGTGTCCCTGAGGAGAGGGAGGGACAGAAGTTTAAGGACTAAATCAAGTCTTCTAGTCTCTACAGCACAAACAAAGCTTCATGTCGATAAACAAAAGCATGGTGTGTGTTACCTGAATTCAATGGTGAAGCGACTGTTAGAGGTCACAGGGTTCTGGTCTGGACCCTTCAGGGTCACGGAGGGCTTGGGTCGTCCGCAGACTTTACAGCAGAGCACCACGGTCTCTCCGAACGCACAAACCACGTCTGACAGAGGGACCAGGAACTCTGGGGCCACTGAGGATTAAATACACATTCATTTTTACCAAATCTTTAAAACATTTGACTGTTTAAATCAGGGATCATCAACCACCTCTGTACATGGGCCATTTTTTTCTTGGCATATATTATGGGGGCCTGAAAACAGTGATAATCATTACAAAACAATTAAAATGAAATATTTTGGTCCAATTACAATATTATTTATCAGCCCCATTGACCAGTCCTGAAGCACAAACATGGGGTCTCAAATAGTTGAGTATTTAGAGACAAAATCTATCATTAAAAGACACATTTTTGGCCAGCACCTGTTCTCATTTTGGTAACATGGAAGATCATAAGGGCAAAAAACAAAGACGGACAGAGAAGAAAAGAAAATTAAAAGCTGAACTTGTTTGAAAGTCTGAGAAAAAAAGTCAAAATTCTGAGATTAAATTAGAATAATAAGAAAAAAAGTGGAAATAAAGAAATAATTAAGTCATATGTTATTTGAGAATTCTTTTTAAGATTCTGTTTTCTTTCAGTCATAGAAAAGTTTGATCATTAAAGGTGCTATGAGGAGAATCTATTTCCGGCGACATAAAGACTCTGCTACCCATGAGCATGTGCGGCGACTGTCGTAAAGACATGACCCAAGCCAAAGCGTGTGTTTGTTGTGATGCTAATGAATGCAGCTCGGACCTTCCTCAGAACTCTGCATTGCTTTACAACTTATTTTTTCAACAACTTACAGGATGCAAAGCGACGAGGTAATGTATCTCTCTCTAGTTACGTAGCGGTAGTTTTTGATGTTTGACAACAAGCAATTTTTGGAAAACTTAGATATATATTTAGATATATGCCTGATGCAATACACACTTTAAGATGAGTTTTATAGCATCAAAATAGGTTATCTATTAATGCTATTCCTTAGCTTCGCGGTCTGGTCGGACAGGGCTGGACTGGCCTGGATGCTCAACTTCCGGAACAAGACGATTAAAACTAAAGCAAATTTAAATTATTAAGACACGTCTTAGAGCACTGGGCTGTAAGTAGCCATATATAGCCGGCTACAAAACTACGATACTAAGTTTTCCTTGCTTGTTGTCACACATCAAAAACTACCACTACGTCACTAGAAAGAGATACATTACCTCCTCGCTTTGCATCCTGTAAGTTGTTGAAAAAAGAAGTTGTAAAGCAATGCAGAGTTCTGAGGAAGGTCCGAGCTGCAGTCATTGGCATCACAACAAACACACGCTTTGGCTTGGGTCACGTCTTTTAGTTTGTTCCAGTTGTAGTCAGAAGTAGGAATTTTTTCTTCTGGGAACTCGGTGAAACCTCGCCACCCCTGAGTTGACAATGGAAGATGGATGCCCCCAGTGTGAACAGTTATTTAGCTCCTGTAATAATCAATTTATTTGCACTTCTGACTGGGGTGTGTGGCTCTAGATCAGCTGTATACATGGTATTGTTAGACTTATATTTACAAAAATGCTGCCATAGTGATAATCACATTCTTCATACAACAACGCAGGGCGTGCTAACAACACGATCGGCAGGCTTTTTTCTGACTTCAACTGGAATGCCAATATGTCGGAGATGATGTCACTCCCAGTTCTGAGGTTACTGGAACGCAGCATTACGACAGACGCCACGCGTGCTCATGGGTAGCAGAGTCTTTTTGTTGCTGCAAATAGATTCTCCTTATAGCACCTTTAAAAACTGAGTCACTATAACAGACTGCTGTGGGCCTCTTACCTTCTTGGATGAAGTTTGGGTTGAGAAGCTGGAAAACAAATGAAGGAAAGTACAAAAAGTTGTGCTGTTATTACAAAGTAAACAAACCAATATGTAAAAATGGGTTTCCCTTCTTAATATGAATGCCTTTTATCAAATTACAAAGTCAGCTGGTAATGTAATGATCACCCTTCCTCCTCTTTTTCATATGTTTCATGTGTGCTTTTTACCTCCATGCCTGACTTTGGGTCAAGGTCATCCTCACAGTCTGATTCATCTGACGTGTGAACCTCCTGATGGAGAAGACAAAGGACGACAAGAAGAACGCAGAACAATGGGAGAGAAGAGAGAGAGCTTCAGGATTCTCAGAGGAGAACAGAGGAAGGATACTAACCATGAGCAGAGAAGAAGATAAAGAGAATTTAAGGCAGTGACAAAGGAGAGCAAGAGATTCACTAAGAGGAAAATGGCTGATGTGAGAGTTCAGAGAATCCAAAGGGATGCTTAGGACAAGGAGGTGCAGAGAAAGCAGACAAAAGCACAGGAGGAAGGAGAGGAGGCTGACGATGCAAAGGGAAATTACAGCTAAAGAAGAACATGGGGAGGCAGGGAGAGTGAAGAACAGAAGTGGGGTGATAGGACTGTAGGCTGATACTCACCAGAGAGGAGAACTAGTGTTAGTTTTTCAAATGACGAATGGTTTTTGAGGTTTTATTTCTTCACAGTTTTGACTTCTCCTTCATGGAGGAGTTTGAGGATCGCCCTCACTCTGATTAAGCTTAGAACATAAATCACATCACTCCCATATCCCCCTTTCATCTGCCCCATTTACATCTGAGGTCAAGTCTAACTTTTTACCAAGAACTTACTGACAGCATCCACTGTATCGCTGCACTGAGCTCCAGGCATGCAGGCCAGCTTGCCGTACCTTATGTTTCTAAAAGTAATATGGGAGGGATGTCCTTCAGTTATACGGCCTCTCTATTTTTGATATAATCTACATATCAGACCTCTGGGGACAACAGATTATTTACTTTTAAGAGTGTTCTTAAGACTTTTAATTATTTTTCAATTGCAAAAGTCAGAATTGATGTAAGCTTGGACCTGGACCAAATTTTCCCAACTCAGAATGGTGGAAGACTTGGCAAAATGGCCACTGACATCCTTCAGTGAAGTCAGTTTAGTGACTGGTTAAGTCTTGATCAGGCTTGGACCAGCCTCTTATTATGATGCTCTTGGCTTGGATATCCAAGGACAGAGGATGTGAACAATGACCAACTTTTTACCAAGAACTTACTGACAGCATCCACTGTATCGCTTCACTAAGCTCCAAGCACGTAGGCCTGCTTGCCATACCTTAAGTTTCTAAAAGTAATATGGGAGGGATGTCCTACAGTTATATGGCCTCTCAATTTTTGGTAAAATCTGCATATCAGACCTCCGGGGACAATAAACTATTTACCTTTAAGAATATAAAGTCCTGACTTTTGGTAAATTGCAAATGTCAGGATTGGCGTAAGCTTGGACCAGGACCTAATTTTTCCATAAACTCAGAATGGTGGAAGACTTGGCAAAATGGCCACTGACATCCTTCACTAAAGTCAGTTTAGTGACTGGTTAAGACTTGATCAGGCTTGGACCAGCCTCTTATCATGATGCTTGGCTTAGATATCCAAGGACAGAGGATGTGAACAATGACCAATGATGTTTCCTTGGAACCATTTACAATTTAAATTCCAGAAAGCTTTAGGGCAGGCTAAGGCTTAGACCTGCGTTTGGTTATGCTGCTACAGGCTTGTACTACTTATCACCAGGCATTATAATCTTTGAGCTGCCTGGGAGGCACTAACTCTTCACTTATCTAAAAACAGGCTTTACACTTTTTATTTTGATACACCAAATAGGCCTTAGACCTGGCCCAGGCTTGGATCAGCCACTGGTCATGCTGTTCTCTGGAATCATTAACAAGAGTGAATTTTTGGAATACCCAGAACAACATACTCATCTCTTCATAGTTCATATAACAGAACATGGCCGAGTCTTCGTTTTCTGGTCAAATATCTTAACGGTTTGCATGATACACATGACACTAACAAAATAATATTGTCAGAGCGATAGGTTTATGGATACATGATCCATGAGGCAGGGAAAATTACCATCAAATATATAAAAAACAATTACTATTGTTCAAATGCATTTACCATGTTTACATTAAAGTTAGCTTTTAAGTAAAGATTAAAGATTCATAGATTGGGTCCCAAGGTAGGCCCCGTCTAATTATCAATTACCTGATTTTTGTTTTGATCCAATATATAATCAACTGTTTGTTAGTCAATGATGTTAAATGTACACAAAACACATTTTTGATTGAATTCTACTTTGTTAGATCGATACAAAACACAGATAAACACATTTATAAATCATATCAAAATTGGACTCTACATCTACCCATGCACAGAGAGGGAGAAATAAATCACAACGCAAAAACACAAAAAGAAATCAGACTTTATTTTTCAAACAGTGCATCTGTGGGGTTGGAGCAAAACGAAAAAAAGAGTCAAATCAAATCCAAGTCATCTCCTTTTTTGTGGTTCTCAACCATGTTGTTGTCTGCTAACGTGTAATGTCATTTAAACTCTACTTGGAAATCAAGCATAACTGTCATGTTTGGATAGATAAACTAAAAAAACATTAAACATACTAGGTTGCAGAACTACAAAACAACATCATCTCAGTTTTACAGACCGGCTAGTTGGCAGTTAGCCTATCTGTCAAGCTAACTAAGGCAGTTACTTGAAGTAAAAGGGCTAGTGAAGCTGGGTTGAGAGTTAATTAGCTCAATGGTAAAAAAGCTTGTTAGCTTCAAAGTTAAAAGTTAGCTAGTTGGTGGATTGATAGTAAATGTAGCAGTTTGCAAAAACTCAAACTGCTAGTAAGAGGCAGTTTGTTAGCTTACTTATGTTAAGATAAGGAAATTAGCTCACCTTGTTGTTAACAAAAAAGCTAATTAGTTTATGGTGTGGTAGAGGCAGAAAAGAGACAAGCTAGCACTGGTTAACTTGTGGGCCAACTTGGCAGCTAGAGGCAGTAAGCTAGCTGATGTTATTAGCACCTAGCAAGTTGTACAGCTTGTTACAATTTGCTCTGGGTGGCTTTTTTGCATGAGTCATATTTATGAACAGGTTACAAGTCAGTTTGGACAAAAGTTGGAAGTTTGGCAAAAAAAGGTTATCTTAGCAGCTTGTACAAAACTGTTTTGGGGTTAGCATTTTAGCAGTTAGCTGCCACCTACTGCAGTTAATAACGTAACTTCACTTTTCATCCCTACTGCGTTGACTATCAGAGACTATCTCCATTTTTTACATGCTTCTTGTCTTTAAAAATAGTTCATAGCCACAGTTAGCCGCACATGTTGTTGTCCGTTACTTAAAAATAAGCTCTGGGCTCTAATCTTCCGGCAGAGGTCTATCTAAATGTCTGTAGCAGGTTGAGAACCACTGATGGAGTCAAATAGGGACACAACGGTGTGTGTGTGTTTGTTGGTGTGAACACACACATGCACACACACTCGGGGTTAAAGTAAAAATAAAAACCAGGTGGGGTTGAGGGCAGGTGAGGGGTTTTCGGCACACACATATGACATCACCACCGTGCGTCGCCCGCCTGCTTTACTCACTTTGCCCTTCACCCGGGTGGCGGGGGAGGGGAGCGTGGGAGGGGGCGTGGTTTCTTTAGGCTTACGCAGGAGGCCGTTCTCCTGACCTCTCACCCCCAGTGTGGAGAAGTCTCTCGCTTCAGCGCGCTTCCGGGCACGCAGCGTATTCCATGAAAGAGACTTCCTGTACGGTACAGGAACAAGACACATCAACCAGCCAATCAGAAAGAAGCTCAGGGTCCAGATATATCTGGCTGCAGAGGCAACAAGACATTAAAAACCCTCTGTGGACGTAAGTGGGTGGAATATTCATAAAGTGTGTTTATCTCAAGTTGTTTTACAAGTCTATGCTACTGATTCACTCCTTGAATCTGTTGTGTTGTTCTATGAATATTGAATATTAAACCAAATTAAAGTATCAAAACAAGTTAACAATAATAATACACTAGTAACATTTTATTTCTTCATGAGATATTTGAAGCCACAACATCTATATTACAGCCTTATCCCCATATTCCTTTTATAATTTTACAATCTATTTGTAGTTTGGATATTTTGGATTAAGCCCACAAGCCATTATGCAAAATAAAGAGTGTTTCATTTGAATATCCCTTTATATTTTTACAGTGTTATTTTTATCTTTTAAGCTGCCTTCCTCATGAAAAGTCTGTTTGCAGACGTTATTGTGATGCCTGCAGGTGAAGGTTACAGAAATGGAATTTAAAAAAAACATAGTATTATTAAAATGTTAGCAAAAAACTTGCATGGATGTGGTTTAAATGTATTCAATGATATTGTACTGCCTTTAAGGTGCAGCCAAACTATACTGGTCTACAAAAACATAAGAGAGGAAAGACAGAAAAATGGTCTGATAATGTCAAAAGTTAAAAAAGTAACAGGGAGGAGATATTAAATGACTTATCCAATTTAGCATCAGAATTTCTTTTACTGCAGTTTAGTTTTATGTGCTCTTAAATCACATTAAAAAGCACATTACACATTTTATATTGATGTGTTCATGTGTATAGCTGAAATAATCCTGAGGAATACCAAACACTGGTCAATATGAATAACTCTTCCAGGTCATACTGACCTCTATCTCTTGCAAAAACAACTTTTCAACCAAGTAAGTCTATCAAATATTTGGGTTGAAGAGCAAAATATTAAAACACACTGTTATGTTTTCAAAGTAAAACAGTCACCTTAAGATCCCATGATTTGCATATCCAAACCATTTCATCCATTTCAACTGTTATCTTTGTTTCTAGCTGATAATCCAAGGGAAATAGTTTATCAGCGAATAGGGAGTCATACCACATTAACATGAATTTGACTTTGCAGAGTCGAAAGGCCTTTAAAAAGGAGCACATTAAACATGTTTTATACAACATTAATGCTAAACCAGCGTGGAGGTTCTTGTGTTTTTATACCTGAAAATAAATCAATTAATATGCATGATCAGTTCAAACTTTGGTGGAGTGTCAAACCGTTGTGGTTAGTAAAAACATAAATATTAAAGGGTAAATAAAATGTCACTACAGAAACACAGAAAATTAAAATAAACCAAACAAAGATACAGTGCAGACTTTAGCTCTAGTGTAAGCTTCTCTAATAAAGAAATCTTAGTATATTTTGAGAAAACTATATGGTAGCAAATTAATTTTCCCTGAAAAAAGCCTTAATAAATAACCTTAATAACATAAATTCATAAATAACCTTATTCACACAGAAGCAGGCAGACGGCTGAGTTCCAGGTTTGCTGTTGTAGTTTATTTACAAATATTAAAAACTACAAACCGTTTATCATCTTCATCCTAACGAAGAACAAACAACTTCACCTTCACGTCGCTTCGCTAACTCATGCTCAAGTCCAAAAAGGCTTTATTTTACATATTTAAAATACATTTAAAATCATTAGACTACCAACAGTACAATGCTGATCGCTGCCATTGAATGCAACATATTGCACAGCCTGACTTCATTCATATTTTTTTAATCTTAAATAGTGCAAAAGGGATTTTTTAACAGGAATGTTCTAGAGCCTCAGTTGAAAAATTTAACTCTGTACAGTGAACTGCCAACATAATAAACAAAAAAAACAACAAATAGGAGGAAAAAAAATCCAACTTTGTCCAAAAAATAAAATTAACAAGGCAGAAAAACAACAACAACAAGAGGAATAAACACAAATTTCTGTATAGAGATTGCCACAGACAACAAAATAAATCTTCTCCAGAGCGGAGAAAGGGGCCGAGTCCACCTGAATGCCCCAGGTGAGTTTTTTTTTCTTTCCAAAAAGAGAGAAAAAGAAAAAGAAGAAGACAAAAAAAGACAAAAAAGCAGGGTGTTAGGAACTGAAATAAGTCCGGTTTTAGCTCCACATGAGTGTTTTCTCTCTGATTTCCAGAGTCGGCTACAAGATTTCCTATCCAGTCTACTTCTGCAGGATTAATCCTCAATACTCGATTATTATCAGTGTGTGTGTTTTTTTTAGTTCCTTCCATTTTCACGTCACAGAGCCGAGAAGTGACGATGGCTCAGAATTAGACTGTCACTGCAGCAGCTTCATGGACTTACAGTTTTGTACCTTTTTTATCTCCAAAAAAGAGAAAATCAGGAGTTAAAGCTTAAAAAAAATCTCCTGTAAGGTCCAAAAATTCATTCTTTCAGGGGAAAAGAGGGAGGGGGGAGTGAAGGAGAGGCAGTGATTCAAAAAGAAAAACACAAAGACAGCGCTTTGTCACCTCGTCCAATCCGAGCGTTCGTTTCATCCCAACATGAAGTGCGTCTGTCTGCAGGTAAAGAAGTGCTGCGTGGTGTTTTTTTTTCTTTTGTTTTTTTTGGAGGGACTTACTTGATGTTGTGAGCATCAGCCACCGCCGTGGAGAACGACGTAGCGGACGTGGAGTCTTTAATGGACTTTGTGAGCGGGCCTAAGACGTGCCCCGGCACCCAGCCCTCGGCGGCGGGTGATTGGCTGTTGGCCGGCCGGTAGACGAGGTACATGTTCTGCTGGTTGGTGGCCAGGATCTGGACGGTCTCTCCCTGGGCCACGCAGATCTCGTTCTCTTTGAGCGCCGAGTAGTCCTGAGTGACCGTCATGGTGGAGGAGACGCCGTTGCAGCCGCCGTCACGGTCCTGAGGAGGAGCGGGAGAGGGACAAGAGGAGGGAAAAACACGAGGAGGAGGAGGGAGAGAGGGAAAGGATGAAGGTGAAGAGGATGAGGAGAGTTAAGGACAAAGTTAGGGTGCGTTATGAGGGCTGAAGTGGACTCTTTCTGGTTGTTACTTTTTTAGAGAACACCCTGACCGGACGAGGAGTGGAGGAAGGTAAAAACGGGACAGTAAACAACAATGAGGACATTTTTAACCTCTAAACACAAAGTTTGTTAAACAAAGGATCATCAACTACAGTTTAACAAGGGACCGTTTTTCTTTGGCATATGCTATGGGGGCCAGAATCCAAGAAACAGCAGTAATAATTAATACAACTGTGGAAACACAGAGGAACATAAGGGCAAAAATACACACAACAAAAAAAAACAAGAAAGAAAGAAAATTAGAAAAGCACACGGAGAGCGCAGACCGCCACCACCACAGTTCTCAATCATATTGTGATTTTTACCATAAATATCAGTCCTACCTTTATTTCATGTAAATATTCAGATTCCTTGTCCATGAAAACATACCATTAGCAATTGGATTCATAATGATACCTATTTTAGTTCAGTAGTTATTCACAAAAATCACATTTTTGGTAATGGCAGATCCAGACGGTGATCCGGATCAACACCAAAATCAAATCAGTTCTTCCTTTTCCCTTGCTGAACATTTCCTGACAATTTCATCAAAATCCATCCATAACTTTCTGAGTTATTTTGGTCACAGACAGTCAAACTCTCCCGAAAACATAACCTCCTTGACGGGAGTAATTAAAGGTTGCACTTGTTCTAGATCTTTGAATAAGTCAAAATTCTGGGAAAAACTTTAACATTTTAAGAATAATTTTATTATTTTGGAGGAAAAAAAAATGTATTTTAAGATTAAACTGGAAAAGCACTCGGAGAGCGCAGACCTCCGCCAGCGCCACAGTCCTCACCCATATTGTGATTTTCATCATAAATATTAGTCCTACCTTTATTTCATGTAAATATTTAGATTCCTTGACCATGAAAACATACCATTAGCATTTGGTTTCATAATGATCTCTATTTTAGTTCAGTAGTTATTCACAAAAATCACATTTTTCGTCATGGCGGCCAGACGGTGATCCGGATCAACACCAAAATTGAATCAGTTCTTCCTTTTCCCATGCTGAACATTTCCTGAAAATTTCATCAAAATCCATCCATAACTTTTTGAGTTATTTTGGTCACAGACAGACAAACAAACTCTCCCGGAAACATAACCTCCTTGGCGGAGGTAGTAATAATGATGCAGACAAAAGTCTGAACTCTGAAATTAAAGTTAAAATTCTGAGGAGAAAAGCAAGAGCTCTGAGAATAAAGTCATTATTCAGAGTATTCTTATTTTAATCCCAGAGTTCCCAATTTTTTTTCACAGTTATAAAAGAAGTTAAATCTCCTCCAAAACTTTCTTTGCAGTGGCCCAAATCCTTTTGCATGTTCCAGGCCGCCACTTGGTGATCACTGGTTTAGACGAACCAGACACATGACAGACAAAGTGAAGTTTAATATGCTGTGATGCATTATTGTGCTTATTTGTTGGGTAAACAAGATGCACTTAATTTATTCCACACTTAAAAACACACCTGTTTCACATCGCCTTTAACTTATAATTTCTCCAGTATTATCTCATAAACAATAAATACTTATTCTTGTTTTCTGCATGCACTTTTTTTACTGTTTTTCTGTTTTGTTGAAGGGCCTCTGTATTTTCTTGTCACTTTGTTTTTCTCTGTATATTGTTTTTAATTTGCACCTTTATCCTTTTATCATTGTAAAGCATCTTTGAGTCTTTGAAAAGCACTGTACAAATAAAATGTATTATTATTGTTACCTCCGCCAAGGAGGTTATGTTTTTGGGAGAGTCTGTCTGTCTGTCTGTGAACAAAATAACTCAAAAAGTAATGGATGGATTTGGATGAAATTTTCAGGAAATGTTCAGCATGGGAAAAGGAAGAAGTGATTCAATTTTGGTGTTGATCCGGATCACAGTCTGGATCCGCCCTGACGAAAAATGTGATTTTCGTGAATAACTACTGAACTAAAATAGATATCATTATGAATCCAATTTCTAATGGTATGTTTTCATGGTCAAGGAATCTAAATATTTACATGAAATAAAGGTAGGACTAATATTTATGGTAAAAATCCCAATATGGGAGAGGACTGTGGTGCTGGCAGAGGTCTGCCATCTCCGAATGCTTTTCTAGTTACTTATAAAACATTTACTGAAGTGATGCACGTTGATTACAAAGCACAATTTAAAAAAAAATCACTTAAAATTATACAATCTATCAATAATAATAGCACCATATTTATGTAGATATATATATGAGCTATATTCAAAACAAAGAAAATAAAATAAAGAGTCGGCAGGGTAGGGGATTTTCTGATTTAACTGGTTATATCATTTTGGGGCCACCTCTGGTTTTCAGCCATAAGCATTCAAAGATTAAAAGAACAGCAATGAAGTCTTAAACGAATTCTCAAATGAAGGGGGAGCTGATGGAGAGAGGCCAGGATGAGGGTTTACATGTCCATCTCCTGTCAATTCAGACCTTACAAATCCCCTTACATGACTAATCAGTGTCAGCAGAGCATGTGAGTGCAGAGGAGAGAAGAGCCAAACAATGACATCAAACATTTAAGGATTATTTTTCTGTGAACGAGGGTCAAGGAGCTGGAGAGTGAAGTTGTGCAGACTGCAGAGCTGTCCAGCCTCCTGCAGACAGCTGAAGTAGGACAGAAGAACAGCTTGTCTTGTATATTTTTAAACCCACACGGCACACTGCTACACCTGCAGTAGCCCAGATTTTAACCTCAGCTTTTAGGGACAGTACAGGCTCATAGACAGTGTGGGGAGGGGGACTGCATGCCCTAATTTACCAGCCGTCCACTGCAGATACATCAGTAATGGACAAGTCAAGACGACAGGAGAGTCAGAGCCTCCAAGTCTGAAGTTTATGAATCTAAAGAGTGGTTTGAAAGTTTTAAAGCTGTCATCACATGTCGACCAACGGCAGGAACTCACCCTGGAGTCGAAACACGACGTGCCGCCGTTGGAGGTAGACACTTTCATATGGCTCCTCCCCCTCTCCGTCTCCTTGTCCCCGAGCCCGACGGCTGAAGACGGGCGGTTGTGTGTGGACACGGTGGGCCGGGGTCCTGTAGCCGAGCGGTTTCTGGTCAGAGAGGAGCTGCTGCCCGGTGCGCTCTTCTCCTTCTGGTACTCGATGGGAGACTGCAGAGCTAAAATCACAAACAGATTTTGATTTGAGAATTCTCACTTGGGAGTAGGGCTGAATAATTTGAGAAAATAATCTAACTGCAATTTTTTTTCCCAATATTGCAGTTTACCCTGCAATTGTTTTAATGTTCCCCATCTTATGTATTCTTAAACAAACATAAGCAGTAGATCTTTTTATAGTAAAAGCAATATGACATTAAATTAATCTAAGGATAAAAGATTTGAGAAAAAGTGGAGAAGTGAAGAACAGAAGCAAAATAGGTATGAAATTGTAAAAACTGGGTAAAAATTGTATGAAAGCAGAAAAAGGTTAATTGGTGCAAAATAGGTATCAAATTGCAAAAAAAAAAAATTGGGGAAAAATTAGCCAAAAAATCCAAAAGTGGTTAAGGAAAATTGGGAATAAAAAAAATGGTTCTGACAGTGGCCAAAAAAAGATGAATGGGGGCAAAATAGGCATAAAGTTATAAAAACAGGGTTAAAGGTAAAAATGGTCCAAAAGTGGGAAAAAAAGTGTGTGAATAGAGGTTAAAAATTAGGCCTGAAATTGCAAAAAACTACATCACAATGCCAAAATGTTCAACACATTTTGGGCTAAAACTATTGAACCTTCTGCCATTTGAAAATTGCAACAAGCCACATTGCGATTTAATCTAACTTGCAATTATTTGTTCAGCCCTACTCAGGACTCATCTTTACACTGGTGAATCAAAATCAATCTCAAATACAGAAGATTTTATAAAACAGTCCATGAATATTAAAGAAATAAATGTGATCTTTTTTAGGACTGTTGAAATAAGAATTTGCAAGCAACCTAATCCAGAATATTCAACTTTTTAAAGTCCTAAATTAACAGAAAAATGATTTTGAGTTTTTAAAGTCTTGAACTTTCACTTCATAAACGTAAAAATGCTGTCATGTTCTGCCCGGTGCTGTATGTCTCAAACTTCATCACCTTATCTAAATCAGTGCGTTATTTTTTCTGAATTTAAAAGCCTGATGTTTGTGATGCTGTGATGACTCGGCTGAAAACACAATAATTTCTAAATAAAAGCTTCACTGGAACCAGGACCTTAACTGCTCGTATGAAGGAAAACAGGTTCATCTTGAAGAAAAATTACTAGGATGGAGAAAAATATTTACTTTCTATTGAATGTAGTCCCTTATGGCTCATTACCAGGCCCAATCTTTGCCCCATTTACCTTCTTCTGACAAATTCTGGTGTCAGTAAGACATCAACTCTTCCAGCCAATAGGCTGCTTCATTCTTCAGATTTTTGCATATTTTGAGCTCGGTTTCTTGTGAATTTACAGCTCTGTTGATTTAAATAAAATGACTATTTTCATTTCAAAGGGTGCATGATACTGTATTAATCTATTTATTTCTTATCTCTGATATCCAAAATGTGTCAGTATTTCACAATTCATTTAAGCCAATACCTACATCAGTACCAAGTTATAGAAAATTCAAAGTTGTTTCTCTGATTAAACACTTAAAATAAGATCTTTTTACCAAAGTAAAGCCAGGCTTTGGGCCTGTTTAATGATAATATATAACGCTAAAATATGGTTAGCAAATTTCTGCAGAACTTTGCATATTGCATAGGAAAATTAATTTATGGATTATAACAATCCATAGACACAGACATCCTTCAAACAACACAAAGCATCCACAATTTATTGTTCAAATTTATTTTATGAGATCTTTAGTTTTTCATCTTAACAGAATATTTCACTGATATTTTGTCTGCAGCAGTTAAACTAGCTGATTTGGTTATTTACTAGGTGTAGCCATTATTTATATTTATGGCATGTTTGCGTTTTCTTACCAGACAGGAAGTAGCTCTGCGCGTCCAGTACTTCCTGGATGTGCCGGACCCAGACCTGTTTGATGTCCACGTTAGCGGCCTGCAGGGTGAAACGCTCCGACGAGCCGCGACACGACAGCACAAACTTACAGGGATCGTTGTCCACGCTCTCCTCCAGACCCAGGTACGATATCTGTGAACATCCACACGGGCAAACCCATGACTTCCAACGTTCTATGAGGTGTCCCTCAAGGCAGAACCCTGGGTCCCATTCTTTTTCCACTTACATGCTTCTATGAGGTTTAATGACAGAAAAGCCCTGTATCTTTACTGATGCTACAGAGACAATGCCACTCTCTATGAACCAAATAATCAGTCAGACCTTATATGCAATGCTTAGAGGATGAAAAATGCTCAAGGGAACAACATTTTTGTTTTAAACTGCTTTAATCTGATAGATTTTGATGGTGACTACTTAAATACAATTAAAATGGTATCTGAAACATAATGTTTTATGTTTACATTACCTGCTGCTGCTCGATTAACACATTAATTTGTACAAATAAGGACGATCCTCTGTTTTCAGAGGCAACAAATGACTAAGTGTTCATCAGCCACCTATGAAGTGTTCTCTTGCACTGTTAGGAATAAATCTAGGACAAAACTGTTCAAATGTATTTAAAAAAAGTCTATAAACACCTAGATATTTATTATTATTACTATCATTTTGATCAAAGTGTGAAAAGTAAAGTGTGAAGAAGGCAGTCAGGGAGTTTTCTAGGTGGGTTTACTGATATTTTCAAGGAGATATTGGGGTTGCATGTGTGAAAAAAGCAATTAAAAAGTAAATTAAGGAACAATTAAAAATGCTTTGAAGGTGCTTCAGAGGCAGACGTAGACAGAAAAGGGAAAACCAGCTCTGTGCTTCACCTTGATGCTCTTCTTAAACTGGTACCCTGGCGTTGACGATCCCTTCCTGAGCAGCTCGCTGAAGATGACGATCTGCTCGAAGAGGAAAACTCGCCGCTCTTTGGAGCGAGAGAGGACGCCGGCGTCCTGCTCCGTCACGAAGAAAGTTTCCTGCTGCAGCAGTTTGCCCTGACTCGTCAGTTTACCCTGCGGGACAGTCGGATGATCAGAAACATGTTAATGAAGAACCCTGCTGGGTTATTTTATCTATAGAGGGATGATAGTGAGCTGGGATGCAGCTGAAACTACATGATGTATTAAATATATTTACTCTGATAAACTTGAAGACTTACCTCGTATCCCTGCAGCCGACCCAAATTCATCATGTCGTTACAAAGTTTAGGGACCTGAGACATCAAATCTACGGCTTTCTGTTAGAAAGAGAATTAAATGTACTGTTAGAATCACTGGATAAGGAAGGCGTTAAGATGTTTAATACTAGGTTTAATAACGATAAACCCTACACAGATATCAATATTTATGGACATGCAACTAAGAAAGTCTTCCATTCAAACAGGGTTGAAATTTTCATGTGAATTGTGTAAAATTAAATTTTCCAAAAGCTTTTTTTTACCTCGATTTGTTCACAGTCCATGCCTGCTTTAGAGCTGAACTTCAGGAAATCCTGCAGAGAAACAACATTTGAGTGACTTTGAGTGTCATCATAACCCCAGTAATACAGTTTAATTTGTTTTGAAGATGGATTTAATGTCGGTGCTTTTTTTTTCAAAACTTAAAAACACCAACACGAGGAAGAATTACGCAGCTCTTCTCCTCAAACTACCAGCTGTTTCTTTTGATACTGAACTAAGAGTCTGCACCGTAAAAATGTAAATTAGCTCAAAAACTACCTTCAATTTTTATCAAAGAAACAAAGAGGAAATATTTTTGTCTGGCCTATTAAATGAATTCATCTTTAAGAATTTCAAAACTTTATTTTTATGTAAGTGTTTTAGAAAATTCAATATGCAGTCAGAAAACTTTCAATATTCTCCAATAAACAACTTCAAATGTAAAAGACATGCTGCCTTTGCAATATTAAAAATATGTGCTTATGTGCAAAGTTGTTTAAGGGTTGTGTTAATTTGACAGGACTGTGGAGAGAGTATAATAGCAGTGGTAGAGTGGGGAACAACATGCAGGAGGGGAGCCACAGGTCTGACTTAACCCCGGGATGTTCACATGGAGGACAGCAGCGACCTATCTGCTAATCCATCTTCACCCTGGAGGTTTGATTTGCATGTTAAAAAATATTCTATGAAACTTTTTTATAGCTCATTTTGTTTGTGAAACAGATATTATCTAGCCTTGCAGAGCAGACCGACCTGCCTGATTCTGAAATCATGCATATCCGTCTTGCCAGCCTCCAGTGTCCAATGGTTTCACTCGGCTAAATGCTTAACGGCCCAATCAGGGAAGAGAGGCAGGAGCAGGGGAGCTGTGGGCGTGATGACGACAGGAAGTGACTTGACAGGAAGTAAAGTCATTTCCTGTTGTACAAATAATGGTCCGTTAGCCATCATGATTACTCAGTTATACTTCGCAAAATCTACTCCCCTCATAAGTTTACTTAGTAGGGATTGTCTTTAACAAGATTATGTCCCACATAAGTGTTAAATGATACATCTGTGTGGTATAATTTAATGGCTAGCAACCATTAGCTGCTACGGCTAACGACTAACAAGGGCAAACAACAGTTGGCCATTAGCCGTAGCAGCTAACAACAGTTAGCTGCTACGGCTAACAGCCATTTACGCTGCGTTTAGCCACTTTATATTCTACGTCATAGCAGCGCTGCTTGATATGGATTGGTCTGTGATGAGTGTTTTGAGCCAAACGATCGTCCAATCACAAGCTGCTGTCATATTTGAAGGTTCCACCCCTGAAAACATTTTCTCAGGCCTCCTCCCCAGATGGATTAGTGACATATTTCCAATATGGAACTGTCCATCTGGCATGTCAGGTTAGATAATATTTAGGGCTGGGAAATATTACCTCAAAATAAAGTCCTGAATTTTACATCTGGATTTACAATTTTAATACATTTTTTTCCTCTCCAAAAAAAAAAAAAACCAAACAAAAAAAAGTGACACAAAAATTACATAAATTAAGTTTGCCCTTAAGTTCTCAAAAATGTTCCTTGTTGATCATGCAGACTGAACATAGAAAAACCTCCTAATAAATACTGAAAGATGAGCTATTTTCATAGAATATTAACATGGAAACATCTGATTATTATCTAATCTCATTAAAGAAACAAGTAAAGGTCTAAAAATGTGCTTGGGCAAAACCTCACATGAAAACTATTCAATTTCAGTATTTACTTGGAGTAAGGCAAGAAGAAAATCTTTATTATTCAGTATTTAAATATTCTTCAGAAAATCATTCAAATTAATCAAGTTAATATATATATTGCCCAGCCCTTATAATGCCTCTAATCCTGATTAAAGATCTTTTTTTAAGACACTTTAAATGCTTAAAAGAGGAATTAATCTGACTCTGGGTAATGTCAGCTCCAAACTATCGGCACATCCTCATACTGCAGAGTTTGCTTTCCATTTCTGATCACCAGACCCCGACACTTCCTCGTGTTGAGTACCAGGAACTTCTGTGTCGGTTGCTATGGCATCAGGAGAAGCATCAGTGCCACTCGTTTGGTTTGATCGAGGGTATCATGAACACTCCATTTGATCATGCTCTGCCTTCTGTAAACAAAGACAGATGTTATGTGTTTGTTACCTTGAGCAGCAGCTGGTATTTGGTGATTCTCTGGATGGGTTTGATGAGGAAGTCGCTGATGGACAGTCTGGACTGGATGTCCTGCTGGATCCCCTGAGAGACAAGTATAAATAAGAGGAAACATCATGTTATTGCATCAGTTTGTCTCCATTTAATAAATCAAACATGAGCAAAAACATATCCAAAAATGCATTAAGTGTAAACTCAAGAAACTACAAGGCTAGTGAAAGATTTATAATCACTGACAAGTTGGAGTCTGAAAGTCTCTAAAAGATTTTATTGAATTTTATTTAATTACTGTTATTATTATCATTATTATTATTATTATTATTATTATTATTATTACTACAATAATAATAATGAGGATAATAATATTTAAAAAAATAATTAATATCATTATTTTTTATACCTACAATAACAATCGTAATATAATAATATAAAAATAATAAAAAATAGTAATTATATTATTATTACTACTACTACAATAATAATAAAAATAATAATAATAAAAATAACAATAATAATGATAATAAAAAATAATAAAAATAATAACAACAATAAAAAATAATAACAACAATAATAATATATCATTTTATTAATAATAATAATTATTATTATTGTTATTCTTAGTTAAGGGATTGGACATTCAGATGTTACAATTGAGGTTTATTTTATATTTTTATATTTATAGTTTAAGGTTCTTTATCATAATTTCTTTGCCAATACGAGTTATTTTTATTGCTATTATTACTTTAATTGCATTTTTTTAAAAGTTGAATGGCCTTTTAATTGGTGGTGGGCAGTAGATGATGAAGAAGTTTAAATTCAGGTATAAAAATTCATGTTAATTCTACATTTGTATAGTTTATGGTTACTTATAGTTAGTATTTATAGGTATTTTCAATCATTATTCTTTATTATTATAATTATTTTTTTTTATTATTGTTGTTATTATCATTCTTATTTTCTTCCTAGTTGAATGGCTTTAAAATTGATAGGCTGTGGATGGTGAAGAGAGTTGACATTCAGATGTAAGAATTGATGTTTATTCTATATTTTTATACCTTATGTTGTACATCACACTTAGATATTTAAAGTGTTCCATAAATAAAGATGGATAAAAACTATATATATATATTTTATCAAAAGCCCAAACTAAGCACAACACTGTGATATTGGGAGATAAAGCCTCACTTACATCGAAGTACGTGTCGTATTCTGCGACGATGAACTCGGACTTGGGTTTATTCTGACAGTAAACCACGTACATGTGCAGCCGCCTCTCCTGTAAGCAGAGATCAGAGGGAGGATCATCTATGGATCAAACTATCAGTCAAAGTAAAAACACTGAATCAGTCCTCACATGTTTGATAAAGAGCTCAGGGAGGTGCTCGTGGTCGTCCAGACACTTCTCCAGCTCTCCTACAAAGAAGCTGAAAGAAAAGACAATTATAAAGTCGTTAAAGGCGTAAAAACAGAAACAAACTGAACCATCAGATTTATGTTAAGGTAGAGTTTGATGAACTCACTCCCTGTGCCAGTCGTAGATCTGATGGATGTTCCCGAAGACGATTTTGTCTTTTCCTTTCATGTCGTCTGGGACGCCCTTCTCCTCGATTCTCTTCATGAAGCCCTGCAGGAGCAGAAACAGAAAGTTAATGATGCTTTACAAGTTTAAATAACACAAACCAACCAGCAATGATTTTTTTTATAATGCAGTGAGGTGAAGCTTCAACATTTACGAAGCAGAATGATATTTAAAAAAAAAAAAGAAAAAGAAAGAAAAGGCATAAATTTAGGATTTAAAAAACAAAATATTTGAGCATAATGGCTGCTTTTAATGACAATGCTAACTGGATCCTCCAGGCTGATACAGGAACAGTTTGAACAAACTGAACAGAAACACATCCATGAGGTAAAGCCGTCTCACCTCCACGACTATGCCGAGGTCT
The DNA here is from genome assembly GCA_036419115.1 of Scarus forsteni. Classification (NCBI taxonomy): domain Eukaryota; kingdom Metazoa; phylum Chordata; class Actinopteri; order Labriformes; family Labridae; genus Scarus; species Scarus forsteni. Next base: position 5,443,272 of record JAZDUH010000033.1, read on the forward strand.
TTGACGTAGTCTTTCTCCGTCTGAATCAGCTCATTAAGGACAAACCTGAGGACGATACAATAAAGAACTTTAATACCAAAGAGACCTTTTCTTATTACTCATTGAGCATTTTTGTTCCTTTATTGACAGGAGAGAGAGAGAGAGAGTGGATGGGCTTGTGAAATGAGTTGACAGAGAATCAGGAGACTGCAAACTGGCCACAGGCTGGATTTGAACCTGACCAGAAGAAGCATTTTAATGGTTTGTGTCTGGTTGCTTTACCAATCCACCAAGCCAGAACCACAAAGAGAACATTTTAAATCACCAGAAGCTTCTTGTTTTCCACAGAATTGTGTTTATAGGTATCTATTTTGTATATATACCCAAGTCAATCTACACTATTTCTACCTATTTTATACTTTATTTCTTTCCTTCTGACCCCTTACTTTCATTTAATTATATGTTGATTGTTTTTACAAAAAATTACCAAGTCAAATTCTTTGTATGTGCAAATGTACTTGTAAATTAAAGGTGTAGTCAGCGATCTTCTAATCTTCTCATCTAATGCAGTATTTGTCAAAAATCACCGTATTTCTCCTCTCCACCCACAAGATGTCCCCACTGACAGCATGTTAGAAAAAAAGTCCTGTTTCAATACACAGCCTTGGCTCTGAATTTCAGCAGGTAAATACTGTGGCTCGGGCCGAGTCACCAAAACAGGGTACACCCCCCCCACATCCAGGGGGCGATCATACTCATGCGCAGATCAGACAGAGGGGGGAGTCGTGGGTTGTGTAGTGTGAGCAGTTAGCGTAAGAGAGAGATACAATAGGTGCAGTAGCAATGGCTGAAAAACAGCCCAAAGAAAAAAGGTCAGAGGAGTGAAAAGTGAAAAGAAGGGCTATGACCATGAAAGAGCGAAGACCCGGGTCAACATTGGTGTTGCTTTCCGACGGTGGAGGGAACTCCGCCAATTGAAAGACCTGAAAACGGACGCGGATGTCGCCGTCTTTCTGCTGGATAGGTTAGCAACATTAGCTTTGTGGTGCTTCACATAACAGTAACAGCTGTCAGACATTCATCTTATTGTCTAATCTGCCAGAATGTACTGTTGTTGTGATGTTATCAATAATGTCAGTCGAGTTGTCTGACGAGTCAGGGTTACCTTAGCTACGTTTGTCAGCTACGCAGTTTCTACGGCCGTTTCCATGACGATGCACGTCCATCAGCTTTCGGGGGTGGGTCTAAATTCATTTATAGACAACCTCTCCACTCGTTTTCTCCGACATCGCTGACTACACCTTTCATAAAAATTCTACTTCTGATGCTCTGATAGAAGCAGCATTTATGATATCAGGCACAATGGCCCTGATCCACTGTAGTGTCCAAACTTGGGTTAAATGATGTTAGAAAAGGGGAAGTGTTATGTAAGATACAAATTATAGTTGTTGAATTGTGTTATTTATTTATCAGTACACTTCAGCACTCACATGCGTCCTCTCATAGCTTTGGCTCTTTGCTCCAGTTCTGGGTTTCGTGGCTGGACGGGCGTCGTTTGCTCGGGTGGAGAGAGCGAGGAGAACCCGGGGTAGGCTCCAGGCTCCAGGGTCTGAGGAGAGGACAGAAGAAGAGGATCACGGGTAAAGCTTGGTTCTCATTTATCTCTCCTCGAGTCACAAAAATGTGAAAAACTTGACTCTCTACTGAAGATGTGAATTAATAAAAAGATACACATGAGAAGTTTGTCTGAGTTAGCTTTATCAAACAGAATCACAGCTCTGGTTTGGCTGTGTTAGAAATACTTTACAAGCTTCATTCAGCTTATTACTGACAGCAGAGGGCAGCAGGAGCTCAGGATGAAGAGACAAAAGAGGAAAAAGGTTCAAGACGCTCCAATAATGAAGCAAAAGCTGCTCTTAATCATCTTATTATACTTAAGGGTAACTTCACAGACAGCTGGTTCATCTACAAAAGGTTCTGCCCACAACAACAGACCGCTGCTCACAATCACATCCACTCACCATCTTGGTTTTAACCAGTTTTTCTATGGCGCTAACCAGCTCTGCTGCGCTGGGCACCTCAGAGGACGACTGCAGAGACGTTAGCAAGGATGAAGACTGAGAGAGGAAGAGAATGAGAGGGAAGGAAGAGGAGGATCAGAGCAGAGGCATGTTAGAGAGATATCAGTGCGGGATAAGAGGGTAGAAACCAGTTAAAAAATTACAGGAAGAACTGCAGCAACAGAGAGAGAGGTATTAGTGTGCACAGGACAGGACAGCAGGGTTATAACAAGACTGAGAGAGGGCTGAAATAAAAGCTCTGAAAAATGACTGCTAAGTATACAGAGAAACCACTTTACTCTATACAAAAGGATATTATAGCCTTCACATCTTTATTAGCAAGACGTTTATTATTGCTGCATTGGAAGTCTGCTAAATGTCCTTCTGTCATGTTTTTCGAAAACTTGAGAAAATTAAATACACCTTGAGAGGATGTACAGAAATTTTTTTTACCAGAAATGGCAACCCTTTATTTCATATTTCACTAATTTACAGATACTACCTGACTGAATGTGTGCCTATGACTGTTGTATCTTTTTATATTGCATGAATTACAAATATAATTTTTGTTGGTCATGATGAGCTCTGTGTGGTTGAGGGTGGGGGGTTGTTATTGTTTGTTTTTCTGCCTTTCAATATTTCATTTTTTATTTTTTTTCATCATCTTTATACATGTACATGTGTCTGTGTAAACATGCATGTACTTGGTTAAAAAAGGGGAAAAGGATGATGGTAAATTGTATTTTGTGATTGTAATTATGTTGTCCTTTTTCTTCTCATAAAAATATTTGGAAAAAAATGTATCCAGAGAAACAAATTCATAAATTAAAGCTTTAAACCATTAAATAAATTAGAATATGTTATGATTAATAGTAAGGATCCTCCGATCAGGCTTTTCTTTGCAGTACTGATGGTGTTTAATGTTTTTTTTCTAACAATTGGTCAATTATTTGCTCAGCAAAGCAAAACAAAAAGATCTGAATGAGTAATTCACTAAGTACCATACATTAAGGACTCTGAATTAAACAATAAAAAGACTCATTTGCCACTTCTCTAATTACCGTAAAATACCAAATAAAAGCTGGGGCGTTTGTTTCAAAAAAAAAAAAAAGAAAAGAAAAAAAATTGTTAAATATAATCAAATTATTTATTTTTACCAGTATGAATATCACCTTTACATTTCAAGGCAATATTACAGTACTGTAGTTATACTCTTGTCGTCTTCTATCAACTCAGCTCTCTTTAAGCACGTTTAATACTGGTCAGGATCGACTGGTAGTTAAGTTAAGGTCGTACTTCTTTTCTTTTTTTCGCTGCACCAGAGCGATGGAAATAAGCAGCAATGTACCGCTAACTGACGTGTCCGGCTTCCTGACGTTAGTTAAGGGCAAAAAAACATGCAGCAGCAGTGGCAACGTCTTCTTCTTTGAATTTTCAAAGCCCTAGTATATAAGATTCTGTCTTTCTGCTCTCTAGTGCCCTCTGTGGACATTTAAAGTAACTGCACCGTTGTGAAACAGAGCGCTGCACACCAGCCTGCATTTGTTGACATACAGAGGGAGGAGAAGCTGATAGGACGCCCAGAGAGACAAATAAACCATATGGACTGTTAAGGCTCAGTCTGATCATGTTTCTTTTGAAGCGTGAATTGCGAGCTGTGAGCTCAGTGTTTGCATGTGTGTTCTGTAACTTTGACCGTAGCTCATAGGCTGAGCAGAATAAATTACACCAGGTGTTTATTTGGAACCAGGCGTTTTGTTCTTTTTGTCCCTAAAAACCACCCGTAGACAACACGGCGGATCAAATGTCAGCCTACACGAAACAGCGGCCCACGTTAACGTAATTTTTTTTTATAAAGATTTTTCTAACTAAATAAAAATAAACAAACATTTTATGGGGATGATTGTACTCCTATTTTTACAGACTTTACATACAAATAGAAACATATATCTCCTATATTCACTGTTTCTGTTTGGTGAAATGCGGTGGATGTATAAAATGCCACATTCTTCACACTGCACCTTTAAGTGCTCCTTTTTCCGAGCTAAAAGGAACACATCACAACGTTTCCAACTGGACCTCAAACGCATCACTAAACACATTTGTTAGGAGTTATGAGTCTTTGTTTTAGCTGATCAGCTTCTATGCTGCTGGTCTCAGCGATAAGTTCAGTATAGACTGTTACTTGATTAATAGTTTGGACTTAATGGACTGAAATAAAAGTTTGGAGACTCTGCTAAAGTTTATTTTGTAGTTTAAGAGTAATCAGGAGATGAACCCACAAGTTGGTAGTAAGTATCGATATTTACAGGCATTAATTTGATCAACTCATCATGATTTTTTGACAAAAGTCAGTCAATACTGATCAAGCTGAGACGATCGGGGCATCTTTACATGTAATTCTGTATTAGCTGCTACCATGGCCGGGTCTCTATGTCAAAGTTTTTTTAAATCTCATTAAGACAGCCTTACTAAATTAAAGGTGTAATAAATGGGATGCATTATATTGGATTTAACATAGATCAGCATACTTTTATGTTGACCACACGGAGTCTTTGCTTTGCTATAACTGACCTACTGGTGCGTCCCACTTGGTCTGGAACCAAAGACCTGGGACCTTGCTCTTTAATAACTCATAATAACCACCAAGTAAAAGAAAATATAACCCAAGTCCCCACCTTTTCTTCCTGGACTGAGGGGTCCTTGATGATCTCCATGGGGGGAGGTAGAGGAGTGGGGGCCTCCTCTTCTGGCTCCTCCTCCCCGCCGCTCTGCATGCCCGAGTACGCCTTCGAGAGGAGGCTTCCATCTTTGCTGACCACTCGCTGAGGGAGACCGGACAGAAATCAGAGTCAGAACGACATGAAGGACCATTTTCTGCTGGTGTTTCCTTAGAGCAGACTTTTTAAAAACATAATAAGCCCTAAAGTTTCTGTTTTTATGGGCTGTGAAACTTCACTAAAGCTCTTGGCAGTGGATGTAACACATGAGAAGAATCATACACATTAATAGATGAGCTTGGTTTGAATTCATGAGCTTCTGCTGCTAATTTCAAATGAATAAAAAACAACAGCTTCCCCACAGACGTAACATTTTCAGCAAACTTTCCATGAGTTAAAAATAGAGCATGAGGAGTCATGAGTTTTTGCTTTTTTAGTTGCAGAAGTTTGAGAAAGTGCTGTGAAGAACTTCTTGTTTCTTTTAAAACTTGATAAGTGAGACTTGCAGCAGGCAAAAAAAGCCCGGGGGCTACATGAAGCCTCCTCCTCATATATTGCGACCCGCCAGTTAATCCCAAATTAACTTGTTTGTCTCTACGGCAGAATTAGCTTCGTTTAAAGAAGGGCCAGTTTTTCTTGACATACATTCACGAGGCTCGGTTTTAAAAAATAGGAATAATACAAATATTTTGGTGTAATTGACAAATTATTAGTAAAATATTCTTTTTTTTCCTAGTTGCACATCTTTTAGCCTTTAAAAGTGAGATCAGCCCCTACCACCCACACAGCTGCAAGCTACATGTAGCCAATTAGGATGACATTTGTTAACCACTTCTTCTAATTATTTATCTCCATCTGCCCCTCTATTTAAAAAGCTGTTAATTTCATTAATTTGAAATTCATATTATCATTTAGCAAAAACATCTACATCTCTGACCAATTTTAAGTTCAGACTAAAGTCATATATAATCCATCACGATCCCAAAGCTTCTTTTTGTTCTCATTCATAATTAATTCAATTTCTTGTTGTCTGTTTGTTGTTGAGTTATTTTGAGTTCATTTCATTGTATTAAATTTTATTTCTTTTTCTTCTTATGTTTTTATTATTAACTCTATTTGGGGAGGTATTGTTGATAAGCCCACTTTGGGTTTTTTTCACCTCTCCAGCACTATCTTGTATTTTTTTTCTATGCCAACGTAATTGTTTCCAATTTATTGTGCAAATAATGAATAAATAAATGACATGAAATCTTGATTTTGGGGCTTTCTGGCTTAAAAATACTCCCAGTGTTGGTGGAATATTGGCCAACATTGGCCGACAAAGATTTCTTTAAGACAATCAAATATGATGGCAATCCTAAAAAAATAGTTTCAATGAAACTTATGGAAGTTTTACATGGCTTCATCTGTTATCGTCATAAACTCTGATGGAAGCTGTTCATCTTTTTTTGAAAATGTAAACAAATTTTAAATTAAAAAAACACATTTGATAACTGCCAAATGCTCTTTTATCTTTTAATTGGTTTAAAATGAATTAAATCATATCTGACTCCTGCAGATTTTCTGTGTTGGCATAAAGTTGGCCTACATCTTTGCAGTGGCACCAACACATGACTCTCCTGCTGCTGCTGACTGGTGTTGTTTACACTTTCTAAAGTTACACAATTAGCATCTTTTTGATAAAAATCAAGCCACATCTCTGACCACTTCTGCCCTTTTTCCCTGGTTTTTGACTTCTTCATTGTCTTTCTGCTGACTGCCTCTAAAAAGAGCATGGTGTTCCTGGTTTGCAAGGCATGCACAGCAAAGTGGAACTGACTGAGAAAAAAAAATAGTAAAGCAAAAGATCTAAAGACACTGATTCCTGGAGGGAGTTGTTATCAAGCCTCCACTGGAATTGGTTTTCAATTCCCATCCCTTCATGAAATGAAACTTTAAACGCTGTCCTTACCTCGTCGATGATGTCTCCCTGCGGGTTCAGCTCAGGCTGTCCCAGGTCAATGCTTCTCCTGCTCTCCTCTCTTCCTGATCCTGGTCCTGCAGATCAGAAAATACAAATCAAGCTGTCAGTCGTTTCAAAGCTCTATTTTAGGATGTTACATGCTTTTAGAAACTCTTACATGTTCACATAATCCTAGAGAGTGTTGTCAAAACAATATTTTATTCTTATTATTTATTTTACTGCTCTCCAGTGAGTCGACACATTAAGCCGCGGCTCTCATGTCAAATATTTAAATTTACAGATCAGGCTGCCTTTGGCAGAACCAAAACAGTCAAATAGAGCGAGCAGGCTCGGCAAATCATCGACTAAATGCTGTGTTAGATAAACACTATTCTATTTTGACCCATCCAAGATAAACCATAATATATCTCTGACAGCTTTAAAGTTGTAAAGTTGCATTTTAATTGAAACAAAAAGTGCACCTTAGGCACAAAAGAGCTTAAGTAATAATATCAATCAGTAGCACTTTATAAGCCGTTGATCACTGGGCTGTCACAACACATTTCAGTAACTTCTTTAACCATTTTTAACAGATTGAACATTGCTTACATGGACAAATGTGAAATAAAAATGTCCAGCAACTGAGAAAAATAATCAAAAATATGTAGCTTTGGCTGCGTACTTCTTTATTGAATACATATCAAATACCCTTTGATTGAAATGTGCGTCATTCAGTATTACAGGTTATTTTAGGACTTTATCCACAATTTTTTTTGCCCAGGCAAAGGCTAAAGACCAACTAAAAAAGGCTCTCTTTAAATTCAGCTTTTAATCCACTGCAAAAACTCAGATCTCTTCAGGTGTGTTTGTCTAATTTCAAATCAGAAATACCAAAAACACTTGTTCTTATCCACATTCACTCAACAAATGTGGTTAAATATCTTAACATGGGGGCTAAAGAGCAAAAACAATGCTTGAAATTTTAAGAAAATATTTGCCAATGAGAAAAGAACATTTACTCAGGGAGGATCTTAAATACATATTTAATTACTGCTCTGGAATGAACATTTCTTTTTAATACACCCTTCAAGTAAAATTTGTCTTGTCAAATTGGCAGATAATTTAACCCACTCCAAGCAACTCAGGCCTTATTTTTAGTTTTTATAGCTTCAAACAAGATGTCAGTCCAGACATGTAAGGGAACTGTGGCTTGGAATAAGTCTAGTGAGTTCTTTTGGCTTGAAATTGGGAAAATATCCTCACTTAAATCTGAATTTTCGCAGTGCAGGAGTATGTGTGAGAGGCTGTAATCGTCAGCGATACACTGTTTTAAAAGCAGAAGCGAAGCACTTGTGTACCTGTCTTCTTCTGCTTGTTGTTGGGGAGCTTCTTCACCGAGCTGCCGTGGCTGAGGCGGCGCACTGGACTAGTCAGCCATTTTCTCAGAGTGTTTCCAGACCGTTTGGGACCAGGAGAGCTGGACTGCAGCGAGCTGAGGGACGGCTGAGGCTGAAGGTTCGCCACCGATTCTGTCTTTCCATCAGAGCTGCCGACGGGGTAGTTTTCTGAAAGAATAAAGAACACAAAGATGTTGTTTTAATCAGCCTTTGGTGAGTGTGATGCTGCATTAGTAAGCTGTTCAAGGAAGTACAAACACTGTCCCTACTTTTTAGTTATGATTTAAGGCAGCTATTAGTGGTTTGTAGTAAAAACCTAATTTGATTGTGATGTGTTTCAGCTGGACTGGGTCACATGTGCACCTCAATTTCAAAAAATACTGCGGTGTTCAGCTGCTGCTCATACTGTACGAGTGAATCGCAGGGGTTAACAGTTCACGACAAGCATGGGTGTATTATAAGCACTTTTAATGTGATAAAGTCTTATAATACATCCATGACGACACGTTGGACTCTTGTATCCGGAAATGCAACGTTAAAGTAGTAGTAGAAGAAGTAGTAGTAGGAAGTGGTCGGATGCTCACAGATGCGAATGAATAACAAACAAAAACACATTGCCCGAATAGGCTCCACTGTGCCTGCCACAGCTCAACAAGTCGACCCTCCATTGCTCGGGTCCAGGTCTGCTGTGATGCCATGCTGCTCCGTCTTGTGCATTAGTTTTCTCATCCGTATCTACGTTTGCGCATGTGTATTGTGACATAGCCTCACAAGGGGCGACCAGGATTTCAAACAGGTTTGATTTTCATCCGATTGATCGGGAGGCGGTCGTGAGGCGTTAATCGTTACCTCGTGTATACTACATGATGTGAGACACACGATTGAGCCAAAACTCGGCCGATCCCCAAAATAGTCGCATGGGTGAAAAATCGTGTCAAAAAGGGCCAAAAATCGCACAGTGGATGCCCGGCTTTAGTAAGTCTGAGGAACAGCCAGCTTGAAACATCACTAAGTGCGTTTCCATTACCCTTGGATATGCGCAAAATGTAAATAGCGCAATAAAAAAAACTGGGAATGGAAACACCTGAATTTTGAAAAAGCACTAAAATAACGCTAAAAGTTTTTACGCTTCATGAGGTGGTTTTTCAGACGTTTCGATTAGGGATGCAAACAATTAATCGATTATCGATTAATTGTCGATAAGAAATTACTCGATTAAAGTGTATTAATTGCAATTAATTGCGTTTTGAACCCGTAATTCCCCTCAAGCCCGCATGAGGGGCGGCAGCGCCAGACGTCCTTGACACACTCGCGGGAACACAAGAGAAGCTGGCCTCTGACAACATAGAGCCGATATAACCCAGCCTGAGGGGGGCAGCATCACGCTTCATTGCGTTTAGCCTGCCGGAACTTTATTAGAAGAAGAGGAGGACGACAACAACAACAAGACAAACGAGGGGCGGTAAGCTGGCAGGATGAAGAGGACAAGACGGAGTTCGGTATGGAACCACTTTAAGTTGGTTAATGACGACAAAGACGCCAAATGCACAATCTGTGGAAGTATTTTAAAGTACAACTCCTCCACAACTTCGCTAAATTATCACCTCAATACGTCACATTCAGCCGTGTTGCAAGGAGCGAGTAGCTCTCAGCCTACAATCACCGCAGCATTGGGACGACGAGTATGTGACTCCATGAAGGCAGAGGGCATTACCCAGCGGATATGTGACATGGTTACTACAGACATGCTGCCAATAAAAGGGCGATTCCACCAAAAGAGCGACATTTCTGTCCCCAGCATATTGTTGTATCTTAAATGTATAAACACAAGTAGTAATATATTACAAATTGTATTTTACTATTATACTAAACACCATACACATTAATATTTGTAGAAATTACAGATATATAATTTAATATATTTAATATTTTAAAATGGCATCCAAAACACTAATACAGAGCATTTCTTGCCTGTCCCCACAGCCAAACACTACACTTTACTACAATGCATCATGAACAAAATCCTTCCAAAGCAAATTTTCTTCGTATTTAAGTGTGACTCCATATTCTATCCACACTTATTTATTTTCATGTTTCAAGTTGCCTCAAAGTAGCCTTGTTATTGCATTGTCCCATTTGTGAATGTGTTGTTCCCTGCTGTGAAGAATAAATCTTTAATTAAGGAATATGATTTGCATTTTCTCTTTCATAAGAAAGATAGTATTTTCGTAGAAAGGAACCTATTGATTCAGAGGGAAATTCAGCTTTGCAGGAAAATTGCCGCTTATCAATTAATCGATCATCGATCGATAAGATGAAACAACTATCAATTAATGAATTACTCGATAATTTGTATCCCTAGTTTTGATATTCAAATATATCGCAAAAGTGCAATGGAAACACTTTTTCCGTGATTATACGTCACAAGTCGTGACGTACCCGGTCACATGATCACTTCTCTCGGAGTAAACAAGGCGTCGTACGTTTGGACAGAGGAGGAGACTTTTCTTGCCATTATTCTCAAGAAAAACACAACTGCCATACTAGACAGCAAACAACAGAAGAATGCAGAGTGTTATAAGGAGATAGAAATGGAAATGAGGGAGAAAGGGTTCAACGAGCCTTGGCATCCATCTTCCTGCAGTGAAATCTCGCGGGATGATATTTCACACGAGTTACAACGCTCCTGCCTAGAACACTTTCAATGGAAACACGTTCAAAGCGCAAATATTGTCGAAATTTTAGGAATATCGCTTTTATTTTGCGAAAAACTGTAATGGAAACCCAGCTTCTGATATACAAATATAATTCCTTGAATGTAGATCTTAGAGCAGGATTTGCCTATTTTACGTAAAAAATATCTAAATTATTATTCTAATCCACATTCACTAAACCAGTCCAGATAAATATCTTACTTAAAGGAAAAAAAGGAAAAGATGAAGCACTGAATTGCTTCTAATAAAGAGAAAATATCTGCCAATGAAACAAGGGCAGCTTGATCATTGAGGCTGTTATATTAAGTTTTAATATCTCCTAAAGTTTAATGTGTCTTGTCTTATTAGCAGATTATTTTATTTATTACACAAGCAACTCAGGACTTTTTTTTTAGTTTTTATATCCTTAAACAAGAAGTTAGTCCACACATGTTACGACATCGTGGATTAGAATAAGTCTAGTGAGAATTTTTCAGTGTTGTGTGTAAATCTCTTCGTCCTATTATGAGTGTTTTGGATCCAGTATCCTAAAGATGTGCAGGTCTACTCCGTCTCTTCCTAGTGGCATTAACAACACATAGTTGCACCAATCCCCAAGGTACACCTACACTTGGACCACACCATATGAAAACCACAAACATTCAACAAATGAACCTAAGTTTAGGCAAAAAAAGAAAGAGCTTTAAGATGACATTTCTATTCTCTGTTTATCACAACATCCAGAAAACCAAACAGTTAGACCACGCCTACCACAGTCTCTCTCATCTGTTAGGTCTGAAAGAGAATCAAATTGCTGTAGAAATAAAGAAGTTTTCTACTTTATTTGCCTAAATGCTGAAAGAAATACCTTAAATTCCTGTTTTGGGTGCTCATAAATGCCTGTTCCCTTTGTTTATTTTTAGAGACACATGTTCTTATGTTAATGGTGATGTTTGGCATGTTTTAGTTTATCATCTCTGTCAAATCCAGATGACTGTTTCTATTAATAAAAACACCAATCTGCTCTGCAGCTGCTCTAATGTCGCACATATTGACTCGTGGTCATGTTTGGCCTCCTCTTTCCTCCTTTTGTTTTGTTATTTTTGCTGATTTGCTCTCTACACCTTTATAAATGGAGAGAAGAACATAATTTAACGTTAGGTAATCTGACTTTTCAAGCAGAGGCAGATGAATTTGAATGTGCTCCAGGATCACCAGGAAGCAGGAAGTAGACGTAAATATATATTTAGGGGACTGTCAGACGGCGATAATATCAGCTGTAGTCTCACGGTGTGCAAATGCAGGGAATATGTGAGCGATCAGGGTGACATAAACTTGTTTCCACTCTGCAGAATTAAGAGCAACTAAAGGAAAATATTGCAGCAAAGAGTGAAACAACCGAACACAACAGCCCGTGTGTTTAGTGTGTGTTCTTGTGTTTGTTCAGATCTGAAGGAGTGTGTATTAGCTGGAGAAAGTGACCGCAGTCATGTGTCAGGAGTGTGGTGATCAGCTGCACTCACACAGCTGGGAGCGATGGGCTGTGGCCGCCCGGTGTGTGTGTGTGTGTGTGTCAGGAAATTAAAGGTCAAAAGGTGAACAGCTGGAGGTGTTTCCACGTCTCTGTCTGAGCTTATTTTTCATATTTATTTATCCCTCTTCATGTTCACGCCCTTTCTCCATCCTCCCATCTCACCGTTGACCGCACTGTATCTGGATGTTTTGTGTAGCATGGCTTTTTTTGTTCCTCGGCTATTAAAGGCCAAAAAAAGCAGAAATGATCCTAAAGCGATCCAAAATAAAATCAGTTTCACTTCTTTGATAAACAGAGTCTGAAAAGGATATATCAGCAGCACCAGCATCTGCAAAGGCAGTTTTTTAAGTTGCTTTAACAGCAAATTTATCTTTAGGGGAAGTTTTTTCCCCTTGATTTTACACTTTTTAAACTTCATGATAAATATTTTTCCTTCTTAACAGGGCTGCTGCATACTTATACGATCCCTGCCTCTAAGGGAGAGAGCCTTTACTGCCATCAGCCTTCTCAAAAAAAATCATCAAACCAGTGGATAGATGCCTTATTTTTTTACAATTTACTTTTCCCACCTGCAGCTCTTTTGTTTTGTTTCTCCAAAGCTGGGAAAAACAACTATGGATATGTTTCCTTTGGATCGTTTCATGCTCACACCCAGAGCAGACCTCACATCACAGCCAGTGTTCCCATGAGTTCTAGTCATGCTGTGCATGATAATAATAATAATAATAACTTTATTTATATAGCACCTTTCAAAACAGAAGTTTACAAAGTACTTTGACAGACAACAAAAGCAGAATAAAATCAACAATCAGAGACCACGAGAGTCAGAGGAAAAGGCACAGAGGGTCACATTAACTAAAGCAACAAAATGAAAGAAAATAGAATAAACTGGTAAGATTGAAACAGCTGATCAGGAGTCCTATCCTAACAATAACCAGGCTATTGTTAGCTGCTGTTAGCACGCCCTGCGTTGTTTTCACAAATACCACATGAAGAATGTGATTATCACTATGGCAGCATTTTTGTAAATATAAATCTAACAATACTATGTATACAGCTGATCTAGAGCGACACACCCCAGTCAGAAGTGCAAATAAATGGATTATTAAAGGAGCTAAATAACTGTTCACACTGGGGGCAGCAATCTTTGATTGTCAACTCGGGGGTGGCGAGGTTTCACCGAGTTCTCAGTAGAAAATTCCGACTTCGGGGGACGTTTCAGTTGCAGTTTCCTACTTGGGACTCGGAAGTTCCTACATCTGACGACAACTGGAACGCACCAAAAGACGTGACCCAAGCCAAAGCGTGTGTTTGTTGTGATGCTAATAAATGCGGTTCGGACCTTCCTCAGAACTCTGCATTGCTTTACAACTTCTTTTTTCAACAACTTACAGGATGCAAAGCCACGAGGTAATGTATCTCTTTCTAGTTACGTAGTGGTAGTTTTTGATGTGCGACAATGAGCAATTTTTGGAAAACTTAGTATCGTAGTTTGTAGCCGGCTATATATCCCTACTTACAGCCCGGTGCTCTAAGACGTGTCTGAATAATATAAATTTGCTCTAGTTTTAATTGTCTTGTTCCTGAAGTTGAGTATCCAGGCCACTCCAGCCCTGTCCGACCCAACCGTGAAGCTAAGGAATAGAATTTATAGATAACCTATTTTGATGCTACAAAACTCATCTTAAAGTGTGTATTTCCATCAGGCATATATCTAAAAGTGAGACTTTTTTATAATTACTTAGAAACTCCTCATAGCATCTTTAAGCAGTTGAAAAAACCAGAGTGAGTCCTCGTGAATATCTCTTTAGTTGTGGTTTAGAAACAAGCCCTTTGTTTCTGTATTTCTGTTGTCTGCAGACATGGTCACAGCTGCTCAGCTGAGGTATATTCCATATGAGGGAGTGCCTTTTTCACTTTACGGTAAATGAATAGTCGCACACACCCTCGGCTTTGTGAGCCCTCTTTTAAACTTTTGTTAATCAAAGGTCAGCGACACTCAAGCTGACTTCCAGTGTGGGAGGTAAACAAAGCAGAGTAACTCAACATGCCCCACAGGCAAACAAGGAAAGAGCCAAAGATCACAGCAGAGTTTTTACACAAACCAAAGAGAATTTATGGTTATAGGCTGTTTCTGAAAGTCATGATAATTAAACTAATCATTCAGTGTTGATGCTAGACCATAAACAGCACATATGCGGTGTGGAGTTAAAGAGAAAAAGTCTTTTGTGTTTATGTATCAGAGCATATATTGATTTTAATGGATATTTTCATTTTATTTAGCTGCTGTCATCTTTATTTTATTTGGTTTAATGCTTATTTAACAGGGATGATATATACAACATTGCCACAGAAAATGGGAAAATGGGAATGTATATAAGACGTGTAGCTTCAGTTAATTAGCAATCTTTGTCCCTGGTTAGGATTTAGAGTGCAATAAAATATACAGAATACAATTATACAAACACAGTAATACGGTGAATATAGTCAATCGGTACCATGAATAAATAGACACAGTTGTAGTTTAAAGTCAGTGTCAATAAATTTTAAAGAAGCACACAAATATGCTTTTGTTTACTCCATTAAATGCTCATCTCACTGTCTAAAATGATTTTGAGATTAATGAAATATTTTTGTTCAATAAATGGCCTTGAAATGTTAAAATACTGAAAAACAAAAAACACAACAACAGCTCACAAAGCAAACTAGACAAGCCCGAGAGCTTAAACATCAGCCCAGGCATTTCTGAAATTTTGGAGCAAGGTTATTGCCAAAAAACAAAGAAAACTGCCAGATCTCGCTCTGCTAACAGATCCTGAAAAAAAGGTCCTGGATCCACAACTACAATCAGATCACAAACAAAATCCAATTAAACAAATTTAAAAACCAAACAGCAAATGAGGACTGCAAAGGCTTATCGTAGAAACTTTAACTTCTTTGGGTTTTTGATTTTACATTTATTTTATTAGTTTATTTTTTACAACCGGCCTTTACAGTTATTATTTGTTTATTATTATTATTATTTTAGTTTTGTTGTTTTGTTTGCTTGCTTATGGTTTGTGATGTGTTCTTGACACTTTGATTTTATTTGTTGTTCATTTGTTGCTTATTTGATTTTTTTTTTTTTTACATTTTAATTTCCTTTTTTTCAGGCAGTTCTGATTTACCATTGTTTCTCATAGCATTGTCCATTTTTTCATTAGTGGTATTGTTTACGTTTTTATTTTAATGTATTTTTTGCCTCATGTTTCATTTTGTGGTTTTTATAAAGCCCTTTATTTTTTGGACTATTAAGTTTTATTAAATTTTTTAATGTTTTTTAAACATTTAATCTAGAACATTTCTTTACATGTTTTGCTGGTCAGAGCACTTCTATTTAAAAGAATTTTAAATCTTTGACTTTTGAGAATTTTTTGCACCACAGCGTGAGTCTTATTTGTGTCTAATACTTTGCGATAAACCATCTGTGGATTCAGACCCATTTTATTTGTTGTTCATTTTTATTTTATTGCGACTGCTTTTATTTGATTTGTTTTGTATTTGATTTAACATTTAATATATCTCATTTTAATTAAATTTTATCAGGCAGTTCTGATTTATCATTGTTTCTCTTAGCATTGTCCATTTTTTCATCAGCAGTATTGTTTACATTTTCATTTTAATGTATTTTTTGTCTTGTGTTTAATTTATTGTTGTGATTTTTATTACTCCCTTAAGTTTCATTTAATTTTTAATTTTTTTTTAACATTTAATCTAGAACATTTCTTTACATGTCTTGCTGGTCAGAGCACTTCTGTTTAAAAGAATTTTAAATCTTTGACTTTTGTGATTTTTCCTTTTGCACCGCAGTCTTATTTGTGTCTAATACTTTGCAATAAACCATCTGTGGATTCAGACCCATAACATCATGTTTTCCATTATTTATCGGCTTATATTGATTAAAACAAAATGCCTGAAACACAAAGAACAGCCTTCAGGACTTCGTTTGACACCTGATTTTATTTATCTGCCTCAGCATGATCGGAAAAACTCCAAAGGCCAGCTGGTTAAAAGATGGACAAATGATCTGAAAACGCCTTTTTTATTTGAGAGTGACAGCATTCTTTGGAAACATTAAAAACACGTTAAAGTATGGATCGATGGCAGCAGAATTATGACTCATTTCTGGGCACGAACAGCATCTTTAATCTCCATGAAGGAAACAAGATGGTGTCGTATTTTACCTGTAAACACTCCAGGTGCATGGATCACTACCTTTGCTTACAGAGTCTGTTTTAATCAACACAGAAACTCGGATCTCAGCCCCACACTTGCCCCTCTCATTCATCTCCTGACGTCACTCAGTCTTTATATTTTTGACGGCTTCACCCTGAAGAGCTGCTGACCAAACCCAGTCATGTGTTCATGAGAGGGAGAACCAAGCCAGAGGTCACCTGTTCACCTGTGTCAGAGCTTTCACCACACCAGTGCGACTCACTGAGCGGTATTTACAGCTGACCGAGCACAAAAACTCATTAAGGAGTGGAGCACTCACGCAGCCGAGTGACCAGATGACGCGGTGTAGCCTAAAGTCCTGCAGAGGAACACGAGGCAGCAGAAGAGCTGTGATAACGTGAGGCTGACTCTGCAGACAGTAAGAGCTCAGAAAAGTGCTGAGGAGTTCGTTCTCGCCCTGTGAAACATCTGGATTCTGATAAAACTGGGGGCTAAATTTAACAGGAAGGATGGAGGGTGTTTAAAAATAGCAAATAAGAGTGAGTCAAGATGTTAAACAGCTTTAGGCTTCAGTAATCTGCATGTTTTCAGCTTGTTTTGACATCTCCGAGGTCACAAAGGTTAGCACAGGCAGCTAACCTTTAGCTCAGTTAGCTTTAGGCTCTAAATATCTATGCTTCATATAGCTGTCACATTGTCACAAAACAGATATCCTCCCAAACTGTAGGGGGCAGTGTCCCCAAAAAGTCTCATCTTTTGCATAGATTACAGGAAGTCGCCAAAGAAGACAGTTTGTCATATTTGTTATAGCAGCGAAGAAGAAGAAAGTTTTTGTGACTGGTTACGCTAGTAAAAGGAAGAAAATAAAGAAGGTGAAGAAAGTTTGTTGTTACAGTTTACACCACGGAAGAAGAAGAAGATAGTATTTGTGGCTGGTTATGCCTATATGAAGAAGACGAAGAAGAAGACAAAGAAGAAGAAGGAAGTTTGTGGTTACAGTTTACACCAACGAAGAGGAAGAAGAAAGCTTTTGTGGTTGGTTATGCCAATATGAAGAAGACGAAGAAGAAGACAAAGAAGAAGGAGACAAAGAAGAAGAGGAGGAAGAAGAAGAAGGAAGTTTGTTGTTACAGCTTACACCAATGAAGAGGAAGAAGAAAGCTTTTGTGGTTGGTTATGCCAATATGAAGAAGAAGACGAAGACGATGAAAAACGAAGACGAAGAAAAAGATGAAGAAGAAGACAAAGACAGAGATGACAAAAGAAGACGAAGAAGATGACAAAGAAGATGAAGAAGACGAAGAAGAAGATGATGAAGAAGAAGACGACGAAGACGAAGAAGAATTTGAATTTGAGATGCAGCATCTCGTTTTCGAAGGGGATGAATACGAAGAAAACCGAAGATGTAGAGAACACGAAGAAGATGAAGAAGAAGATGACAAAGAAGACAAAGACAGAGAAGACAAAAGAAGACGAAGAAGAGGAATAGAAGAAGAAGACGAAGACGAAGAAGAATTTGAATTTGAGATGCAGCATCTCGTTTTCGAAGGGGATGTATATGACGAAAACCCAAGATGTAGAGAACATGAAGAAGATGAAAATGTAGAAGAAGACAAAGATGGAGAAGACAAAAGAAGACAAAGAAGATGAAGAAGACGAAGAAGATGACAAGGAAGACAAAGAAGTAGACGAAGAAGAATACGAAGACAAAGACGAAGAGGAAGAAGACAAAGAATAAGAACACGAAGAAGAAGAAGACAAAAAAGAAGAACACAAAGAAGACGAAGAAGAAGTCAAAGAATAAGAACACGAAGAAGACAAAGAAGAAGACAAAGAAGACAAAGACAAAGACGAAGAAGAAGAAGATTTGTTGCAACTGGTTTCACCAAAAAAGAAGAAATAAAAGACGGACAAGAAGAAGAAAGTTTGTTGTGACTGGTTACGCTACAGAAGAAAAAGAAGAAGGTTTGCTGTAACAGTTTACATAATAGAAAAAAAAAGGAAAGTTTGTTGTAACAGTTTACACCAAAGAGAAAGAAGAAGTTTGTTGTTACAAATGATTCCAAAGAAGAAGCAGAAGCATGTATGTTGTTTGGGTTAACACCAATGAAGGCAATGAAAGTTTCAGTAGATGCCAAATGAGAAGTAGAGGAAAGTTTGTAGTTACAGTTTACTCTGAAGATGATAGAGAAGAAAGTCTTTTGTGAATGGTTACACCAAAAAGTAGGAAAAGAAGACAAA
This sequence comes from Scarus forsteni, assembly GCA_036419115.1. Lineage (NCBI taxonomy): Eukaryota > Metazoa > Chordata > Actinopteri > Labriformes > Labridae > Scarus > Scarus forsteni. Next base: position 5,462,053 of record JAZDUH010000033.1, read on the forward strand.
GCAAGTTTGTCAAAATGGAGAATCACGAGAAGGAGTTGCAGTGTTTACTCGTGTTATTGTGCTCTTTTACTGAAGAGTCATACAGATTTCCTTATTCACGCCAAAAAGCAGCTCTATATCCAGTTATATTACCACAGGCAAAGCCAAAGTGTTTCGAAGCTGTGTTTGACGGCTCCATCACAGACAACCCTCCTGTCCATTGTCCTCAGTTTGACTCCATCTTTCAAATAAAGAGAAAACTGCTCACAGAAGGAAGAAGTCGATTTGGCTGGTGGTTAATCTCCAAGTTCCTGAGCTGCGCCTGAAGCAAACATTCAAACAAACAAGGGAGGAAAGTACAACTGTTGGGGATTTTGGGTTAAAATGAACTGTGTGTGTCCTTCAGTGTGTGCCCTTCAGTGTGTGACACTGACAGAAAAAAGTCAGGTGAAACCAAACAAGGAAGCTTTTGTCCCAGGGCCGACAGACAAACAGACGGTCTACTGTTAAATCCCATCACTCACTATCTTTAATCACACACACACATACACAGAGTGTAGATACCACAGCGGCAGTATGAATGTAACAGAGCAGGGTTTTTGTCTCTCTGCTCTGTCACACACTCGCTTTCTTTCTGTAATTACACCACACACACATCGGCATGAATGGTTGTATTGAAAAGAGAGTATTAAACCTCAGACCCACAGAGCTCCACACACACCTGACCTCTGCTTTGTCTCATTTTGGGGGGAAACGTATAAAAAGATGCCGTTTGTGGGCATCTATTTCCCCTGGTTTATTCATGATTTGCATGTTCAGCCTCAAAAACAAAGACAGTTAGCTTCCTAGTGTTGTGTTTAATCTTCATTCGGACATCAAAACATTTCCAAGAGTTCGTCTCTTTGTTTCCACAACAAAAAATGAAAGCTTGCATCTCCTGCTGGTCTGCACTTCTGGGAAAAACCGGAACACATGGAACCGGACCACAAGGTTCACTCATTCTGGATATAACAAAGTTGACAAGCAAGGACTGATCATGAGGATCGAAGACATTAAATTTCCTGGTTTGATGGCAGGAAGCACATTGACAAAAGGACCCACCTGTTTGAGGTGTGTCCGTCTATGTTTTAATAATTTCAAGGACACATGTTCTTGATGCAAAGCCAAGCACAGTGCATGAAGAGGATGGATAATGTGCCTTGATTATAAATGGGTGTTTTGGGCACAGCATAGAGTAGTTTGTTGTTTGGTTATAATTTTGTCTCTATTATTTGGTTTCTCTCCTTTTGTTGTGCCACTACGCTCAGACAACAAGGAAATTCAGCATAAAGAAACCTCTTCATGGATAAAATCTCCACTCAAACCCAATAGGATCAGACTTCTACATGTTCTTGATCGATCTGTTTACTGAATATCAAATTCTTGTGAGCTTCCGGCAATTTATTTTCTAATTTTTCCACAATCCTCTGTTCTATCCTCTCTAATGCAAGTGCCGAAGAGCTCTGGAAAACCAGACACGCCGTCTCTTAGCTCTCTGTCCCAATATGTGATGTGTGCCATCTATATGTGTCCTCAAAATAGCAAAAAACCTCTGACCGCAGATTTTAGACAAGGTATCAGGAGTTTTAAAGCTCAGTAACACCTGCGTCTTAAAATTTGGAACACTCCAGCTTTCTGCCTGAGCATTCCCCTCAGCACACCATCTGTGAGCGCGCGCCATTTTGCGCTTTTACTTATATTTATCGACCAAGCGCCTCAGTAAGCGCTGACTGTCAGGACGAAGGCTCCGCTGCACCTCCCCTTCTTCGTCGCCACTACTTTCAAACAAATGTGACATATCGGCTCGTCGGTGTTCATGAGCTGACACCTTGTTCATTCTGTTTAAAACCAAAATATTCCCACACTGGGGCTGTGGCAGCCGGCTTACGAACCGTAGCTTTCGTGCCATTGTTCATATTGGTGTTTGTTTCCTCGTTACTCCTTACGATGCTCACTTCAGCTCTGTGTGTGTGTATGCCTCCCCCACAAAGATTGAATGAATGACAGATGCTCACTCCGCTATAAATCAGCTAAATCCACTATAGAACCAATGCACCCCGGTGTTGAAAAAGATGGACAGAGTGAGCCATCTTCTCATCCAGCCTCTTTGGTAGAAAGAGAGGAGAAAAACAAACATGCATGCACATGTCAGTTTACCGAGGCCGGCAAACTTACCGAGGACGTTTTTATTTATCGTGCGGTTAATTGATTTATTGATTATCGTGACAGGCCTAGCTGTGCTAGAGGATGATCATGAAACTCACCCTTCATCTTTGACCCATGACTTTGAAAGTCTAATCAGGTCCTTATGGTTTTAGAGAATCCCTCTCAGTCTTCATGAAATCCTGAGTCCACAAGCAGTAGAAGACCAGGAGACTCCATCACCTTAATTTTTGACCTTTAAAAACCAGCTTATTCCTGTTTTTGAGGCAAATTGACTGAAGCAGGGATGATATTGTGCTCTCAAAGCTGTTGTAGAGCAGAAGTCATGGGTGATTTGTTGATGTGTTTTTATGCAAATAACCCTGACACAATAAGAACCAGACTGTGCGGAGGCCTGGGCAGCACGGTCGTAAACAAACACTTAAACTCTCGAATACAAACATCACTGTGCGTGTTGCGTGTTTAAAAAGAGGAGAATGTGTTTGTCCATATGGTTGTTTTTCTGCATTGTACTGCTGTCAGATTTACTGCAGCTGAGGTCGTTTGGCAGCATTTCTTGTGAACCCTCAGATGCACAGAGTAGATTAGATGCTCCTCTGTTTACATCACAACAACCCACTGAGACGGATCGCTTAAACAAACTGGTCCAGACTGCAGACTTGACTTTTCAGGAGTAAATAGAGACAAAGTAAAACAGTAATCACAACATGCAGGCTTCCAGCTGAGCTACCAGAATAACCCAGGACATGAAAATGAATCAAAACCGTGGTGAAGAGACGACAGGCTGAGCATGAATCAGAGCAGTCTGTAGTAATCGAACTCCACCCTCCATGCTTTACAGTCAATGACAGGAAGAGACAGTAATCTGGGCTGATGACATTCCTCTCATACCTCGCTCTCCCCTTCTCTCTCTCGTTCTTTGTACAATCTGTCAGCAAATCCAGGCACACAGACTGCAGACGATAAATAAATATTTCTGTTATGAAATCTGCCTGATGTTAGGAAGTGTGTCAAGCCTTTATCTGCTGATATATCATCCAGAAGTTATGAAAGAGGTCATTAGGTAAGTTATGGAAAATGAGAGAGGGGAATTTCATTTTCATTTTCCAAACTGAAAAGCGGCTGCGATAAGACAGAAGCACAAGGGATAGAAAAGTAAAAAATATAGAGATAATTAAAAACAAAAATGACAAAAGATTGATATGAAAGAACTTTAGATGACTAAAAATGAGTCATATCAACAAGAAATGTCAAATGGTAGGAAAAAATTGAAAAATTGAAAGGAAGAAAAATGTAAAAAATAAGAAATAAATTGAGTGTAAAAAATACTAGAGAAAAAAATGACAAAAAGCACAAAATTAAATAAAGAAAAAAGACAGAATTACTCAAAAATGTCTCAATGACAAACAGAAAAAAAAAATTAATTGAAAATATAAAGGCGGAAATACTGACAACACACTTCAAATTGTGAGAAAAAAAAAATCGAGTGACAAAAAAAATTAGGAGCCTCATTCAGTGAAACCAGGAAAGCTTGATAACTTCCCTCTAGTTAAAAATAGAAAAATAGATTAAATTAGAAAAAAGTGTAACAACATATGAAATGTCAAAATAAAGAAAAAAAGTAAAAATGCCAAAAATCTTAAAAGTGCCAAGACTTAAGTTAGAATGTTGATTTTTTTTTTTTTTTTTAGCAAAGTCTTTCTTTAAATGTATTTTAAGCCGACACAGTTTCAACTAAACTAATTTTAAAGTTGGTGCATGCATTTGAGGGAACATTAGTTTTAAAGAAACACACTGTAAAATGGCTTATGAGCTCATAAAATCCTAACATTTACAACAACTTTTTGCTAAATCTATTCAGCATGAATGTATTTTGGATCCATTAAAAACTCAATATGCAAAATGTACTTCTTTCTACTTCCATAGCAGAGTTCAAGTGATTATAAAAGCCTGAAAGTGAGACACAAACAGACTGAATATGAAGATGCTGGACTGCTCAAACCATTAAATGGAGATTTCTTTGCAGCATGAATCCAAACATGTGATCACATTCAGAGATACACACACACTGGAGTCCCTGTGGTCCATGATTAAAGGAAGCTGTGGAGATAAAGAAAGCTTTAATCGAGCCTTCAAAGAGGCGGCATTATGAGGATATACTACAACACAAGAGCCTTACATAAGGGTCTGTTACACCGCAGTGAGCACACGTGGATCCAGACACGTTTGCTCCTTTCAGATATACTCCTGATTCAAAAATTTGATTATATGCTAATAAATCATTGCAGAGATCAATTTAGCAGCATAGCTAATCCATGAAGATGTAGCCTTCTTCTTTTAAGGGATGTACTAACATTTTTTTTTTGCTTTCTTCTCTTGCCTAACTCCCAAGTCCATAACAAGCAGGTAGACTACATTCTTTGGATTGTGTGTGCAGTACCAAGGAAGAGACAGGCAGAGCTCGCCATCTGCTAATTAGCTTAGCTCAAACAGTGAGAGTCAATGGGTAGCATTAGCCTAGCTCTGCCTTCAGTCTTTAAACTTCTTAGCAAATCTAAACAGTCCTGTGTGCTTGTGGTGACTACTTTCTTTTACTGTTATGGTATGTTAGTGATTTTTAGACTAAGATTAGCATGTTATATAATTTTCTAAAGAAATGTTCACTAATCTAAACACAGCAGAAATGTGGAAACCCCCACAGATGTGCTTGTACAAACAACAAAACAAATCCCGGAAAAAAAAAGGGTCAGAACAAGCACACAGGACCGTTAAGAGTTGCCGAAGAGTTTATCTGATGACTGTAGGAAGGCTAATGCTACCCACTGACTCCCACTGTTTGAGCTAAGCTAATTAGCGGTGGGCGAGCTCTGCCCGTCTCTTCCTTGTTACTATACGCCAGTCAAAAGAATGGAGTCTATCTGCTTGTCATGGACTCTGGAATGAGACAAGACATGAACAAAAGAAAATATGTACAATAATGTGACGATGAGGCAGCTGTTCACTGATTTAGGAGCAGCCCTTGATCAGGAGGTCACACTGAGTCTGTGTGTCAGGAGAATCTCATGCCTCTCCTCGGACTGACCAGACGTCCTTCATCATTTAATCATCTCTTTGAGCTCTGAATTACGTCTGAGCTGCAGGTCAAACCGGGCTGAACATTCTGAACCCAGCTGAGGAAGAGGAGGAGTGAAGGCTGCACTAATGCTGCCCGTGTCCATTATCTCTGCAGGGAGACGCAGTGAGTGAGTGTTTGTGAGCGTGAGCCTCGGGGCCGGAGCAGCTTCCTGCCCATCTCCAGGTTTAATGGGTAATGAGAGGGACCGGAGCTCCCTTTACACACCCGATAATCACCTCGTCACCGTGAGAGGGAGAGGAAGAGCCTCGGAGTCTGCACGTGTGTCCAGGGGATAATACAACTACAACAACAACAACAGCAGCAACAACAACAGAAACAGCAGCAACATCAACAGAAGTATCAGCAGCAACAGCAACAACAACGGAGGTATCAGCAGCAATAACAACAACAATAGAAAAAGCAACAACAACAATAATAGAAGATGCAAAAACATAAACAACAAGAACAACAGCAATGGCAAAAACAACATCAACAGAGGTAGCAGCAACAACAACAACAGAAACAGTAGCAACCACAACAAAGGCACAGCAACAACAATATCAAAACTAACAACACCAACAACAATAGAAGAAGCAAAAACATAACCAACAAGAACAAGAGCAATGGCAAAAACAACATCAACAGAGGTAGCAGCAACAACAAGAACACTAACAACAATACCAACAATAGAAAAAGCAACAACAACAACAATAGAAGATGCAAAAACATAAACAAGAACAACAGCAATGGCAAAAACAACGTCAACAGAGGTAGCAGCAACAACAACAACAACAGAAACAGTAGCAACCACAACAAAGGCACAGCAACAACAATATCAAAACTAACAACACCAACAACAGTAGAAAAAACAACACCAACAACAATAGAAGAAGCAAAAACATAACCAACAAGAACAAGAGCAATGGCAAAAACATCAACAGAGGTAGCAGCAATAACAACATTAACACTAACAACAACAATAGAAAAAGCAACAATAACAACAATAGAAGAATAAACAACAAAAACAATAGAAGATGCAAAAACATAAAACAAAACAGCAACGGCAAAAACATCAAAAGGGGTAGCAGCAACAACAGAAACAGTAGCAACCACAACACAGGCAGCAGCACCATCAACACTAACAACAGCACCAACAACAACAGAAAAGCAACAATGAGGAGGTGCAACAACAATAGAAGCAACAACAACAACAGACGAATCAGTAATAACAGCAGAAACAGCAGCAGCAACAACAAAGGCAGCAGCAACAACACCAACAACAGTAATAACAACAGAAGAAGCAACACCATAAACAACAAGAATGGCAACAGCAAAAACATCAACAATGGTAGCAGCAAGGACAACAACAGCATAAGAAGCAACAACAAAATCAACAGAAGCATCAGCAACAACAACAGAGGTATCAAAAACAACAACAACAGAAGCAGCAGCATCATTATCACCTAAAACAAATGAAGCATCATCCACAACAACAGACGCATCATCAGCAACAATAACAGCGGCAGCAGCAACTAACATAACATCAGATGCACCAGAAACAACAAAAATGGCAGAATAAGCAGTAGCAGCAGCAACAACAACAACAGCAATGGTAGTAGCCTCAACAATGACAAACAAAGGAAGCAACAGCAGCAACAACGGTAGCACCAACAAGAACAACAGAATCAACAACAACCAGAATAGTGGCAAAACCAAGAACAACAAAACCTGCAACAGAAGCGACAACAACAACAGAAGCAGCAACACGCTTCAAGCCTCAAATCTGCACAGAAACACTGTTCTCTTGCAGCTTCATAAGTGTAAAAACAGGGATGAAAATATTATTTGTGATGCTGTTGGTAGAAAACAACTTTAAAGTAGATTATTATGAGTCCTGAAGGAATAAAACTGCATTTATTACTCTGAACCTAATTTGAACGTGGGTGTAGGATTTGCAGGTTTGCAAAGTGGTTTTGACGACTCTGCAAACCTGATGTTTATGAAGAGAGGGTATAAATTATGAGGAAAAAGGGTCACATTTTTATCTGGTGCCCTCTTGCTCACTGTTTGTTTGTCATTGTAGCTCTTAATGGCAGAGACAGGCTGGGCTGACTGGTAAAAAAGTACATTTTACATTTAATGTTAAAGTATGTCAGCTTTATTCAGAAAAGACAATGTCTGCTCTCTTCACCTGAAAATTGTAGTACATCTAAAGGTCGGAGGACTTAGGATGGCATCATCCCACTCCCTCAGAGCACCCTGGTTTTCTGTATATAGCACTATGTAAGTTGGGAAGCAAGTTGTTGTCGTCTTTCAAGAAGTGCGTACTACTCTACAACAAAAGATTGCACGTAGGGATAGGTAGTGTATTAGTGATTGAAGAGACAGTTCCCGTCTCCATACTGTGCTCCATAATTGCTGAGGTTGAGAGAGGAAGTTAGATGAAAAAACATGAAACAAAGGAAAGAAAAAATGAAAGTAAAAGAGAGCAAGAAGCTCGGCTGACAGGCTTTCACACTTTGGTAAGAGCTGGTTTTGTTGCTGTTGGATGGCAGAGGAAAATGTCAAGGTTCTAGCAAAAGTATTTGTTGGATTTGCCATCATGTTATGAAGTAAAGTTCTTTCAATCACAAATCCATTCAGTCTACGTTATAAACACTCTCTCCAAATTGGTTTTAAGAGATTAACCAGAAACATTATAACAGCTAAGTGAACACATGAAAAAAACATTAAAATTATGACATTGTCTCTTATTAGTGTTTTATTTGATTGGTGAGGAACAGGCAGCATCCTTGTATCTTAGGGGGCCTTCGGTGACCACTAGGATCACAAAACCAAACTTTTACAGACAGCAACGAAGAAAAAAATGGATTACTGGAATTTCAGCAAATGTTAAACACTGTGCATTCCTATTAGAGGAGTGTGTGCACATCCCAAACATGCAGAAACATGCTGCAATAGATATCCAACAGAAACCAGTCCAACCAGTGGAGCCTCAAAGCTAAAACAGTGATACACCTGGCATATCAATCTTCAAATAGACTACAAATAATTAAGGTAAAAGAAGCTAATCTAGGACATTCAGAGGAAAAAAGAAGCAGAGTTTGTTTCCTAGTAACCGATACTCATGCAGTCTGAAAAATGAAAAAGCTGCAACCATTGATAAAATCCCCAGTAATCAAAATGAAGTTTGTCCCAGATTACAAAGCTCAAACTAACCCTTAGAAACTGATTCAAATATTTCAGATGCCTCAATGAAACCAGCTCGGCTGCATACCAGCATCTCCTGCAGACTGTGCAAAGCTCCAACATGAAGTTCACTCACCTCTGAGGATAAAGTCCAGCATCCGTGCACAAGCAGCTGAGTTAACTTTTAGCCAAATAAAGCTAAGAGCTAACCTGCACCCTACAACAACACCCAACACGTGGGGCAGAGGACTCAACTCCAGGGCTGTTTGAGGCAAATATCAAAGTTTTGGTTGCATAATGAGCTACTACAGAAGTGAGGCAATCTTTATCACAATGATTGACAGAAATAGAGATGCATTACTTCTGCTTCCTTCATAAACTGAGCTGATTTTACAATATGTAGTTTTACATCAGAAAAGATTCAACCAAGAAACACAGACACAAAAAAAACAACCCAAACTTCATTAACTTTATCTCATTCAGAAAATCCTGAATCAATCACTTCTGTTATTCTGATTGTTAAAAACTGAAAAAAAAAATCAGACTTCAATTCAAAACAACCATCATGTTTTTTATTGTACTGTCATATAACACACTCACACACATGGACTGTTATGGCTCTCTATCTAACAATGTGCATTTGTTGGTGGTGAAGTTGGAAGAGACCATGTGATAAGACAAAGAAGCATTTCAGTTAATTGTGCACGAAATCATAATTTCTGGATTTTGCATAAGTATGACTCTGAAGGATTTCTGTCTTAAGCAACTGTGCCCAAGTTAAAGAGGACTGAGCTGACACAGTGAGTATGAAACATCAGCCAAGCCCCATATCCTAAAATTAAACACCGTTTATAGCAAACAAATTGATGTAAAATTTGAGGAAAACAGTATCAGACTTTCGTGAAATCCCCAAAAATATATGTTCTTTGTTTTTGGCCTGCAACATGATCCCAATGATAGTCTGGATTTGGTTTATAATGATGGGAATTTTGTTTTATTTTATTTAAGGTTTTAGTCTGAACCACTTGGCTGCTTCGTCATAAAAGCCTGCTCTTTGAACAGGTCTTTACTTGCTATCTTGGTCATTTTCCTTTTACTCAAACAACCAAGATCGCCATTGTTTTCACTTAGAAGCCCTGGACATCTGCATAGAAGAAGCTCTATGCAGGATTAAGTTATGGCCCTTTTCCACGAGCACGCCTTGGCCCTACTCTACTCGGCTCTACTCGATTTGCAGCGTGTTTCCACTAGCCTGGTACCTCTTAAAACAAGCCAGTTTTCGTACCTACTCCGCTCTGGTTCCAAGCGAGCTGAGTCGATACTAAAAGATGATGTCACCGACTGCCGGCTACTGATTGGTCAGACAATTTCGTCATCGATGAGTCATGAGCGCGACGACTTAGCATGCTAGCAGTAGCTACCGTTAGCTCACACCCATACGTCCTTTCTTTGCAGCTTGATTGCTCTCGTCCTCGGCTTCATTTTGTTGTATAGCTTCCAAAACTCTCTTGTACTTTTCAAGGGGTATTTCTTCTTGCCACCTGCAGCCTTCTTCTGCTTTCCTTTTTTACTCGGTTTGTGTAAAAAGCGACACTGCACCCCATTGGGCAGGTGACTGGGGCTAATGGAAAAGCAGCACAAGGCAAGAGTAGAGCGAAGTAGAGTTGAGGAGAGTAGAGTGGGGCTAATGGAAAAGGGTCTGTAATGGTCTGATAGCTTATTGACCTGAAATCATATAAAATCACCTGTTGTTAACCTCTCCAAGTCGACTCAACCGGACCAGGGTTGTCCAGGGCCTTTAAGATTGGCATGTGAGCTTGTTTTACACAAATTGTGCTCCAAAATCTAAAGATTACTTCTCAAAATCCATCAACTCTTCAAGTCCAAGTAAACCGACTCACTGGCTCACCAAGGTGTGTGTATGACACCCTTGGTATAAAACATTAAAGAGCTTGTATTTTATCCTTATCTTCTAGAGTATGTTCGAAAAAACTTCTAGTTTACATATACTAGGACTGATCTCACTTTGCCCAAATGCTCTGTTGGAGCCCCTCACTACTCCACCCAATGTGGGCAAAGTCTGCTCTGATTGGTTGACTGGTTTGTTCTAAACTGCTTTTTGCCATGTTATCATCAACTCTGCGCTTCTTCTATCATCTATGTTCTACACTGGGCTTACCAGCCAAATCTGCTAACAAAGCAAAAGTATGACATCACACTTTGGCTGTTGGTGGAAACATTTCAGGCAGCTACTGTCACTGTAAACAAGGGGAGAGGGAGAAGTCCTGATGCTGGGGACTTTTTGTTTTGTGAATAGAAGTATTCCATCATGAAGAGGAGGGAAAACTAGAAAAAAAGATACTTCATTGTGCAAAACTTTAGTTGAATATACGCTGCGTGATTTGAAGCTGACTAAATATAAGCTGTGGTGATGTAGAATTTTACCGATATCATTGGGCCTGCTTACATGGGTCAAAAATCCAATTTACAATCAGATTGAAAGGTCAATCAGATTAGAAAAGTCTCATGTAAACACCTTAGCCAAACTGGTTCACCCAGATCTGATTGTATTTCGGATCGGATTGTAAGAGGTAGTCTACGCCGATTGATAATCGGCTGAGTGGAGCAGATTGGGTTGATAGAGAGGATTGTTTGGTCTGTGCAGGCGCTCAGTAGTACGTAAGAGGCATGTCGTGACGTATGCAGAGCGTGCCCAAACAAACATGGCGAACAAACAGGAGAACTGGACGATGAAGGAAACAAACTTTTTAATAGAAACCCCAACAAAACACGACGTGGACCCATCTTTCTAGAGGTAAACAGGAAGCAGGAAGTGCACCTCTTCTTCTCTTACACATTTGCAGGTAGTGGCAGAGTGACCATCTGCGCTTGTAAAGAAAACAATACAATCAGATTCAGCTAGGGCCGTGCAAACACGAATTGAACGTGGATCTCTTTACTCAAAGTTCATACAGATTGAATCAAATTCACGTAATCCGATCGATTTCAATCAGATTGAGGAAAACTACCCATGTAAATGGGGCCAATGTAACTATTGAATAGTCTGGGTCAACAGTGTCAAACACTCCTGACCTCAGTTTGACCACAATTCTGACTTCCATGTCTGATGTGTCTCAACCACAACTTTGATTTATCTGTTGTCATTCCTGCTGACTGCCTCAAATGAAAGAGTGAGGTTCTTGATTTGCAAGACATGCAGAGCAATGGAAAAGGAGCTGCTATCAGGAATTGTTCAGTGTAATGATACTGGTTTCTTGAGCTTATTATTGATCTGGAATTGGTTTTAGGGTCTAATCAACTGCTTTCTAAATATACGTTTACATCCAGTAAAGAACTGTCTCTTAAAAACTACTTGATCCACACATGACAGTGACATGTTACAGGTGATTTGACCCCAATAACTCTACAAGACAACATGTTGTTTCACCACTTAACAGGCTTTAGTCACTCCATCAACTTCCAGATCAGAACAAACTAAAATCAGTCAGAGGCCGTCTACAGGGGCAGACAAAGTTTGAGAAATATTTAAAAATAATCACTTTAATGACTCCAGTTTGCTTTGAATCACTTGATGCTGACAGAGCGCTTTGTCACAACCAGCTACACACCCAAACAGACTTTAACGCAGACACACACGCCTCTGTAATGAATGACCTAATACATGAGCAGATTGCTCAATCAAACTTGTTACTTTCCGCAGACACAAAGACAGAAACTGTTCTCTGACATTCTGGATGTCACTCGGACACATTACTTTCCTTATTTTTAATTCAAACTGACTTTCAGTGAAGCCGCAACCGATATGCGTAAAAAATAAACCAAAGGAGGAATTTCTACTCTTTGATTATGTTTTCCTGTGTCATTAATGCTTCATTGAATCAGTCACAGCCCACTCAGGCTAATACTATGTCATCAGAGTCATAAGCAGACTTCAGAAACTTGTGTTACTCCATCTTATATCTTCTTAGTCACATTCAGAGCTGAGAAATGTGGCAATACTATGACCTTTCTGTAATTCAACTGTTGCTACATTGATTAATACAATAATACACTGGATAGATTCAATCAATCTTTACTTGTGTTGTGCCAAATCATAACAAGTGTGATCTGAAGCCACTTTACAATTCCCAAACTCTTTTTTATTTTCTTGTAATTCTCTTATTATTACAGAACCAACATGAATCCACCATGAGAGAGAGGTGGGCACAGATTAAGGGGCTGAAATGAGAATTATTGTTTGGATGCCCAGACCACAAATTTGTCCCTGTCATATTTCTCTCTGCTGAATTTACATTTATTAAAGCAGTGGTCCACAACCTGCATTGGCTTCCTGTCTCTTTTAGAACAGATTTTAAGGTTCTATTATTGGTTTTTAAATCTCTTTATAGTCTTGGTCCTTCCTGTTTATCTGATTTGCTTTTACCATATGAACCCCGTAGAGCCCTCAGGTCTTCAGGTAGTGGTCTTTTAATAGTCCCCAAAGTAAGATCTAAAACATACGGTGAAGCTTCTTTCTTTAAATACAGACCAGCATGGCCAGACGATGAAGCCAACAAACACATTGTGCAAAGTTAAACTGATCGTAAGGCAGGATCAGAGGGAGCCATGGGCTTGCTTCTAAACCCAAAATTAAGAGACATTAATGAGGACTCACTCCGTTTTTGTAACATTGTATTGACTGCTACCTTAGCCGGGTCTCTCTTGTTGAAGAGATGTTAATCTCCATTAGACTTTCTGGTTAAATAAAGGTAAAAAACATAAATTAATTAGAGCTCAGAAGAAAATTCTGTAACAGTGTCCATGTGATTCTGCCTGTGGCTGTCATCAGTCTGAGCTGATGTGATGTCTCCATTGATTGTTGGTGGGTTCATTAGTTTATACCTCTGAATTGTCTCCCTTCATCTCAGGAAGTTAAACACTCCTGTTTCCTCCAACTGCCCTCCAATTACACAAATCATATGTCCAAAGTAGGGATGTAACGATATAAAAATTCTGTATCACAGTTATTGTGACCAGAATTATCACGGTTATCATTATTATCGCGGTATTGTTGCAGTGTGCTCAAAATGTTCAAAAAGTACTTTTACACAGAATTAAAATAATTAAACCCATTTAATATTATTATCATAACACTTCTTTTTTGTCTTTTTTGTCAATAAATGTGTCAATAAATGCCCTTTGAGTACATTTTTTACCCTTCTTTCATGAGAAATCTTTTTATTTCACCGCAGCTTCGTGTTTAAACAGGGAGACTGTCTTCTATCAGTTTTCCCTCAGTATCCTTGTAAAATCCAAAATTCAACCAAACTTCAGAGTCCATTTTGAGAGGAAAAGCCTCCACTGTAGTGCCTCTAACTTTCACTCTCAGACTCAGAGGCCAAACAATGCAAACTGCACATGTGCGCCTTCCGTGAGGCTGCTTAATCAAGGACAGGTACATAGATCAGGCTTTTTCAGTCACAGAAGAGCATCACTGTGAGATCAAACACGGTATAACTGTAATTTTAATAGGACACGGTAATGATTACCGTGGGAAATTTTACCGCGGTTTACCGTTTTACCGGTAACCGTTACATCCCTAGTCCAAAGCACAGGTGTAAAGTGAATGAGCTTAAGGTTTAACAGTGAGTTCATTTCAGGTTGTACTTCATCACAGCATTGCCAGTGTCAGTGGATGAGCTGCACAGGGATGCCTTTCCAAATAAAGTGCCCTCTGGTCTCTGTTGTTCCACTTGTCCAAGGCCCAGAAACAAATGCTCTCCACCTCAGCCCCTTGAGATGCATCGTCTTGTCCATCAAGAGGGTCCTCCTCTAAATACGGCTGTAAAGGCCGGTGTTATGGTGATATTAGCAACAGCCATGGAAAGAGATGATTGTTCATAAACTGTCAACAGAAACTAGAAGTTCAATAAGGCTACAAAACTTGCTGAGGCATTTCTTTCTTTGTTAGCTGAGTTATTATCAAAAATGGAAAAAATTTCCTATGTCGCAGTGTTTAAATAATCCTTAAATAAACACCAAAATGTGGCCACTTCTCCTCGGGCCATGATCAGCATTTCCTGGAAATGCTTAATACTGAAACTACTTTTTGTTTTACCTTCTTTAAAGACAAATCAACAAACCAACAGGCAAAACATCCAGAGGTAACAAGAATGATTATGAAATGGAAGGACTGATTGGTTACTATGGCAGCTTTAAGTTAATCTGCAATTAATTTGGGTTTAATACATTTCAGAATGGGGATTAAAGTTCAGTGATGATGGTTATTAAAGGATAAAGCAGTTGGAGTCAGGGTGGGTCCACAGCAGCAGCTCCTGCAACATATTGTGTTTGGCAAAAACCTGTATCTCTATTTTCTGTATCTCATTTTTTTTGTCATTACATAGTGCTATTGTCACCTTCCATGTCTGTGATTGGCTTTTGTCTCAGAATTTGGATACCAAATGTGCTTTTTTAAACGCAGAAGAAGCAGCAATTTTAGAAATAAGAGGTTTGTGTTGGACAATGACTATATGAGTGTTACATGTAGAAACTACTTTGTAAGTTAATAAACTGATTAGTGACGATTCTGAAGGCAGTATATGGAAAAGTAAAGGCTGTGGAGTGGTGCTGAAAAGACCAAACACTATAAACGTGCAGAGGGGAAACCTCTGCCGGGGCATTTGCTGATTTAATATAGAAAATATGAATAAGTACTATGTGTAAAACTTGCGCAATGACGACAAATGTTTATAATATTCCTTGATGATTAACCATAGACACTGGGAAGCAAAAACTGTCCTCTCAATTTAGTAAGTAGATAAGTAGATATAACGAAAATAACTAGTTACAATTATTTTTAAAGGTGCTATGAGGAGAATCTGTTTCTGGCGAAAAAGACTCTGCTACCCATGAGCACGCACGGCAACTGTCGTAATGCTGCATTCCAGTAACCTCAGAAATGGGAGTAACATCATCTCCGACTTATCGGCGTTCCAGTTGAAGTCGGGAAAAAACATGTCGATCTATCAGGCTATTGTTAGTTGATTGTCAACTCGGGAGTGGCGAGGTTTCACCGAGTTCCCAGGAGGAAATTCCGACTTTGGGGAACGTTCCAGTCGCAGTTTCCTACTCGGAACTCGGAAATTCCCACTTCTGTCTACAACTGGAACGCACCAAAAGACGTGACCCAAGCCAAAGAGTGTGTTTGTTGTGATGCTAATGAATGCAGGTCGGACCTTCCTCAGAACTCTGCATTGCTTTACAACTTCTTTTTTCAACAACTTACAGGATGCAAAGCGACGAGGTAATGTATCTCTTTCTAGTTACGTAGCGGTAGTTTTTGATGTGTGACAACAAGCATTTTTGGAAAACTTAGTATTGTAGTTTTGTAGCCGGCTATATATCTCTACTTACAATCTGGTGCTTGAAGACGTGTCCGAATAATATAAATTTGCTCTAGTTTTAATTGTCTTGTTCCTGAAGTTGAGTATCCAGGCCAGTCCAGCCCTGTCCAACCCGACCGCAAAGCAAAAGAATAGCATTTATAGATAACCTATTATAATGCTATAAAACTCATCTTAAAGTGTGTATTTCGATCAGGCATATATCTAAAAGTGAGACTTTTCTGTAATTACTTAGAAACTACTCATAGCATCTTTAAAATGAACAATAGACAAGAAGTATTGTAGAAAATATGGGGACCTTTTATGAGTGCAGTACTCCGTGGAGAAGAAGATATTGTTATCGTGTATATTCATATAAAGGTAAATAATGTATGCAAATGTAATGCAAATCAAGATACTTTGCGGTAAGGTTCAAAATCCAAATGTGATAGGAGGCTATGATGAAAATAAATATGGAGGACATTGAGATGTGATGAGCACTGTCAATGCTGATTTACTTTGTGTATATTTTAGTTCAATGGCTGATATATTTAATCAACTTTTCATTTTAGCATACTATTTAGTTCTGTTATCTCTTATTAATTATAACTTTTGTATTGTTGTTGATGTTCTAAAAGGCATTAAAAGTGCACTAAAGATGAAAAATATTCCAGATTCTGATCTCCAGCAAAATCTAATCACTTCTTCCTTGCGTCAACAATCCCTGAAAACCTCATTATGATCCGTCAAGAACTTTGAGTTGTTTAACTCAAAGACAAACAAACCACAAGTGCAGGAAAAAAAAGGTCAATAGCAACTGCATCAAAATCCACAGAAGTGTAGTCCATATCAAGCCAAATTATAAACTTTTTAAGTGATGAGTAACGTCACGCAGGCTTTTAACACAGCATCTGTCTAACATCTGTAAACCTCCTCCCACCTGTGCCGTTGTAGCAGCAGCAGCAGCAGTGAGCGAGGATCCATCCACAGCAACGCCGGCCTCGCTTCATCCTCACGCACACATCCTACTGTCACACACCCCTCCTATAACTCGCGTGTGTGTTCTCTGAGCTGAAGGTCCAAACTGCGGAGATCCACCAGAGAGAGAGAGAGGGAGACGGAGAGGGAGGAGACGGGGGAGGAGCCCAATCACACACTCTGTCCTTTATGCCTCACACAGCAGTTTCCCTCCCTCTCTCTCTCTTTCTCTCTCTCTTGAGCACACGTCAGTTCTCAGGAACAGAAGTCAGAGTTAATTACAGTGCAGAGCGACTCTCCCGCTGCACAGAGCAGGGACTCGGGTTCCAGCTCTGTGTGTGGTGTGGCTAACAAAGAAGGAAGTGACAGAGGGAATGTGTGTCCTGAGCCCCCCTCTCACCGATCGGCTTTGAAACAGCGCCGGGATTCGTCCGTTTGTAGGGGGGCTAGGAGTTTCAGCTCGGAGCAGGAGTGGATTATGTCAAGTGTGCAGAGCTGCATCATAGCTGAAGCTGAGAGAGTAAAACATCCCAGCACAAGGACAAACTTCTGATTTGGATGAGCAAAACTATCAATCATTGCAGGAAGAACATGCACCTAGAATGAAACTTATGGCCCTTTTCCACTAGCACGTCTTGGCCCTACTCTACTTGGCCCTACTCGATTTGCAGCGTGTTTCCACTAGTCTGGCACCTCCTAAAACAAGCTAGTTTTAGTACAGGGATGTTCATACTATGGTCCGGGGGCCAAATGTGGCCCGTTGACCACTTCGAATTGGCCCCTGAAACAGTTGAATGAATAAAGACATTTTGATTACTGCTGCAATACCATCAATCATGCTCAGTTTCTGCCATAATTATTTTGTCAAACGGTCTCACTTACAAAGTATATTGCAATATTCATCTTAAAGCTCCAGCATTCTTGCAGTTTTCTCTTGTTTTGTATCTGACAGTGAAGATTTAGTGTCTCCCACCTCTGCTTCTCAAAAGGTTATTCTCTGCCTGAATAGGTGTGAATCCAGTGAAAGCCCAGGGTTACAAGGGCCCCTTGACAGGTGATAACCTACACTGTAAAAAGGTTCTTGCAAATTTTACAGTAATTTACTGGCAACAAGATGCCAGTAAGTTACTGCAAATGTCTTTTTAGTAGCATTAAAAATAGCATTCATCTGTAGATATCATGACTGTCTTTTAATTTCTAGCAGAAGTACTGTACTGTAGTATCCTTAATTTTTTAATTTAAAGTATATTACCATATTTTAATCTACAACTTTTAAATGTATTTTAAATTACAGTGAATTGTATTTCAATTTATCATGTATTAGAAAGATATCACTATTTAAAAAAATATTGAAATATACATCAGTTTTATCAAATAATTTCTTTCTGCTGCGGCGTATACTGTATGTGCTCTGCACGACCATACACAGTCATTCTTGTTTACACAAATATTATAAATACACATATCTATATATATATATATATATATATATATATACATTGCATTTATATGTATGGTTTACAAAGATTGCACAAATAAACGGACATAAGCACATTCCTCTGACTTTTTAACAGTAGTCTATTTGATTATTACTTTACCTCCATTTTAATGGAACATTCGTGCGAAGTAGAAGTTTATTTAGGGTGTTGGAAAGTGTAAATATGAGGCACACGGGACTTCAGTTCCCTCTTGCACCATGGATTGCACTTGGGAAGATGGAGACAGCAATGATACGTTTTTCATCAATTTTTTTCCATCTTCCTTCTTAAAATTATCCACATAGGAATCCAGATTGTCCCGCAACTGGCTGTCGCCTCGGTCGCACTGCTGCTTATTTGCATAAAATTTAGCTTCTCTCAAATTCAACGCTTTGCTTGTTATCAGCATGGCATTTTGGCTCAGAGAACTGGATACTTTCTCTCTTCAGTACTGCTTTGCAAACCCTCTGGACATCTGTGCATGAAAATCCAAAAGATCAACAGCTTCTGACAGGCCAGCCCGTCTGGGACCATCAACAAAGTTACTCAAATCACCTTCTCCTTCATTCTGATGCTCAGTTTGAGCTTAAGCAGGTCGTATTGACCACTTCTGTATGCTTTAATGCACTGAGTTTCAGCCAAGTGATTGGATGATAAGCAATTTTCCTTGAAGAGCAGCTGAATGGTGAGCCTCATTTCAAGCCTGTGAGTGTAAATCATGCAAAATTCACACAAAGCTGACTCCTCATTAGGGATGGGCATTTTATCCGATGCGCAATCAGTGCATCGTTGCGAGGGTCTATGGTAAATTGCATCGGTTGGAGTGGTGTGCATCGGATTAGAAACTGGGCTGAAACCACAATGCATCGCATCGTAAAAGCTTTGCATCGGTAAAATCCGATGTCATGTTATTATATATATTTTTTTTAAAATTTAAATTATTATTTTCAGTGTGCTGAAAGTGCTGTTTTTTTCAAATTGCTGTTTATATGTTTAGTCTAAATTGTTAATGACAGCTTTGAAGGCTGAGCTCCACTACTGTTAGGTCTATGTCCCTGTTTGTGAAATAGGCCTATGTTTTTATGTTGACAAACACACCTCCTGACTGCTTAAGTAGCCTACTGTAAGTGGTCTGAAGTGGTCTTGAAGGAACAATAAAGTTGAGTTGAATTTGCACAGATTTGCATCGTTATTGCATCGTGATTGCATCCTGATTGCATCGGGGTCGGAAGATAAATCGTATCATCCTGAATTGGTAGATGCTTCATGTGAATGGTTAGTGTATCGTACCGTATCCTACATATCGAGATGCATATCGTATCGTCCTGGGGATGGAGATTTCCATCCCTACTCCTCATGCACATTAAGGACACATCCAAATAGGCCAAAAATCTGCTTCTGCAGGTTGTAAACACTCTGCAAGTGTTAGTGTGTGTTGTGTGTGCACCTTAATGCTGACTGCAGCAGCGGGTAAGACAACACACACCTAACCCAGATAAAAAGAGCTTCCAGTGGCTCTGTTTCCCCGCAGTGTCCCAATTTATACACCAAGTATCTTTAAGGACGCAGCAACAACTATGACCCAAAACAGCGTCCAGTTTGACTTCTGAGTAAATAATGAGTCACTTTGGCAAAAAAATCTGATAACTTTAGGATGGTTTATGTGAAAGAGCAGCAGAGAGGGGGAGAGGCAGTGTGACCCAGAGCGCAGAATAACTTTTTCACAGCTCATAAACTGTAATTAAAATTACACCGATGGATAAAAACGCTGCATGTGTTTAAGTGATTTTCTGTTCTGTTATCTTTAAAGCTTCACAGTTTCAACAGAGGACAACGAGACCTACTTTTCAGTGCAGTCACAAGACTCAAGGACACACACATACAGCAACACACACACACAGGGCGAGCTGAGCAAAGAGGCACATGGAGTTTGACATAATCAGCATTAGCTCCTGAAGCTTAATTACCACTATGACTTATTAGCTAATGCTGAAATTGATTTGAATTTTTGCTATATAATGTACGGATATAGATACCAAATTTATGGAAAAAAAAAATCTAGTCCCACCTCTCTTTCTTTCTCAAAATGTATGACTTGAATCCAACATGCTTCAGGCTGAATTTGAGTTACTCATTTTGAGAAGGAATAAGGGGTGGTACTACAGGCCTATTTTAAGCCTTCCATTTGCTTTAAACATCCTAGAGAAAGTAGTGGCTGATCAGTTAGGTGACTTCCTTCAAGACAACAGCCTGCTTGAGGACTTTCGGTCAGGACTTAGAGCTCATCATAGCACAGAGGCTACTCTAGTTAAAGTAACCAATGATCTACTCTCACATTCAGATGAAGAACTTCTCTCTGTACTTGTTTTGTTAGATCTTAGTGCTGCTTTCGACACCATTGATCATAATGTTCTTATACAGAGATTAGAGATGTTACTTGGGATTACAGGGACTGCCCTAAATTG
Source organism: Scarus forsteni (assembly GCA_036419115.1). Lineage (NCBI taxonomy): Eukaryota > Metazoa > Chordata > Actinopteri > Labriformes > Labridae > Scarus > Scarus forsteni. Next base: position 5,482,844 of record JAZDUH010000033.1, read on the forward strand.
GTTTAAGTCCTACTTATCTGATAGATATCAGTTTGTACACGTGAATAACAAGTCCTCTGTGCACACTAAAGTAAGTTACGGAGTTCCTCAAGGCTCTGTGCTCGGTCCAATTCTCTTCTCTATATATATGCTTCCCCTTGGTGATATCATGAAGAAATACTCTGTTAATTTTCACTGCTACGCTGATGATACACAGCTTTGATTGATTAGTTCCTTTTCCTTCTTGCTAAACCTTTTCATACAAAATCTGGTTTTAAAAGGATAACAGTTGGAGAAAAAAATGCTGTTATAACTACTTGCATTTAATTACTTTTCTATTTTTTCTTTTTGTATACTTTTGTATACACATGTCTATATGGTTTTCCATTCAAGGAGGAAATAAACATATGGATATTTACATAATATACATACAATAGGGGTGGGAGAAAAAATTGATTCACATAAAATGGTTAAAAATTGATTTATGTTGTTGAAAATGTCTGCATAAAGTATGAGTGTGCCACAAAACTTCATCTGATTCTCACTTTATGTAAAAATAACAAGATTATTAATTTTGTAGAATCAAATGTTTAGTTTATATTACATCTGTTTCGAATATATAATTAAAAAAAATATATATTTTAGTTTCGTGTGGACCAAAGGATATTGTATTTGGTGTCTGTAACACAAATAAATTCAGAAACAAGCATAAGAAAAACCTGATAAAAGGTCTTCAGAGCCACATCCTTAGTTTATACCAAGTATTTGTGGCAGTATGCAGGTCCTACAGTTCTTTATAAAAGAAAAAATACAATCCTCTGAAAACAGGATCAGGCTGCACCAACTACCTCGTGAGGCTCGGGTGCAGCCGACTGCTTTTGCTTTTGGCTGAACAAACACCTCTGAATATCAGGGGAGGTAGTTTTTGGTCCATTTTACTTGAGGCACACCTTAAATTACGCAACAATTTCAAGGCACAGTGTATTTTTAACCAAACTTTCAGCCAAACCAAATTCCTTCACATCAGTGCTTTGAATATAACATACAAGTTTAACAAACAACTACAAAGTCATGAGTCATAGAATTAAAAAAATAAAATTAGCTGCTCCTTTGTAATTTACTTCTTTTTCCCTTTTTGTGATGTTTTCATCTCAGTAGAAATCAAGCTAAATTTAGACAAACAGCCATTTTTTGTCATCAAATGAGTAGCACAAGCAAAGTGAGTTATGTAAAACAGCAAAAGCAAATTTACTTTTTTTTTCTGGCTGAAAAAAATGCATAAAAGAGTGTTTGAAGAGTGTTCTGTCAGCTAGATATTACGTTATCATTATAAAAGGGAGGCAGACCACATTCAGAGGGATTATCAACAGGCGTGACGTTGTTGTCGTAGCAACACATCAATATTTGTGATTTCTCAAGCACTGAAAAGTCAGACCAAACTGAAACCTGATGACAGGTTGCTTTAAAGATAACTGTTACTAAAGGATCATTACACTTGATTCTGAGTTAACCATGTTGGAAAAATTCAAAGTTTTTGACCATCATCTACATAATATCTTAACGCTTCGTATGTGTGTGTTTATTTCCTTGCAGTCGTCTGATTTGCATCTCCCCACAGACACACAAAACCTCCTTTTCATGAGCGAGGGCAGAAAACACACCGTGTCCGCAGCAGGCAAATCAGCTGATCTGGAGCCCTGTGTGTCTGTGTCTGTGTGTGTTTGTGTGTTTGGTGACAGCGAGGAGGACAATCCCCCACACGCCTTCCTCTAAAAGCCCTTACTTAGGCTGTTCCGGAAAACAGGCTTGCAAAAGGCCGGAGTAGGTGGGTGTGTAGGTGTGTGGAGGTGGAGGGAGTGTCATCCCGGGAGTGTTCAGGGTTTCAGAGAGACCTGATGAGAGGGGAGGGGGCGGCACGTGAATGCTCGCCTGTTTTCTGACTCCTGTTTTCTCCCGTTTGCTGTGAAATTGAACTTCAGAATATTTTCAAGCATCAGCTTTGTTTATGCTGTAAACGCTAAACTCTGAGCTCATCATAAAACCTCATCTCAAAAAGAAAAAACATGACGCAGAGCTTCCTGTTTCCATCTTTGCCTCCTCAGCAGCTTGTGTTAATGTCCCCATCATTCTGCTTTTGCCCCAGTTTGACAAAACTTGAAGTGAACTCCGTCTTTATGTGTGCACACGAGCTGTTTTAGGGACCTAAACAGTGACCTTCTATGGCCTATTGTTGTGAGAGGCATTGACACACCAAAAACTAAGAAATGAGCAAGAGTATTTGTTCTCTTTCAAGACAAAACAATATCACTAGACTTAGAGTTCGTCCTAATTCAACCCCTTGGTCCTTGCCTTACTCCTTCCGTCTTGTGCGTTCACATCTAGTAAAGTGGCGTCTCAATTCTCTGTAGGGCCAAGACCAAGAACTACACAGCCCTCGAAACGAAGACAGACCGGGACCTCACTTGAAAGTAAGGAGTTTGAAAATTTCCCATGATACACATGACCCACTGACAAGAAGGCGGAGTGGAGATTAAAGGAAGCACGATTTTAATGTTGCTATGAGGAGAATCTATTTCAGCGACTTTCGCAAAGACGTGACCCAAGCCAAAGCGTGTGTTTGTTGTGATGCTAATGAATGCAGCTCGGACCTTCCTCAGAACTCTGCATTGCTTTACAACTTCTTTTTTCAACGAGGTAATGTATCTCTTTCTAGTTACGTAGCGGTAGTTTTTGATGTGTGACAACAAGCAATTTCTGGAAAACTTAGTATGGTAGTTTTGTAGCCGGCTATATATCCCTACTTACAGCCCGGTGCTCTAAGACGTGTCTGAATAATATAAATTTGCTCTAGTTTTAATTGTCTTGTTCCTGAAGTTGAGTATCCAGGCCAGTTCAGCTCTGTCCAACCCGACCGTGAAGCTAAGGAATAGCATTTATAGATAACCTATTTTGATGCTATAAAACTCATCTTAAAGTGTGTATTTCCATCAGGCATACATCTAAAAGTGAGACCTTTTTGTAGTTACTTTGAAACTCTTCATAGCATCTTTAAGTAATTATTAAATCATCAAGTAAATACTAATCATGTTTTGAATTGTTGGTTGCATTCTGAAACTTCTTGTTATAACAAGCTAGCTTTCGCAGCTGTAGCCACAGCTATTGTAGCATCTGCCTATGACACAGCCAGCGAACAGCTCTGCGTGATGACGTAGTGGGAATCGACTTGGACCTCAAAACAGAGGGCTAAGGAGATAGGGATGGGAATTGAAAACCAGCTCCAGTTGAGAATCGATATCATGAGCCTTGTTGCTAATTGATTCTCTTATAATAATAATCATAATCTTTCAAGGAACCCAAGGCCGCTTTCCAAAGTAGAGGGGACAAACAAATAAAGAATCAACAACAAAGACCAAAGCAGGAAACCTGATTTGGACCTAAGCTAGACATTTAAACGGGGAAAGCCTGGGAGAACAGGTGAATTTTGAGAAGTGATTTGAAACAGTCCAGAGTTGGAGAGTTGCGGATTTCTGCGGGGAGAGAGTTCCAGAGGGTGGGGGCAGCCACACTAAAGGCTCCATCACCAAAAGTTTTAAGCTTGGTCCGCGGGATGGAGAGGAGACCAGCGTCAGATGGCAGCAGGCTCCTGGATGGGGTGTGTTGGTGGAGAAGATCAGCCAGGTACTGGGGGCAAGTGCGTGAGGGGACTTGTAGGTGAGTCGGAGGAGCTTGTAATAAATGCAGAACTTGACTTATCAATTCCTTCCGCTGGCAGGGTTCAGAAGTGTCAGAATTGTGGCTTAATTTTTTTTTACAAAAGGCGCCTACTGCACAACCTTAAGTGAGTGGAAACACCAACAACTTGCAGAATTGGTTATCTATGCTGCTACATGTGTGCCTGACATTTGCCCACATGGAAAATCTGCAGAAATCAACAAAATCGTTAAAGAAAATCGTTAAAGAACTGGATCTATTAGCAGGACTGTTAATAGCATTGGTATCGATAAAATCGTATCAATTCCCATCCCTATAAGTGGAAGGGGTAGATGAAGGGTTAAGACGAAGGGGAAGGTTTCAGGGGTATTGGGATTCACCTTTATACAAATCCACAATTACCTTATATGCCTGGACTGACATCTTGTTTGAAGATATCAAACCAAAAATAAGGCCTGTGTTGCTAGTACTAACAAGTAAAGTATATCTGCCCTTTAGAAAAGACAAATTTAACTTGAGCAGATATGAAACTTTAATTTAAGAGCCTCACTGAGTCAAACTTTCCTTGGCAGATATTTTCTCCTCATTACAAACAATTCAGTGTCTTATTTTTTACTTTCATCCCCTAAAGTAAGATATTTGTTCTGGACTGGTTAGGTGAAAGTGGATTATAATTAGTGTTTTGGATATTTATGACTTGAAAATAAACAAACACACTTGCATACATTTGTGTTTTTGCAGTGTATGGGGGAAGGATCGGCATCTCTGGGCACCAAGAGGGCAGCGTTTGTTCAATTCTTTTTATTAAAGTCTAGCTTCATATGCCTTATCCGAGGGCCTTTCTGTCTTTATTGGTTTAGCAGAGTGAGTGGGCAGAGCAGGGTAAGGAGGTCAGAAATGGACAACAAGTGGGAAAATAACCAGACTCTTGCCAAAAATGGCAAGTGTCTCAGTTCACGGAAGTGTGCACACTCAGGATGTAATGGTTATCAGTAAAATGGTAAACCGGGGTAAAATCTCCCACGGTAATCATTATCACGTCCTATTAAAATTACCGAGTTACCATGTTTGATCATAACACTGTGTCAATAACTTACAGTAGTGCTGCTCTTTGACTGGAAAAGCTGGAACTATGTGTGTCGGCACCTCGATGAAGCAGCTGTCTCTCACAGACGGAGTCATGTATGCGCAGTTTGCATCATTTAGTCTCTAAAAGTTTAGCAGTTGGACCTTTGCTCAGACTCTTACAGGTTTTCCCACTTGAAACGTCTTAAGTCTGGTCGAAGTTTGGATTTTACAAGGATGTCGAGGGGAAATTGATTGACTACAGTCACCCTGTGTAAAACACCAAGCTGCGGTGAAAGACAAAAATGTGCGTGATTAAAACTGCTGTAACTCCTCGAGTAAACGAGCAGAGAGAGAGAGGATTCAGTGAGCCATACCTGATTGAATTATAGGAGGTTTATCAGGATTTTCTGTGTAAATAATGCATAAAGGTTGTAAATAGAAGCATTAGTATCAATCTGGAGTGTATTTTTGCCGTTCTTTCACCATTTATTCGCCGTGTTTTGCTGTATTTCGTTGTAATAGATCGTCTTTTTCCGTCATAGTTCGTGTTTTATGGATTTCATCAATCGTAATATAGAAATATTAAAGGAGAGTCTAGGACATCTGCCATGGAAAGGGGAGACCAGAGGAGAGTCATGAAGGGGGCTAACTGCTTCAGGGACTATCGTTAGTAAAACAAAAAAATAAATTAATAAAAGACCTGGACATGGTCTAATATAACGAGCTGTTACATGGACACTAATGCTGCAGGCAAACTAAAATGAGTGAGTGTATGTAAAATAAGTTAAATTTATTTTTGGTGGTTTCAAAACTTTGAACATGTTCATTTGTCAATAGTTTCTAAAGAGAATACTGTTCAAAGTTCAAATCCATTGTTTTCTTTTCTTGTAATTCCACACAGTTTAAGCATTTATTACATAATAATGACAAGTACTTGTCAGAATTGTTTACTTTTATTTTTCATTAAAACATTTAAACAAATTTACCTATAGGACATTTCCTGAAAAAGTTATTGAAAAAAGTAAAGAGAACTGTTAAAATCATAATAGTACTTTTTGAACATTTTGAGCACACTGCAACAATACCGCGATAATAATGATAACCGTAATAATTTTGGTCACAATAACCATGATTTGAGATTTTCATACCGTTACATCCCTATTCTGGACACTAAATCTGCCATGAAAGTGTGTAAGACAGTAAAAACAGGGCCGGGTTCAGGTGTCCTGCAGCGTCAGCCTGTCACCAACAGAGGCCAGCACACACCAGGTTACCTGAGGCAGCTTCACTGAAGTAAATTTAATCCCTCCGTCCTGTTACGGGCTGATTGGGAGTTTTAGAAGAATGGGCCAATTTCTGTTTCCTCCCTTTGCAATCGATGATCAAAAGGCTTTCCAAGACACATCTCACAGCATGGATTTATAACAGATGAGCCTCCCCCACCCCAGAACGTCTGATCTTCACGCACTCAACTTTGATGGGACCATTTTGAAGCTTTTGAGCTGGAAATCCCCGACACTGTGATTTAAATCAGCTGATGCTTGTGACTCTCATATTTGCACAGAGAACAGGGTCTTCTGTAGTTGCACAAGTCGTATTTCATTCATAAAATCTGACTTATGTGAGCGTCTGGGATAAATTCAAGAGTCTGACTTTAAATAACATGTGAGAAAATTCTTTCTGAATGGGTTTAATCTATTTCTGCCATACGAGTGGAGCATTTCAAAGGCTGGTGACATAAAGATGTTGCAGCTGGATGTCTTACATGACATATTTGTCACACTTGATTACTTGAAATGTCTTATTAAGATCTAAAAAGAAGCAAGAATGGATGGAAAGTACCATTAAATCATTAAAATTCACTAAAGTTTTGCCTCCTCCTCTTTTAAAAGTTGATCCTGTGTTTCTTGTGTCATCAACCACAGCGGTTCAATCAGATTATATCCACTCATCCTACCTTTTCCTGAGCCGAAGAAGCAGTCCATCTCCACACTGGAGCGGGAGTGGGACACGCAGAGAGTGGAGCTGGGGACCAGTCCTTCCTGAGGCGGGCTGCGGTCGGTGGTCCGGACCAAACACCAGCCAGGCCGCTCGCTGGGACGCTCCAGTAGCTCCACGGTCTGACCTGGAGAACGAGCAGGAGAACAGATTTACAATGTGACATTTGGAGAAATTATTGGTTTGACAGGCTTTAAAGGGTTAATATTCTTTTCCTTTATTTATAGCTTTATTTTTGAAGCTTTTAGATTATACAGCATATACATAAACACACATACATGCTAACAAACCGTACATATTGAACTCATACAGACAATAAAAACAAAGATTGAATATGTAAATTCAGGGACACTAAGGTTGAATATGTTAATTCACTGTTTTCCTGTCATTCGGGACAGGAGCCACGAGCTGGGACTGACCTCTGGCAGCCCACTTTAAGAGCTACACATCCAAACATGGGGCACAGACATGACCACGAAGCCACCAACGCTTCGTGCTTTACATTCTTGAGGGGAGTTGTTTAAAGCAAAAATGTGCATTTTATTTTGAACAAGGAAATATCCTACAAATGTGCTTACAATGCAAACTCACACTGCATTTCAAACCAGATTTCAAAATACAAAACTCATGTTAAAGCCTGAGTCAGACAGGGAAATAAAATCCATACTGTTCCAGTGAATAAATAATTGATCTTCATTTATTGATCTTCCTGTTATCTCGATCGAACAGAACGTCCAGTTTCTGCAACTGCACAGCTCTTTCATAGAGCCACCTGATTAGGACACAGAGCTTGATAACATTTAATTACTTAAATATACTTCACAAAGTGAAATGAAAACATGAAAATGACAAAGAGGAACAAAATGTAAGAAGTGTTTTAAAATAGTATATGTCCCTGCACATTAACAACAACAGGGCAACTTTTTTTGGAAAATTCTGGAGCATTTTGGCTTGGATTACAATTTTGATACAATTTATAGAAGCACAAAGAATGACTATACAAGATCTTCATGCCTTTCAAATCAAAAAAGTACATTAAATCATCTATCTAAATCATCTATCATTGGATGCTGACTGGATTTCAAAAAATGGGAACTGCTGTAGACAATAGATACATATGATTTGGGAGTGCACCCATTATGGATTACGGTTTTGGAGATCCTAGGAGGCTGGCTGGGCCTCACGTTGCCCTTACATCCAAAGCTCTGTCTCCTTGGGGACAGGAAATTGGTACCTCTGGTATCTTATGATAAGTTCTGTATCTTAAAAATTGGGTTTAACACAGCTGCAAGACTGATCCTGCAAAACTGGAAAACAACAAGATGCCCCACAGCAAAGGAATGGACTGATGAGATGGTCAGGATTTCATCTTATGAACACATGCTTGGCAGGCTGGACATTGGGGGTAAGACAACTGAGACATGGGGTCATTTTTGGCAACATGTGGAACTGAAACTTCAGTAGATGATGGAATAATCATACATGTTCATACATGTCCTGTGCCCTGTTTATTTATTTATGTGAATGGATGTCACCCTTTTATGTCTTGTGCAATATATCCACCAAAATGCTGCATTGTTTAAAGTTTAAAGTTGTTTAAAAATGTTCAAAATGTTCAAAATGAATAAAAAAAAAATGATACATTTTTTGAAAAAGTACATTAAAAAGCTTTATACAATAAAATCAAAGGAATGGGCGTACTTTTTTAAAATTCAGCACCCAACAAATATATATATATTTATATATATATATATATATATTTTTTACCTGTGTATAATATTTATGCCAAAAAACCTCTGCTGCAAAAAGCAAAGTGTTATATGACCTTTTTTGCACTGTCCTGGATCTGGAATCAGATTGTCAGTAAAAACTAATCATTTCATTTCTCCCTTGTGCCATGACCAACATTCCCTGAATATAGGGCTGGGCGATATGGCCCAGAAATAAAATCCCCGATTTTCTTCCACAACACTCGATTTACGATTTTGATCGATTTTCCCTCCCTAAAAGAAACAAAACTCCCAGTGACATAAAAATAAAACAAATCAAGTTTTGCCTTTATGTTGTCTAAATGTTTCCCTCTTAAAGTCAAAGTCTGGGTCATAAAAGGTTGATTATGTAGTATAAACGTAGGCAGGTTTGTCTACATAAACACTAAAAGGCTGAGGTATTTTTACAGTATTAGCATGAAACTCTCTGATCAATATCTAATCTACTTAAATAACAAATATAAGCCTATAAATGTGCTTGTGCAAACCCTACAAGGCTGACCATTAAATTGTAATTTTTTTCAAAAATTGCAACTTCTTACAGTTGGACTAAGGCAGGAAAAAAAATCTCCATTTTTCATTTTTTAAATTTTCTGCAGAAAATAATTCTAATTAATCGATTTAATCATTTTTTTGCCCAGCTCTACCTGAATATGTCATCAAAATCTGCTGAGAGCTTATTTAGTTATAAGAAAAAATGTGAAAAAGAATGTTTTATTCTTAAAAAAAATCCTGGATCTGTAACCTACATCAATTATTGACTTACTTAAACAAAAATAAACAAACTCACAAACACAGTCAAAAACATAACCTGCTTGGTGGATGTTAAAACTATATTTTGACACATATTTGACCTAAAAAACAATAACAAACTTCCTGTAAGTTCAGACTGCAGTGGGCCGTACTGTTATAACTTTGACTTACTGTCATCAGCAGTGAAGAAGCTGTTTGTAAAACATGATGCAAGGCTGTAACTTTTTACTCGAGTTAGGTCTTGTGTAATGTGAGATAGCCCCGGCTGAACTTGCAGTCATGATAAGTGTTTTATAGTATATTCGTCACACCACTGAATGGGACAGAACACACCTGTTGAAACAGCAACAGTGGAAAAACGTCCACAGCAGCATATTAAACTGCTGATGATAACGTCCCATAACCCAGCACCAGCACATTGTTCAATTTATATGTCTGGAGCTAAAGATCTCTCTAAAGGACACCAGGTCAAAAGTCTCATTTCTATAAATTTTATTCCAGTCATGCAGGGCAGTACTTGTCACTTTCAAAAGATTATAAGTGCTGACCCATAATTAGTGATATTTTAAGACATTTTCTCCATTAAAAACATGGTAGCCACCTTATTAAACCTTCAATTTGACCCTCAGAGAACGTGACACCTTCCTGTCAGTCTATTGGCTAATCAGATACCTTCTACTTCTCTTGTTTTCTGGATGGTAGCATCCAAACAGGAGCAGCCAAAGATCAATGAGTGAAAATATAGTTACATCTACAGTAGTTAGCCATAGATAGTTCCTAAAATAATTAAAACAGGATATGAGAGAAAAGTGGTGTGGCCCTTTGTAAGGTTTGGGATAGAAAATGCTCCCAAGAGTGACACAAATCTTGATAAAGGCTTTCAAATATGGAGTGACAAGGGTATACGTAGCATTGCGGACCTTTTTATTGATGTCACTTTTTCCAGCTTTGAACAGCTGTCTAACAAAAAATTCCAAGCTTTCCAAAAAGTCCCCCCATTATCTTGTTTGGATTCTTTACTGAAAGATAACATGTTGAAGAAAGGAAGAGTTTCCATGATTTATCGTCAATAATAGATGAATACAAATCCTCTACATCTTATTTTCGTCAACAATGGGAAAATGATTTTGGGGTTCCTCTATTGGATGATGAATGGGACATGGCTTTGTCAAGAGTTCATTCCTCATCTATATGTTCTAGACATGCTCTAATACAATTTAAAGTGTTACATCGACTGCACTTTCCTAAAGCCAAACTTGCAAAAATATTTCCAGACCTAAATTCTGTGTGTGACAGGTGTAAATTAGCCCCTGCAACTATTTATCATCTGTTATGGTCCTGTTCAAAACTTGTTCCTCTCTGTTTGTCCTTCTCTGACATGCTCTCCCAGTCTCGTGGCTGCATTATCACACCCTCTCCAATGGTTGGAATTTTTGGTATAGTTCGAGTTCTATCTTCTTTAAATATGCCCACTCACATTTAAAAAATATTGCCTTTTCCTCTTTATTGGCTAGACGAGCAATTTTGTATAAATGACAAGATGTGACACCTCCATCACACGAGTGGCTGAGAGATGTGATGTACGATCTTAAGCTGGAAAAAATAAGATGAACCTTAACAGCTCCTGTAAGAACTTCTATAAAGACTGGGACCCATTTATGCAACATGTGAAAAGTTTACCGGTCTATTCAAATGCACATTGTTCCTTTTTGTGTGTGTGTGTGTGTGTGTGTGTGTGTCTTCTCCTATTTTTTTATTCCAATTACCTTATGTGTTTGTTTACATACAGGCATACATATGTGTATGTGTGTTTTACCTTTATATGTGTGTATATACATGTACATAGGTATGTACGTGTATGCGTATAAGCATATATATATTTTTTGTTTCCTTTCCTTTTCCTATCATTATTTTTTCATTATTTATTTTGACGTAAGTTTCTAAGGTTCTGCGTTGTAATGTTGTAAAAATTAAAATCTTATGTAAATTAAGTGTTAAAAAAAGAGCGACACAAATAACTCCGTTACACAGAAAAAAAAACATCTGGAAGAATGATTGACAAAGTGTAAAAAGCTTTTGTTGTCAGTTAATTCGCATCTCTATTTTGTTCTCTGAAAAGCCAAAGATTAGGGAACCATATTCAGCTGTGAAAAGGTTTGTCCATCACTGATCTCTGTCTCGATCAAGTCTGTTGAATCTAAATTCTGATTTGATCTTTTGTTTGGTCTCTTTGGTCAACAACTCTTACAAAACATATTTGACAACATAAAAACAACCAGGTGGACTAAAGGACAGCAGAAACTGATCTGGAGTTGCTGGGGTTGGGCACTTTGAAAGCACATGTTCATATCAGGCAATAAAAATCAAGCTACTATTCAATGTAATTATCATTAGAGCAAAGTGATTCCCTCTCTGTGCCGCCAGCTTCTAAGGCAGTAATGGAGGTGTTCATGCCTGACTATGCGTGTGCACATCGTGACATCTTCTTCAGTCCCACACTCAGACAGGATTCATGATCCATGATGTCTCCGCTCTGTTATTTTCCAGAGATGCTGTGAAAACACTGATCATGAACAGAAGAAGAAGAAGGATCCTCTCACCGGTGCTGACGGTCATCTCTGTGCTGCATCCTGCCGTGAAGTCCTGAAGGACGACCGTCAACTCGCAACCACCAGAGAGCTGAAACACAAGAGGAGAGACATTTAGTTTGTGATGTAAACGTCAAGCCTTGGCAGCTCTGACAGGTGGAGGATGCTTTAAAAGGCCGAGGCTGACTGCACAAAACATACAGACATTTTCAGTGTTTCCAGGTCAATGATCTCACATTCAGACTTCTCTGTCTCACCTCAGAGAGCGCCGTAAATCCCTCTTATGTAAGAGGAAGATAACCTTAATCTTGCTCTGAGTCGGTTGACTTGAGACGAGTGTTTATTGTGTAAATGATGATTTAGCTTAGAACAGAGAATTATTAAGGCAGAGTGAAGTTGGTCTTGATTTGGTGATCATAGTGAGTTATTGTGTGAACAAAAGTAAATCTTAAATTCTCTGCAAACACACTGATTGACCCATTGATGCATGGTGTCGACTCCAGTAGACAGATATGTTGGATAGATTTTCTACATCTTAGGTTGCAGTACCATGTCCAACTACCAGTTGGTAAATTCCCAAACACTTGTCTTAAGTTTCCAAAGAATATTATCAGTGCACATTTTTTTATCACGTCACAATATTGCAGCATAAATCCATAAAAAGTGGCAAAGGGCAAAATTCAGACTTCAGGTATGTAGCGGTAGTTTTTGATGTGTGAAAACAAGCAATTTTTGGAAAAGACATATCCATATAATATAAATTTGCTCTAGTTTTAATTGTCTTGTTCCCGAAGTTGAGTATCCAGGCCAGTCCAGCCCTGTCCGACTGCAAAGCTAAGGAATAGCATTTATAGATAACCTATTTTGATGCTATAAAACTCATCTTAAAGTGTGTAATTCGATCAGGCATATATCTAAAAGTGAGACTTTTTGTAATTACTTAGAAACTGCCCATAGCATCTTCAAGTTTTCAAAAGAATATTATCTGTGCACATTTTTATCATGTCACAATATCGCATCATACAAGGATAAAATGCAGATTTCACATAATGTTGTATTTTTCATTTAAATTTCTGGTTTCATTAACAACTGAATAGTTTGATTAAACACCAATAACACAAAGATTTTGCTTTTCTTTTATTTACTCATGATGAATGTTTGTCAAAGATGTGCTTGTGGATCTTTATTGAGTTCCACTTGATCACTATTTATAATCAACCTCAACATATAACATAAAAAACTGACCTGATTTTAAAACTGTTTGTAGATTAAAAAAACATTTAAAAAAGTTCTTTGTGTTTTAATAATTCATGCATGAAAGGGTTAAGAAGACAGAATAAGAAATTCTTCATCCTGATTTTGCTTGATTTATAACACTGGTCAATCTTAATAAAGAAAAAGTTGAAACAAGCAGAAATCAGGGATAAAGCAACAACAGAAACTGTAAAAAAGAGAAAGAAACTACTAGGGATGGGACGATACACTTAAACTCTCGATACGCTGCACCTCGATATGCCCAGGTTACGATACGATACGTCACGATACAATATCACAAGTAAAAAACAAAAAATATTACTGTGTAATTACAACTTATTTGTTTTTGTTTGAGTTGCAAACAGGAAAACACAAGGCCTAACAGGCCAAACACAAACAATAACACTCTCTCTAACCCTAGAGAGGTTAGAGAGAGTGTATGCTAACGAGCGGTAAGCTCGTTTTCGCTGTCTTCGTCTTTTTTAATGAGAAAGCCAAAATACTGCCAGACAGATGACTTGGATCAAGGCAGAGCGTCCTCAATTTCAACCTCATTTGACTCCATCATTCGGCTTTTTGGAGGCAATGTAGTTGGTGCTAATGTTTGTTGTCGTCACGTCTGGTCACATGTGCTATTACCGGACGTGACGTCTTCATTTCGCGATCCATTTTTTTCAAACTCGATGCATTTCGTCACGTACTGTATCGCAATATATTGCCAAACGATATTTCATCCCATCCCGAGAAATTACCCAAATTACTTTAAAAATCAAAGGAGAGGAGAGCTTGTGTGTTTCCCCAAAACAAGTTTCATTTCTCTATGCCAAGACCAAACCCTGATAAGAGACCACAAAACAGGGAGTATGTGAAATAATCAGAAACAATGATCAGCAAGATGTTTTTAGTGTGAGTGGCTGACAATGAGTGACACAAACTGAATAAGAGTGAATGAACTCGCTCATAAAATGATCAAGGTACGAGGTGTGGGCTTCAGCGCTGTAATGATTCATCACAGCTATTACGCAACACACAAAAGGATTCACGATCGGACTAAAAGCTTCTCATGGTGATAAGGTTGATGTGACTCTCCTGAGCTTTGTGGACCTTGAGACTATAAAATTCAGTCAACTCAGCAGCCAAAGAAACAGAATCAAACTCAGAGAAACAAAAGTGGAATATGACTGTGAATACAGCATTAAAGAAATAATTCAGGTGAAAAGTTTAAGAGCTAAATATGTTTGGACCATGATTAAGAGATGACAAGCAGGTCTGATGATGAAAGTGACTGAAGATGACACAATCAGCTGATGATGGGGGTAGGGACAGGAAATACATCCAACTATTGATATAATATATTTTCAACTTTTTTATCAGATAGGTTGCACAGTGCTTTAGTAGATAGTGCTGGTTTGACTCGCTGGTAAAGCAAGTCCTGCATGTTCTGCCTGTGCGTGCACACACCAAAAACATACTTATTAGGTTAGGCTGCATTCACTCTGCAGGTCTTAATGCTTAAATCTGATTTCTCTGTGTGGATGTTCACATTGATAATTAAGTCATCTAAATTGTTTAAATTTCAGTCTAGCTTGTAGATGAAATTTCATATTAAATCTACTGTAAATTAGTCGACTAAAATATGAAGTGCAAAGTGTAAGGCCTATTTTTATGTTTCCTTAAATTTCTGCAGTCATGTTTCACACTTAAATAAAATGAAACATCTTATGCTACGGCCACACCAGCCGTGCATTAGCAAAGACGCACATTGAGATTACATACTAAGTCAATGCAAAGACGCGTTTGGAAGCAGATCTGCCCCGGGTGGTGCGTTGGACGCGTTTGGCGCGGCGGGTTTGGGGCGTCAAACCCCTCTACGCTCGAGTTGAAAATATTGAACTTTCGACGCAAATTCGCGTGACGCTGTGCCACGGCAACCAATCAGCGACGACATTCCCCCTCCGACGTCATTGATTTGATGACGTGTGACGCTCCGACCACCTGCTCCGGCTCAAACCCCGCTGAAAGACGGAGGAGAGTTTGATCTGCGCTGTTTGCTATCATCCGGAGCTATACGATTCAACGTGTGTACTCTACAGAGACCGGAACAAAAAGGAGCAGGCTTGGGTGAAAGTCTCTGAGGAGACAGGTTTTGAAGGTAAGTTCTGTAAATATTTGTTTCCAGCTGGATTTGCCTGCACGGGTCATCACTGAGTTCGACTGGCTCCGGCTCCCTACTCCGCCTGCGCAGTGACGCGCGTCGTCCCTCAGCTTGACAATATGGCGCCTGTGACATGCCGCGTCACAGGCACAGGCGCGTTTAAATTTGCCAATTCGCGTGCGGTGTGGCCGTAGCATAATAACTCTTTACTAAATGCGTGTAAAGTTTGAATGTCTAAATGAACAGAAATAAATTGAACTTATGTGTGAAATGCAGTCACATTTACTCAGGCTAGGTGGGAGCTCTGATACGATCACTCCACAACTTTTCCCACCACCATCAAGCTAAGGCAGCTGTGATTGGATGCCCCTCTGAACTCATCCAACCTTTAACACAACCAAAGCAGCTGTGATTGGATAGATTCCTAACTTGTCTCTACTTCCTACATGACCACATTAGGTCTGATTGGATTAAGTCTCTGTCAAACATTGTAGTCTAGTTCTTATTTGTTGATAAAAAGGTCAGTTAGTTTAGTTTGAGTTTTTGTCCGTGTGCTCTTGTTTTTATTAATTACTGTCTAGTTTTCATCAACGAGAAAAAGGTTGATGACGAAAACTATGACAAAAATAATTAGTCAGCTAAATTAACACTGTATAGATAGATGTGTTTCAATTATTAAAAAAATGTGGTCCAGATCTGATTAAATTGCATCTGAAGCTGTTAGCATCTATGCTAATCTCTGTACTAGCAGTCACTTCCTGCTGCCCCCCTTGTAGCTCCCACATGGGAGACCTTTGTCTCTTTTTGCTCATCAGTTTTCTGCATATTGATGTTAATTTTTGAATGAAACTTCTTTAGCTAAAAACATGACACTTGAGAGTTGTTCCTGTTGCTACTTTGAGTTTTAGATCACAGATGTATTTGTCATGATCCTTGTAGCCTTTAATAATTGACAAACTTTAAAAAAGAATAAAAGTTTTAAAGATACTGGAGGAGGACTTTTGTGTTTGTAGCCGTGCTGATGGCTGATTTTGCAGAAGCTCAAAAAGTTTCTAGGAGACAAATCAAATGTTCTACAGAAGTCTACTTGAACTAGCAGATTAAAGCACTCTAGTCTAAGCTATCGAGCAGTTCTTCTTGGTCTATGATGTATGTGCTGTCTGAGAAGTTCCTCTCAGTCGTAAACAACCCTTTCCCCTCTCCTTGGATGTATTCCCCCTTCTCTATCTGCCGTCTCTGCTTGGCTGTTGTCTTGGAAACTTTCTGGGAGTGTGCGTGCTAATGTGTGTGCTAATGTGTGTGCAGGTAAGTAGCTGCTCTTTAGCGGGCTGGAGGTCACCTAGCAACAAGGACCCTGTTTCTATTAAGGTTCAGTAAGTTTATACCTGACAGATGGCCCCTCGCGCTCAAACACACAGCATCAGAAAGGCCTCGCCGCTGTTCTCACTTATTCTGCCTGATTAGACAGCGCTCAGGTTGGAGGCGGAGCTTTGAGCGGCTATGACGTCAACAAACACGATGTACCAAGAGAGGGAACATCCTACGTCTCTTCAGTTGTATCTTACACCTACGTCCTTTAACTGCATCCGAGGCTTGTGACATATTAGAGATTTAAGACAGATTTCAGGCCTGATTCCCCCTCCAAACCCATCCCGGTCCCTATTTGAGGCTCTGTGCTAGCAATTAGTCATCTGCAATCAAAAATATCAACACAATTAAGTCCGTAAGCCTCCATGAAATCTGGCTTTTCTTGCAGGATGTCCGAACAGCTAATTAGAGTTCAACAAGAGTTTCAAACTGAATGTTGCATACTTTTACAGCTCACAAACATGGCAGCAAACACACAACTCTGCCCTGTGTCATGAAATATTTAAACAGGGTCCTGCGCCATTTTAAAAGTCAAATGTAATGCTTTTTAAGACATTTTTAAGACCTCAAAAATATTTAAGACCCAAAAATGTCATGACAATTTCTGTGGTAGAAAATAATCTATTTTATTGTAAACACCATCAAAGCACACGGTGGGCGTTTTTTCTTTTTTTTTGCGGGAAATGAAGGTCCATTTTTTTTAGTTTTAGTAGTTTTGTTCATGCTCTCGTCGAACATGACAACGTATGTCTTGTCACTGACGCTGTGCGTTGTGCTGGAAGCAACACAGGAATTAGCCTGGCCCTGCTAGCTACCGCTGGTGTTCATCTCCTCTCATGTGCAACTCGACGGCTTTGAGCCCCATAGTCCCTAAAGAAAAGTCTTATTGCAGAATTTACACATGGCGTTGTTGCTGTTAATTTCAGCAGGGCCATCCACTTCTTAAATAAATCATCCTCCATCCATTTTTTATTGAACTTACACTTCCCCATCTTAGCATCTTTCCACTCAACACAGTCCAACGTTGTATGACACGTACCGTAAAACACCTATTGATCATTCAGAAGATGTTTTACGACGGGCCACCGCTCAATCTCATATTTACTACACGGCAAGTTAATGAAACAAATTCAGACTATTTGATGTTTTACGGCGGGCCACATTTAAAGGTGCTATGAGGAGAATCTATTTCCGGCGACATAAAGACTCTGCTACCCATGAGCACGCACGGCGACTGTCGTAAAGACGTGACCCAAGCCAAAGCATGCATTTGTTGTGATGCTAGTGAATGCAGCTCGGACCTTCTTCAGAACTCTGCATTGCTTTACAACTTCTTTTTTCAGCAACTTACAGGATGCAAAGCCACGAGGTAATGTATCTCTTTCTAGTTATGTAGCGGTAGTTTTTGATGTGTGACAACAAGCAGTTTCTGGAAAACTTAGTATTGTAGTTTTGTAGCCGGCTATATATCACTACTTACAGCCCGGTGCTCTAAGACGTGTCTGAATAATATAAATTTGCTCTAGTTTTAATTGTCTTGTTCCTGAAGTTGAGTATCCAGGCCAGTCCAGCCCAGACCGTCCTGACCGCGAAGCTAAGGAACAGCATTTATAGATAACCTAGTTTATGCTATAAAACTCATCTTAAAGTGTGTATTTCGATCAGACATATATCTAAAAGTGAGACTTTTTTGTAGGACCTGTGGGAACCCTGTTTAAAAGACCAGTCTGTGGATGTTGCAGCCTAATGGCAGCTTTTACGACTGTTCTCCACATTTGTTTTCTTCCTCAAAAATTGAAATAATGAATCCATCTTTTGAGTATAACCAGTAGATCTTTCCATTTGTTCCCTCATTATGGTATTTTCTGAGGGTGTGTCTGGTGCTCCGCTGTCATATGACCCATTTCTGAGCACCATAATCACACACAGACACGTACACACAGCAGCTTGTGATGGTCATATGTTTGAGGAGGAGGACGGCGTAAAGCTGAACAAATGGACTTTAATTTTATCAACAGCAGAATGGGGATACGATGTTAAAGATCAGGAAACATCTGCATCAAATTGGCTTCATTCATCTGAAGCGCAGCATGAATGAACGATGAGTTCAGAAAAAAACAGAGGATGAAAATATCCTCAAGGGGGCTTTGCTCAAGCTGGAGAAGCTACGCTCATCCCTGCAGGACGACAAATTAACGTGGCGGATGCATGAAAAAAAAAATTTAAAAGTTGATCTTCTTCCAACTACCTTTACAAAATATTATATACAAACACACTTTTTTTCCATGAAGTATTTTTTTTTAAATCCAAGCATTGTGGAAAAGGGCTGTTGCTTTAATTTATGATTGGTATTTTTCTTACTGTCACTTCTTATCTCTGCATATTGTTTTAAACCTGTGCTCTTCTCCTTTTATCTTGTAAAGCGTCTGAGCCCCGGAAAAGCACTGTATAAATAATAGGTCTGGGACGATACCCTTTTGTTCCAATTTGATTTTTTACGATTTTTAAAGTGCCGACTCGATTTAAATTGCGATTGAACAGTGATGATTCCTACAAACTAGATCAGGAAAAATAGACATTACATGTGAACTGTTTTTAGGATTTATTCAGCAATATATTTTAACCAGCTGTTAAAAAATCAATTTTTGATTAAAAAAAAAAATTAAAATCATCAAACAAAAAATCCAGATACTTATGTGAATCATTTTTTTCTCCCACCCCTAATAAATAAAAGGTATTATAATTATCATTATTATTATTATTATTAATTAAAAGTTTGTTAAATGAAGGTATTTCTAGATTGGTAAATGTGCAAAACCAGAGGTTAAAAATGACACACGGTGTGAAAGAGTAGTTAAAAAGGTTTGTTGGCTTTGATAAAAACATCTGGGGAATTTTGGAATCAGTCCTTGTTAATTGAATATTTTAAAAAGTATTTAAAAATGTAAAAGTTCACAAATGATATTAATAATTCCACATTTTTTAACAATCTCTTTGAAATGAATCAATCTCGTTGTTTAAATCACTTTAAGAAACCAAAGCATAAAAACTGAATTATATTGAATCATACTTCAATAAAACATTTTGAGGAGGGCTTGTTTTCAATTCTTGAGAATTGACAAAAAGATGTTACTCAAGAACAGATGACCGGGACATAAACATTTGTCTCAATTTTATCAAGAAGGTGCCATTATTAGATTTTTTTTTAACTGGAATCTGTTATTGCAACAGCATTAGTGGGAGACAAAAATAATCATTTCAGTTCCTCTTCTGACATTTCTAAGATATCTGTAATTAGCTGGAACAGATCACTTCTATATATTTTATGTATTTATCATTCAAGATTTAAGATTGCCGCAGAGAGACATTTGTTTTGGGCCTTTCGCCCCTGCTGCAACCACATACAACGATACCATGACCGTAAGATAAGGACAAAAACAAGACAATAACACACAATAAAATAGCAAATATGAAAATAGATAAGAACAAGCAAAGTGCTGATCTGTGCAAAAACAAAGTGCTAACTGGTGCAAATACGCCGATCATCCAAGCTCATTGACTAGTTTGATTGCCATAGGACGCCAGGTTAGCAGCACGAGGTGGCCCGGGTCGCAGCCGAGCAGTGCCACTGGAAGCTTAACAGATTATTCTGTCTCATTCATATAGTACATCTCGGCTGGAAAAAAACAGTAAATACAACTAAATTATTGGACTATGTGTTTGATGTAGTGAGCTTTTATTGGGCTTCAACTGAAAAATGTTGATGTACTTGTGAGGCTGGGCCGATGGATGAAGGCTATAATTTCTATTTTTATGTGCTTCTCACATTAAACCTGCAGTGTATTGTTTTTAAATCCACAGCAGCAGCAGCTCAGCCCTAAAGGATCTGGATTGAAGTCCCAATAAACTGTCTGGGTGTTCATCTGGTAGTTTGAGAGGTGCCAGCAAAATTCCAAAAACTGCTCAGGCAATGAGCTCTAAGGTTTAACATTGACATACCTCCATCGATGCATGATCATAGGAGCTGTTGGTGTACATGCATTTGGTGTGTGTGTTGCATGTTATTATGGAGGGATTAAAAAAAGTTTGGTTTCTTTCTCTTCTGTCTTTTGAAAAGGATCAATCAATAAATGGATAAAAACGGAAAGCACCGCCTTGGTAGATAAAATGACATAAAAATGATGAAAAAGAATAAAGCTGAGAATAATAATACTCCACAGAGAGGCATGAAACAAAACCACTGATCAGAATAATCTGATTTTTTAAGTTCAAGGTTTTTGTTTCTCCTTCAAAAGACATTTCAGTGCCCCTGGAGCTGCCAGCAGAGACAGTGTTCAAACTTTTATGGAAATATTTTGTTGAAACTTTGATCGACATGGACCACCAACTCAGACTCTGGAGAATTACTCCCATATGCCACTTATCTGCATCTAACGGTAACATTTTGTTCCAGAGTGAGCGCCAGAATATGATTTAAAAACCACAGGGACTGACTGTACAAGTGAAGAAAAAGATGAATATTCCTTACACATTAAAAACAAACTGCAATGCTGATAAAAGGATGATCTTTGTATAAATTTAAACTAATAAGTTGTATTTATTATCACACATTTTTGAGTCTCTTGGGAAAAGGGTTAATAGTGTTTAGAAATCATTTTAAGACATATATTATGATAGGAGTTTTAATCCCTGCTGCTAATAGATGTTTTTAAAGAGGGCAAAGATATGTGCATGATGTATAAATCTAATCTGTCTTTTTAAACTGCTATCAAACCCATCAAAACAAGTTATATTTTACATGATAAAAAGAAGACGTCCTTTAGACATCTCAAAAATTATGCACGAACATAACAGCCAATTTTGTAGATTTAACAGACAGAGATGAGATTTTACTGATATTTTACCAATATCATTCTTTTTCTTGATCTGATTCCTGAGGGATTGCCAGCATTATAACAAAATGTTAAACTAGGCCTGTCACGATAACAAATTTTGCTGGACGATAATTGTCCATAAAATTATTGCCAATA
Organism: Scarus forsteni; assembly: GCA_036419115.1. NCBI lineage: Eukaryota > Metazoa > Chordata > Actinopteri > Labriformes > Labridae > Scarus > Scarus forsteni. Next base: position 5,504,517 of record JAZDUH010000033.1, read on the forward strand.
AATGATATTATTGTCAAAATTATTTTTCAACATCACTTTTTCATTAATGTAGTTATAATATATCTCATAATAAAGTGAGTAAACTGTATCAAAAGCAATAAACTTTAATTTCTTAAGAGTATTTAACTGTAATTGGACGGTCAAGAGCTTTTTATTAAAATAAATTAAGCAAAAAAATATAATAAATTTAACAAAAAAAAGGAGAAAACACCCAATGAAAATGAAACTGACTCTTGTTTGGGAAAAACTGCATGTAAATATAAATCATTGTACTATCCAAAAACAATAAAAAATAGACCCTGTCCCTGTAAAGACAAAAAAAAAAAAACGCCAATAAAAACACTCAACAATAAAAACAATAAATAAGATGGAGTTAATACAGTTCAGGAATTGTTTATGACATGTACGTTCTCCCTGTCAATTTGTACTGTCTGTCTAATGTTTGTAACATTGCTGGCTCTTACACTGTATTGAAGGGCTGCATTTCTTTTGCAATATAGCGAACGACAATGTCTGTGAGCGCACCATTTTGCGCTGCTTTTATTTGCACCTCCCCTTCTTCGTCGTCACTACTTTCAAACAAATTCGACATACCCAGTCGTCAGAGTTCATGAGCTCACACCTTGTTCATTCTGTTTAAAAACAAAATATTCCCACACTGGGGCTGTGGCAGCCAGCTTAAGAACCGCAGCTTTCGTGCCATCATTCATATTAGCGTTTGTTTCCTTGTTACTCCTCACGACGCTCACTTCAGCTGTGTGTGTGTGTGTACGCCACCCCCACAAAGATTGAATGAATGACAGATGCTCACTCCGCTATGAATCCAATAAATCAGCTATAAAACCAACGCACCCAGGTGTTGAGAAAGTTGCACAGAGTGATCCATCTTCTCATCCAGCCTGTTTGGTAGAAAGAGAGGAGGAAAACAAACATGCATGCACGTGTCAATTTATCGAGGCCGGCAAACTTACCGAGGACGTTTTTATTTATCGTGCGGTTAATTGATTTATTGATTATCGTGACAGACCTATGTCAACTCATGCCACTCCAGTCCTGACAGTTAATACCTTGCTCTGTGAGCAAATGCTTCAGCTATTAGCTGATGTTTCTACCCTTGCCTTAAATCCCACAGACACTGAGTATTTGAAATTTGGTGTCAATTTGAGTCACATAAAGGCACAGTTTTGACCACCTCAGTTACTCATCTGCCCATGTGCATAATGGATGACTGTGTGGCACAGTGGTGCAGCTGGTAGCACACGTGCCTCACTGCAAAAGGGTTGCCAGTTTGATCCTTTTATCAATCAGGTTCTACCTGTGGGGAGTTTGCATGTTGTCCTTCTGCATTCCAGCTTTCTCCACAGACCAAAAACATGCTCATTAGGTTGATTGGTGACTCCACATTTCCTTAGGTATAAGTGTGAGTGTGAATGGTTGTTCGTCTCTGTATGTGGCCCTAAGATTGTTGGCAACAGATCAAAGTGTATCATCCCTTTGCTCAATGTGAACTGGCTCGAGCCTCAGTGAAGTCAAAGAGATAACAGGTGGATAATGGATGGATGGAAGGAAAAAGGTTTTTCCTTTCCCCTCCTTTTACTTTGGTGTTGAGCCTTCATGTTGGTCAAATGCTAACTCAAATACAGACTCTATGATCTAAGCTAGAGCATCTTCATTAGGTCTAATGAAGGGAGGCAGAGCTTCCTGTTCACATCACTAATGGCTGATCAGGAGAAGTGTTGCTTTGGGTTTAGTGGACAGGTGTGCAAAAGGTGACAGGACAGTTGAGTTGCTCCATGGAGTACTGTTGAGTCTGGGGAAAGCTTGGGTGCTTCTCTATTTCCTTGTGCTTTCCCACATTAATGAGCTTGTTGACATTTTAGTTTCTACTATTAAATAGTGGATTTAAGTGCACCTCACTATGAAGGATGCATCACATAAAACCAGATATTTGTGGAGAGATGCTGCACTGTGGCTTAAAGAGAAATGGGACAGCTTAGCTTTAGCCCTTTCTGGTATTGATGAGACTCACTGTCTCCCAGGGTTGTGTTTGAAGAATTTCATCTTCACAATCCCAAATGCTTTTAGTGCACAAGACTTTTTCTAAAATTAGTATATTTAAGAGAGAAATTAAAGGAAATGTCTCTCCCTGCATCCACACACACTTGATCTTGGACCAAATACGTCTATTTCAGAGTTAAAGTCATGGAAAAAAAAACTTTAAATCACCCTAAATAACTCCAACACACTTCTTTTTCCAGGAAACTCCTCCCTGTGTGTAAAACTGTCTGTAGGTTTGGACTGAATTTGACACTGACCTAAAAAAACTACACTTCCACTGTGTCCTATTTTAAATAGTAAAGGCTGAATCTAAATCCTAACTAACAATTCCAAGAGCAAGATTGTGCAACTTCATGATTAGATGTTAAAAAAGAAACTAAAACACCTTAAAGCTTGTGAAAAATAAGATAAGTTATGTGCTAACAGAGCTGGAATATTCAATTTCTAAAACTACTACCTTAAAAGATTATTGTGCCACAGCTGCTGCACTTGCTTTAAATTTTTAAATTTTAATTTTTAGAGATTCGATTTTTTTACACAGATCGTCTATCCCTTATTCTTTCATGGCTAAAATGTACATACATGTTCAATGAGTGCAAGCGGTTCATGTTTTAAATCAGTAAATCAATCAAACTTTATTTATGCAGCACTTTTCCGACAACATATGTAACTCAAAGTGCTTTTAGAAAAGGAAACAGGAGGAGAGGAGAGGGGGGAGAAATCCAAACTAGGTAGTGCGGGATTGGAAAAAAACATCTCAGCACATGAGCAACATATTACAACAAACACAGAGACAAGCACATGGTGTCAATGGGGGGCAGTGGGGGCGTTGATTTGAAGGGAAAACCTGCAAACTTGTCTTAGCTGAAACCCCACAAAGTCATCAATAATACTTATTTAAAATCCAGATGTCAATCTACATTAAAACAATCATTACAACAAATTTTGCCACAATCAAGCAGCCCTTCAAGCTGGTATTTTGACTCGGACTAACCTTAAAAAATGAGCATTATTGGATCAACTTGATTTTCATTCATTTTTACATTAATATATATGAATTCATGCTTGTTGCACTGGTGTTGCAATTGAATCTGCTGGTGTGACCCTTTCATGATACTATCTGCTCTAAAGTCATTAAAACCATGATAGCATAAATCAGTCTTCACAGTTCATTCACAGTTCAATGCTGCATTAATATCACCAGCACACACAGTACAGTATATGTGTATTAATCATGTAATATGCATGTGTACATAAGAAGTCTCATTAGCAGTGTTACATCCTGATTACATGTTTGATGTTTTTAAATGGGGGCTACACGGATAAACAGACTTTTGGTCTTTGATCGTGTGTGGGTAGAAGTTTGTAGGGAAAGACGGCAAACCAGAGCAACACCATAAAGACAGAAGACGAGAAAAAAAGGTTAACAAGGATGAGCTGACACAGACAAGTGTCCTACAACCAAATTAAGAAGCAAAACCCAAACAGAGGTAAAGCTCTCAAACACAACATGCAATCAAGAAGAAGAAAAATCTGACCAGTACACTGATCAGTAGATATACTGTAATGAATGTTGTTGATATTTCTGATGTTTAAACCCCAATTTTCTCTCATGATGAAGGTAAAACATCACAATATTACATCTTAAAATGATGGCTTGAATGGATTGATGCCAGAATGACTCTAAATTATGAAGAAGAGATCCAATCCATTCGCCTTTATTTTGATTTATAAAGCACATTTTGAATGGGCGGCACAGTGGTGCAGCAGGTAGTGCCAATGCCTCACTGCAAGAAGGTTGCTGGTTCAAGTCTTGAGTTTTTGGCTTCGCTGTACCTGCATGCGTTTTCTCTGTGCACTCCAGCTTCCTCCCACAGACCAGAAACATGCTCATTTGATTCTAATAGCTCTAATGACTCTAAATTGCCATCAGGAGTGAGTACACTGCAAAAACTCAAATCTAAGGAAGTTTATTCATACAGTTTCAGTTCCAAAAATCTTATTGTAAGCCAAAATTGCCAGGCATTTTCAGCTACTTATCCTCATTCAATTTTTAAAAACAAAAAATAAACCCTGATTTCCTTAAAATAAGTCAAAATATCTACCAAAGTGGTAAGATGAATTCTGCTTGTATGATTTCTTGGAAGTAAGATTTGTTGTCTTAAGTAGTTTCTGTTTCTGATTTTAAGACCCTCTATGAGTAAAAATTTGATGGTTGCACAGGCAGATATATTTTATAATTATGAGTTACTAAGCACTTCAATCTTGTATTTATTCCTTGTTATAAGCAGAGTTGGGGAAGTTACTTTTAAAAAGTAGTGTTTGTTCGTTACTCATTACTTTATACCCTCTATGAAAAGTCACTTTTCACGTTACTCGTTACTTTTACATTGCCTGTCATGTCTCATACCCTGTGCAATAAGAGCTCCCGCCCAGTGTCTCCACATTTTGCTTCTGAAATAAGCAAACAGGTTGATAAAAACAAGCCCAAAAATAAGCAACCTCCAGCTATTTCCTTTCCTAATGTGACATACTACTTTTTAAAAAGAGAAATCTACATAAACTGTGTTAATTTTCGTCTACACTACATTTCAATATCACAGTGCCAAGCATCTATTCAAGAAAAGAATGTCACTTATAATAAGCAGACCTAGCAACTTTGGCTCTGGAGCATGCGCCATGTGCCTGAGTGTGCTTGGTGGCGTGCACGATAACCAGGAAATGAGGAAGTGGACAAACTGCCTACTGCAGTCGTGTTTTGCTTTATGTTAGGAGCTGGAAGATAATCAGGGGGATTCACACAGACAGAAGAGCCCCAAGAAGAAACTTCATGTTTAGAAAGAAGCCTAAAAAGGCGCGACCCATGGCTGTGACTAACGAGATTTGCGGCCCTTAGACGGTTATAACGAGAGGACCTGGCAACGCTGCTCATGTCTGATGCTTGCAGCTGAGAAGGCAGCTTCAGACAGAGCTGTCCGGGGAAAAAGTAACGAAAAGGAACTACGTTTCCTTCCCAAATTTTCAGTAGTAGTGTGTTACTTTAGTTTTACCCGAAAAAGTAGTTACGTTACTGTAAACGATACAAAGTAGCGTGTTACAAGACTCGTTAGAAGTTATCCATCTGGACTCGTCACATGAAATGAAATTTTAGCAAATAATGTGTTTTTTTTCTTGAAATTAGCCAAATAAACTTGCTAATATCTAAGTTTCGGCAGTGTGAGAGCATGAATGGTTGTCTGTCTCTATATGTGGCCGTGAGATTGGCTGGCGATAGGTTCAGGGTGCACCACGCCCCTCACCCAAAATCAGCTGGGATAGGCTTCACTCCTCTGTGGCTCCGAAAGGTAGAAGTGGCGTAGGAGTGCTACAAATGCATTGTCTTCATGTTAGCTTAATTTAAACAAATGAACTTCTAAATCAAGACAAAAAAAACAGCATAAAACTAGAAGACCAAAAGACTACAGTCCCTCCTCTCCGACTGTCTGAGGTTTAAGTAGCACACCTTTCACTCTTCTACTCCATAATCTGAACCGAGCTGACTCCAGAGCAGCTGTCTGGATGCTCACTTCTTATTTATCCCGTCTCGCTCTCTCTGTGGCAGCTAATAGCCTGTTTCCTGTCTGACTGTCTGCCTGGCACACACACACGCCCTGTTTAACCATTAACCTCCTTCGTCACTCCGTACACACATTCACACTCGCCCCTCTGCAGAGAGTGAAAGTCAGCAGCGTGCATGATAAAAATCTAAGTCTGAATCAGCTGCCAAACCTCAACACAACCAACCAATCAGCCTCTGACGCTCCTGACTCCCATTTCAGACCAACAGAAGATCAGATTCAGGCTTTTCAGAGCGTCTGCAGGAGGACGGCTGCACGGAGGGGCTTCACCCTCCTCATTCACGCTCAATTATCTTCACATGAACTTCAGGTCGACTTCAAAGACGGAGAGGAAGAGCTGCTCTCAGCAGATCCCATCGAGTGGAAAGCCAAGTCAAAACACATCAGGAGTAAAAACAAAGAAGAGGGGGACACGTGTGCTAACATTCAAACTAAAGACATAATTCATTATTAATGCTCATCAGATAGAGCCCAGCCTTACATTAGATTATCTGGATATATCATATTACCAAAGATGATGTAGGAAATGACAGTCATGTAAAGCTTTATGGTTAAATTGATGTAAAAACTCAATTCAGTCATGCATGAATCATCAAATCAAAAAGGAATACATTTTTTAAATGTTTATTTTTGCTTCAAACAAGTTAAAAATCATGGTCATTTTTTTTTTTCAAATGTTTAATTTTGAGGGAGTTATGCATCTCTCTATTACACCACACATCAACTGATAGTAATTTAGTGTAACTTAACTCCATAAAGCCTGAAAACACAAATAACAACCAGAAAATTCTAAATTTTTGGAGCTGAAATGTTTATTTCCCTTTCTAATGAAATTCAAAAAAATTCTATAAATTTAACATGTATATTTTTTGTATCATATTTGATGCATTAGGTTTTTCTAGCAACTGATAATCCACTTGAGTAGGGATGGGAATTGATAAGATTTTATCAATACCAATGCTGGTAACGATTCCAACTCTTTAACGATTCCCTTATCGATTCCTGGAGATCTTCCATGTGGGCAAATGTTGGTCTGATTTTTTAGTGTCAACAACGTCAAACACACGTCACAGCACAGATAACTGGTTGTGTAGTAGGTGTAATTAAAATTAAGTCACAATTCTGACGCTTCTGAACCCTGTCAATTGAAAGGAATTGATAGGGGAATTGATTAGCAAAAAAATTAATGATATCAATTCTTTGATGGAGCTGTTAACGATTCTCAACTGGAATTGGTTTTCCATTCCCATCCCTACACTTGAGGACATTTGTATCACTTATTTGATTGTAGCCAGATTTGCTGATCATATTAATTAGACAGAGGTATCATAAAAGTGTGTATGAAATACGATACAACAGGCTTTAAGGGATTCAAAAAGGTCCACAAACGTGTTTTTGACAAACATTTATGAAGAGTACTTAAAATAAAAGCAAAATCTGAAGTAGCTTGTATGAATTAATGCTGAATAATCAAATTATTCACTTGAATTACATCAATGTATGTATGTCAAATCTGAATACAAGCCTAATATCTCGTTGCCCTGTGTTTGCTGTTTTACATTTCTGATGCAATATCGCAATATGGTAAAAATGTGAAAATACATTCTTATAAAACTTAACAACAAGGGTGTTAAAAATTTACCACTCGGTAAGTTGACATGGCACTGCAACCTCCAGAGTATCAAATTTATTCCAAATATCTGTCTACTGTAGTGGACACTTTGCATAAAAGGGTTAAATGGCAGTTTTGTAGCTTTAAAGACAAAAACTGGTTACTGAAAACAGTCCAGCTGGAATATTTGGTCTACATGAAAATAGAATGTGCTATTTATGTCACTTAATTTGAGGAATTTTCATTATTAGTCAAAGAAAATGATGCTAATGCCTGTTTCATATCTTTCTTAAAAAATAGCAACCAAAAAAGAGCTTTCAATGCTTTTGCTTTCTTCACCTTAGTCTGACTTTTAGCATCACCCTAAACTTAAGTGTTGCATTAATTTAGAAAATATAAAAACAGGAAAATCATCAGACCAGTCTGTGCACTTGTTTTATGCCTGGGTGCTGATTTAATGTCTTAGCCTGGACTTCTCTGCAAAAGAGATCTTAGGATTTCAGTGGGAACATTCCAGGTAAGATAAAGGTTAAATTAAATTAATAAGAAGAATAAATGATCAAAAATTGCAGCCAAATTCTTGCACAAATACATTGCCAACATTTGGGGAACCAAGAAATCTGTTTAAAGAAATTGTGCTGAATAGACAACAACTATTTATTTACCACCTACCTAAAAAAAATAACACAAGTGGAAACAAAATGGTATGGCAAACACTTCATTATGTCTCCAGAAGTGTACTTTTAGCCATTAAAAGGTATGTATATAATTTAGTAGAAAATTCAACTTTCTGTCAAAAAGTTTCATCTTCTATAAAACACTCTCCTATTCTTAGCACTTCTCTTCAACATTCAGATTTTCTTCCTCAAAAATGTAATTAAAATATATTCCAATTAAATATCTCCCACTATGTTTTTTTTGTATGAATTTTAACAATTTTTAAAATTCATAAAATTCATAAAAGTGTGTATGAAATATGAAACAACAGGCTTTAAGGGGTTCAAAAAGGTCCACAAACATGTCTATGACAAACATTTACTAAGAGTAAATAAAATAAAAGCAAAAAAATCTGAAGTAGCCTATATGAATCAATGCTGAATAATCAAATTATTCACTTGAATGACATCAAAATTTAAAATAAAAACACAAAAGTATGTAAAACCTGAATTTTTAAAATTGTTTTGACTATTTTCCAAAACTTAATCCTGTCTTGACTTCTAATTTGTGGACATTTAAATTTTTTCTTGAATCATTTTAGAACATTTTAGGACTTTTACAATCCAACAAGCTCTTAATATCCAAACAGTTCTGTTTCAACCAGCATCTTGACAGTTAACCTGGTAAACACACACGTGCACGCTGAGCACTGAATCACAGCTACAGAAAAACACCTTCAGATAAAAACCTGTAAACTCTTGAGTTCTTCTTCTTAGTTTTAGTGTCATAGTTTTAGTTTTTCAACAGTCAGCTGGAGAAAGAAAGCAGCTTAAAGCTTTTTTAATCATTACTTAAATTAAAACAGGTGATCAATCTCTAGTTAAGAGAGTTAACACTGACTAGTATAACCCGGTCTAATCAGCTGGTTAACACGCGGCGGGTCGGTACTCACTCTGCTGCTCTCTTTGAAAAGTTTAAAGCTCATCCACTTTGGCATGTCGACCTCTTCCTCTCTGTCGCTCTCTCTCACTGTGACGACTCCCTCGCCCGTTTCTTTGACACTAGCTCACAAACACGCCCTCTCTCTCTCCCCCTCTGTTTGTGTGTGCTCGCTCGCCCACACCCTGAGGCTCCCGGAGCACTGAAACACTCTGAGCTGCCAGGACTCCTTCAGCGTTTGTGTGTGTGTGTGAGACACCAGGGTCATATGACCGGCAGAAGGCTACTGCACGGCTTCAGCTCGAACCCGACACTGAATGAACCTGATTCATTAGAGCACACACTCACAGACCATAATAGTCCCTGTCACTCTCAGGCTGATGATCTACTCTGGCAAAGAACTATGAAGAAAGTCTGATTGTTGTTTTCAGGAGCCTTAAATCCCTGTTACCCTTAAAGGGACGTGCAACAAAAACATAAAATACATCTGATTTATTTGAGAACTTTTATTTTGAGCAAACCGACCACACAGATTTAATGTCACCGAAAACCAGACAAACATTACTTATATCACAGTAGGGATGTACAATTATCGGTAAAATGGTAAACCGCGGTAAAATTTCCCATGGTAATCATTACCGCGTCCTATTAAAATGACCAAGTTACCAAGTTTGATCACCACAACGTGTCAATAACTCACGATGAAGCTGCTCTTTGCTCTAAAAAAGCCAGAACTATGTGTGTCTGCCCCCGATGAAGCAGCCGTGTTTTAAGTCTGCCACCATTGTTAAGTCTCTAAAAGATTAGCAGTTGGAGACTCTTAATTACTCTAAACAGGTTTTCCCTCTCAAAACGGTTAAAGTCTGGTCGAAGTTTGGATTTTACAAGGATGTCGAGGGGAAACTGACTGTAGACAGCCACCCTGTCTAAAACACCAAGCTGCGGTGAAAGACAAAAATGTGCGTGATTAAAACTGCTGTAACTCCTCGAGTAAACGAGCAGAGAGAGAGAATTCAGAGAGCCATACCTGAGTGAATTATAGGGGGTTTATCAGGATTTTCTGACTAAATAATGTATAAAGGTTGTAAATAATAGCATGAGTATCAATCTGGAGTGAGTTCTTGAAGTTTTTTCACCGTTTATTTGCCGGATTTCGTCATAATTGATCATCTTTTTCCGTCACAGTTCGTGTTTTATGGATTTAATCAATCGTAATTTGGAAATATTAAAGGAGGAGATGTGGAGGAGATCTGCCATGGAAGGTGGGGGGCAGAGGAAAGTCATGAAGGGGGCTAACTGCCTCAGGGACTATCGTTAGTAAAAGAAAAAGTAAATAAAAAGGCCTGGACATGGTCTAATATAACGAGCTGTAACATGGACACTAATGCTAAAGGCAAACAAAATCTAGAACCTACATCTCCAAGACAGAAATCTTGCTTAGTCAAATGTGATCTAACAAAAACTAAGAAATAACAAAAGAGTAACCATAAACATACACAGACGTGGCAAAAATTGTTGGTATCCTTCCGTTAAAGATAGAAAACCCAAATGGCATTGAAATAAGCTGAAACTGACAAAAGTGATAATAAATAAAACCCTTCAAACCTGAGACAGCTTGAGCAGTATGCTCGTGAGGAGTGGACCTAAATACCTGTCGACAGGTACAGAAGTCTCAGTGAGAGTTACAGAAATTGCCTCAAAAGGTTTTGCAAAAAAAAACATTGAGTTAAGTACCATCATTTTGGCGAGGCCAGTTTCATTAGTTGTTTTTTTTAACTTCTGATGATCCACAATTCAAAAGCAATTTCTGATTTTAATTAGTTGAATTTCAATAAATTTTTATTTATTATCACTTTTGTCAGTTTCAAGCTATTTCAGTGACCATGTGGGTTTTTCTTTCTTTAATGGAAGGGTATTTTTGTGATGTTGTATGTCTATGGCAACAACTGGAAAACACAACATGAAACATGGAAGATGACACAAGAGAAGAGGAAATGGTGGTGGTCTTGGTCAACTAAAAATAAGGAAAGACTGGAAAAAATCCAGCTTTTTTAAACAGCGTGTTTTCTGACTGCTTCCGAATTTAACCGAATAATGACAACAAAGCACGCAGACCGTAGGTTACCTCTGCTGTTCATCCTTTCTAAAGTTTACCAAAACCTGCCTTAACTTTCCAGTAGTCTGATTCTCTGAAGAGAGCATGAGACATTTGATGTTGATTATGTTTTAAACTTGGCTCAATATTAATAATGTGTACACCATTAGATTGTGGTCTTTATAGTTTGTGCCTTTCTTCATTCAGTTAATTTATTTTCATGCACTGATTGGTGTACATGTTGATAATAAGAGGACAGATTTATATAAATCCTCACTTCAACATCGGTTATGCAGATGTAACTTTTACCAGGTTATTATGTTCAGTGTTGTCTAGAGGAACAACATTGTCATGATACGTGATGCGTCTTTTGTAGTCCACCATTGGAAAATTGTAGTTTCACCACAGCAGTAAGATCCGCCATCACATGATGACGTAGTGTAGTGAAAGTGTTGTCGGATTCTCTCCGCACGCCAGTTTTCTTTTCCTCGGTCCTTCTGAATTCTCCTTTCTCCTTTCCTTAACCTCATGACGTTTTCTTTCAGGGCTAAGGAAAAGTAGATAGGAAAGGGCTTAGGAGGCGACTATTCGACCACAGCCTATGTTTGAGGTCGGCCATATTGATTTTATTTACGCCTGCTTCCTTGTTCTTCAGTCAGCTCGCTTCTTGATGGGCTATATTCACGGCACAATTCACGGAGTCATGACTTGGGAGTCCTCGGTTTTCCTCACATATGAACATTATTGGCCGTAAATATTGAACAACTTTAATATTTATGATTGTAAATATTTATGTATTAAACTGATGATTGGGGCAAATTCAGTCTTAACACACTCCAGACCGCAGGATAATCGTACAAAGGGAAAGAGGAATTTTCCATGTTTTGTCGGAAAGGGGGTAAATCAGGACAAAAACAGCCCGATAGTCTTTGTGTGAGAATCTCTCTAAAACCAAACCGATGAAATAACTAGGGCGCCACCGATACATTGGCCGGCCGATAGAATCAGCCGATTATAGCCCTTTTCAAAGTATTCAATATCGGCCAGAGTTTTGCCGATTCAACGCCGATATATTGTTAATGTCTCATAAAAAAGGAAAACACTGTTCGGTGTCCAAGCCGCGCAGAATGATGACATGGAAGATGGCAACGCGTGTGGGTGGCGGCTCTTCTTAGCTCTTAGCTGATGCTGTGTGTATAGATGACTCATCTACACTCACACGGAGCTGCTCTTTTAAGCCTGAAGGTCCGACATGACGAGCACCTTTCTGCGGTGCACAATGTCCTGCTGCTGCTGGACACAGAGAGACGACCTGGCTCTCTGCTAGTCCGGCTCGAATCAGCCTCACAGACAGACCGGGCCCCGTCAAACAGTTTTCTGACCGATGCCACCTCTGTCATTCTCAGTACTGATGAACTGGACCTTCTGGTGGCAGGGGATCAGTTCAGCCGTGACTGCTTTATTGTGATTATGACGGAAATCTGGCTTTATCTGCTTGTTCCCGACACGGAAGCTAAGCTAACTAGCTAGCGAGCTAACTAGCGTTAGCACAGCTCCTCGGAGGCTACGTCATCATCAGCAGACTCATTCAGGGGAGGCTTCAGCGTAGCTGGGGACTTTAATCAGGCTGTTCAAATAAGGTTGTGAAATATGTGCAGTGTCCCACAAAATATTTTGATTTCCTCATGCACATTACCTCATGTTTAAAATAAAAAAGTGGTTCTACCTGAACTAAAACCTGCTTCTGATAAACTAATGAGGATTGAAAGGCAGATGTGACAAAGAGTTAATAAACAATCTATTTATTTGCATTTTTAAAAAGGTAATTTGTTTTATTTTGCAGGAGTTTGTCTCAGTTTAACTCATTCTTTTTATTTTGTACTTGAAAGCTGCAGAGAAGAAAAATAAAGATGCCTATGAAAAGAATGTTACCTTAAGTGTTTTTCTTCCTTTCCTGTTAACAACTTTTAAAAAGTTGATCTAGCTTTACTATAATCTTCATCTAATTTTCATCAACAAGAAGGACAAGATACAGAATGACTCCTTTTTTAAGGTGATATAATTAATTTCCCAGAAGTTCAATGCATTTTTGCATGTTTTTGTACTCCAAATGTCCTCTCTGGTGTAAAGTTTAACAAATGTTAAAGGATAAAGTATTGTGCATGTGTATATATATTAGGCCTGTGCTACAAATATCGATACGGCAAAATATCGTATCGCACTCCTTTGGGATACGTGTATTGATACGGATTCTACAGAATCGATACGGCCTAAATATTTTGCCAGTTGTTGTAAATACACTTTGGGTAATGTTAACAGTGGCACAGTTCAAGGTAGAAGACGAGCTACATAATGAAGCATATGTTCTAATGTTTGAACTTAGGTCTACCATCTTTGAGGATCTAAATTTATGTCTCTCAAGTTGTAGAACCACTTAAAACTCATCCTTGTCTTTTTTCTTCTTATAAGAAAAAACTAAACTTGTCAAGAATTTTGCTTACAGCATAGTCAATGTTCACAATTTATGTGTATCGGGATACGTATCGTATCGTGAAGTTGCTGGAAATACCCAGCCCTAATATATATATATATATATTTTCCCCTCAATTAATTGGTCGATTAATCGGTAATCAGTATTTTTTTCTGACAAATATCGGTATCGGCATCGGCCTCAAAAAATCCATATCGGTCGGGCCCTAGAAATAACCAAGGAGATAAAGCACTGCACTGTGTGGCTCCATGTTTAGGATGGATATATACTTTCTGTTTTTGCATTTGTGTGTTCGTCAACTGGTGACATGAACACTTTAGTTCCTAAAAGTGACAACAAACCTCCAACACTTGCTGGACAGTGGCCCAAACAAAACTGGGCGGTTTCAGAGAGTTCCAGATTATCAATAAGCTCAAATCTGCATGAGAAGGGAAATACATGTATAGTAAGCATATAAAAAGCCTGACTCTAAATAGATTGCTTTGTTCTGTAAATAAGGAAATAAAAATAGCCTCCATGGAACCCCCTTTCCAACCTCTGGTTCATATTTAGGCCAACACGAGTGGAGTCTTTAGGTTTTTATTGGGTCTGGGTGTCAGAAAAACAAATTTAACTTCATGTGAAGGCGGCGGCTAAACTCGGCGTCTGTCCTCTGACCTACTGAGCCATGTTGCGGTTGAGGCACGAGGGGCTGCCAAACTGCGGACCACAGGATCGAGACCTTTAAATAACAGCGAACCACAAGCTGAACCACAGCTGAGTCACTGCAGAGAGAGGAGCGTCACAGCGGAGACGTCTTCACCATCAGAGTAATAAAGAGGGAGATACGAGCATGTTTAACCTCTGCGAACCTCAGTGTGTCAACAGAACATCATAAACTGACCTACAAACATTATTACTGTGCACACAGGCAAACAGAGAGCATCAATGTTTGGAGAGTGCTAAAACAAGCCGAAAACTGTTCCTGAAAGTGTGTTCCAGTGCCTCTTTTAGGAAATATGTTCATCTTCCAGCTTCAAAACTCAGGTCAGGGGTTCATTCAGGCAGCTAAACATACAGCATCGACGTCAGGGAACAGATTTTGTTTTGGATTAAAGAAACCAACAAAACAAAATGTCACACAAAAACAAACTTTGGTGAAACATCGACGGTGCATCCCTGAATGTGACCTTCAAATGTCGCTAATTAGAGAGGACGGCTTTAGCTAACTCGACCGCAAGATGTCACGAACAGGAAGATATGAATATGGTTGTTGGAAAACAAACTCCAACCGCCGGCCTGGGGACCTGCACCAGTCCATAAAGAACCATACATAGCACACATATGTATAATTTTTAATAACTGAGATGTGTTTTACTCTTAAAGGGTGACGGGATCCTTGCATTACTTTTATGTAGCTTGAACTTTACACACTTTCTCATCCCTGCCACGACTGTGAGATAAGCAAAAAAAGCTACAACCCGAGATAAACTCAAATTCCTATTTTAAATATTGTTATTGTTAACTGTGTAAATTCCTTGGTCTTGTTCACAGTCTCACTTTTACTTACTTTTGTTTTTCTTCATAAGGGAGTCGATATAGCTTAAAGAGGACATATCATGCTGATGCATGATTTAATACTTACATATAATATAATAACTTTGAAAACAAGACCTTACACCCCCTTAATTTTCAAAAAATTAGATATTGTATTTTTTCTGATATCCTAGAACGAGATTTGATGCCTCTGAAAATAGGTCATTGCGAGATGTCCGCGAGATTTCAAACATCATGACATCACGAGGTAAATTTCTTTTTATTGGAGGAATCTGATAAAACACTTCCTCCTCTGTGATGTCCGTTAGCCACAAAACTGTCAACGAGGAACACATCCACCAGCAGGGGTATAAAACTCCCTCGCTCACTCTCCCTCATTACCAGCTCTGGCCTGTAGGGGGACTCAATATGCGGTCGCTGCTTTGAGCCTGCCGGAAAATACAGTAGAAGAAGAAGGACAGGCTGGCTCAGCCCCCGATAGAACTGACCAATCAGAGCACAAAGGGCTGTGACGTTGCGAGGTAACTTTAGGTCATCCTTGAGACGAAGCGTTTCAACAAGCACTTAATAATGACCTAAAATGAGGATTTTGAGAACGCTATTGTGGGGCAATGAAGGAACTAAATGACTTGTACTGAGGGCAGAAATGCTTTACAGGCATCCTAGTCTGGCATAGTGAAAAGGAGAAACAAGCATGATATGTCCTCTTTAAAGCAGAGGTTGCCAACCTTTTAGGGCCTGAGAGCTACCAAAAGATGAAATTACAGAAAGCTACCTGTACTGTTGCGTTACTCAAGACCGGTCTTGGACTTGAGACCGGTCTCGAGACCATATTTTAAAGGTCTTGGTCTTGTCTCGGACTCAAGAGCATTTTTACTCTGTCTTGTCTCGGTCTCAGACTGGCCGGGCTCGGGATTTTCCGTCAAGGCCGATCAAGACCAACATCTGCTGCTCTTCAACATCATTAATGTTAACAAGGAGGAGCACTTGGTAAAACAACAAAAAGCTTCAATTCATGTGTTATTTCCCCTGTGATGACTGCAACCTTCCCGGTGTTGTGACTGCAGGACACCCCCCTTAACTGTTAAACCTTGTCATGGTTTTGAAAATAGATTTTGATGGTCTTGGCCTTGTTCCAGTCTCAGCCCGTCTCGGTTTTGGTCTCGACTCTTAAAAGTCTTGGTCTTGGGCAAGTCTTGGTCTCGGATAGTGTGGTCTTGAGCACAACACTAGCTACCTGTTCGATTTGATGTTCTGAAGGATATAAATTTGCATAATCCACCTAAAAATAATCATATTGCGCATTTAGGAGGTTATGCCCCAGTCACACATTCCCGTTGTTCATGGCGATAGCACACAACTGTACATGATTGACAAGGCTGGTTTAACTGGATCGGCATGATACCAGAAGAAATGACTGTCTCTCCCTTGAACCACCAGATTCACTTCTACAGCACTTCTACAAAGCTTTAAGGGTGTTTGTCCCACTTCAGCTAATACAACGATACGAGGATTACATAAATTCCCATCCCACTAACGTAACGTCGGTCCCATTTGAGCCCAGTTTACTTCATGTTAGCCCTGACTGAGCCCTGTCGCTTTTGTCGGGACACAGCCGGGGCACAATCAGGTACATCCTTGTCATTCATCCTCAGAAAGCTTTCAGGATTGAGCCACAATCAGCCCGATTAAGCCCTGACATGCCACTCAAATACCATTCACCTTAGGCACCTTGCATAAGGCTTCCATCCCACTATACTAAGAGCGGTGATTCTCCACGACAGTTTTGAACAGTTCAAACAGTTCGGACTCTTCCCCGTTCCCCGACGTTCACTATACAACACTGATCCAGATCAAGTTGCGCTTGCACCACGACCAAAGTACGTTTCATCAGGACTATGACAATCATGCACAATCGCCATGAGAAACAGGAATGTGTGACTGGGGCTTTATATTTGACACTAAATGTTAACTTCTACTTTGAATGACAATAAATGTTACTCATGGTTAAGAAATAATATGTGAATGTTGCTCGTCTATGCATTTTTCACAATTGAATTTCTGTGTGGTGATAAAGGTTTGGCATCAGCATGTCAAAGAAAACTTTGACTCTGCACAGTCTAAAGTTTCAAGAAAACACAACTTCGAAAGGTAAAACACTTTTAATTCGTATTTTTTTGTATTTATGTGATTATGATTTATTTGCAGAACAAAACAGAAATTATATTTTTAAAAATGGCATTTTATTTCAGGCTCTGTGGTGTGAACCTGTTTCTCCAGAAAGTCCCTGTGGGCACCTCAGGCCCCATCCACACAAAGCCAAACCGAGGTCTAAACACAAGCTTTTTGCAGAATCTGCGTATCATCCATACGAAGTAGGTGTTTTGGGGGTTTGTAAATGATCATCTTTGAAACCAGGTTCCAGAGTGGAAAGATTTTGAAATGCCGTATACGCAGCTCCGTGATTACTGGCTCTCCGTAATGTTTCAGATACGTTTACGTCATAGTTTCATATCTTCATTGACACGCATGCACCACACCCCGCAACGACAACAACAATGGCGGTGTACAGTGTAACATATGTGCTGATGAAGCTAGTGACCCTACTATCCCTGTTGCAGCAAAATCTCCTTCTTCTCAATCACCACCGAGTTGAACAAACAATCATCGAGGACACATTACGCCACTTTATGATCACTTTATCACAATCTCTGTTTACAACTTTGCCGCAGGTGCGCATGCAGCATTTTCATGTGTATCAAGTGCATTCATGTAGCCGCACACATTTCCTGAGACGCCTTCGTCTTTATGACGATCGTTTTGAAACTGTTCAGCGTTTTGTCTTCGTGTGGATGGGACCTCAGGTACCAGGTCACCCTGTTTACTACCACTGCCTCAAAGGTTCCACATGTTAAAACCTGCTAACTTTTTTGCTTAATTTTCATACTCTTATCTATTTTAATGTCTTTGTTTGATATTCCTGCTGCTGTACTTTGTGCTCATGCACTTCTCCCCACGTGCTCTGGACTGAGTTAAAATTACACTAAAATCTGCACAATAAGTGTAACTTAGAGACAGTTGAGGCTAACACCCACCAGCTGTGCTCCTAAATGTCTTTGAATCAGCTGATAAAAACAGAATGAGTCCTTGTGAGTTTAGAAATTCACTTTTTAATCCTGCATCATGGTGACATACTCTGCACAACATGTGTGATTACTTGTTTTGGGTCATAGCTTTTGACAATGAATGTGTTTTTTTCTGCAATTATCTTTACAGTTACATATTTTTAGATTTAAGTATTTAATCACCTATAAAGAATCTTATTTGAATTAGTCTTTTGAATTTTAAGTACCATAAAGTGTCTTTGTGTGGGTGTGCAAATTCTCTGCAGTTGTGAAGAAGTCTGCAGAAGTCTGGTGTCTGAGAACCCATTTTAGTTTTGATGTCATTGTTGATGATTTGCTTGAAATTTTTCAACAAATCAAGAGCCACATTTATATAAATGTGCTCTTTGCAAGTTTTGAATACTTTTGAGGTCTGCAAAATAAGTCATTTTGTTTCACGAGATATTTTACATTAATCTGGTCAAACATTTAAAACAAAAGAAGAACCAAGTGTCTTCAGAGCACTAAAGAAACAACCACAACAGACAGGAGAGAGAGAGAGACGAGGCAAAGAGGCGAGTGAGGGTGGAGAAAAACACAACGCTAGTTACATAAAACTTCTCTAAAGAGAAAAAAAGATGCAGAAACAGGAGCTCCCGCTCTGTCGAAATGCACACAAGCACTCACATAAACACTTGCACAAACCCACAAACACACACATACATCCTCCAGACGCAGACGGCCAGTGGAACAAGTGAGAGTGCCAAAATAGAGCTGTTATTATGGTATACTGGAGAGAGAGAGAGAGAGAGAGAGAGAGAGAGAGAGAGAAATATGGGATGATGGTAAAAAGTGCTACAAATTGTACTTGAAGTTGAAGAAACATAAAATAGAGAGAAGGGAATAAAAATAGCAGAAGAAAAGAAAGAAACAAATCAAATCTGATTTAAAGTTTATGTTTTTGGGGATATCTGTAGATATATTTCTGTATACAGGAAAAAGGATTTTGTTTTTTGTTACCATTATAAACTCCGATATCATAAACTGCTGTTCACGTCACACAGTGTCACTTCACCTTCCATCTACTGCACAGATTGCCTCAGTTGAGCTGAATGACACTTAACTCTGTTCATTTTAATACTTTTAAAATACCTCTACTTATTTTTACAGTTTTTGGCCAACATCTTTTATATTGTATGTTATTTTATGGATCTTTTTTGCACGCTACTGCTGCAACACCCAAATTTCCCGTCTGTGGATCAATAAAAAAATCATCTGATCGTTTTATCAGCTTATCTTATCTGATACTTTAGGACAAGTCTCAGATATAACAAGATAATTATATTCTGTTTTGTTTCTCCAGTAGCTGGAAAGACTTTTTCTTCTGTTTGCTCTTCCTTCAGTGAGTCACTCGTCAAACACTTGAGCTTTATCGTGCCTGTCTCACTTTTATATTTCGTACCTTTAACTGTGGCACACGCTGCTCTGATTACTGAGAAACAAACATTAACTCACGCGGCTGAGAGTCAACAGAAAACTCTGACGGATCCTGAAACTCAGCATCTATTTCAGATTTCCCTCAGAGCGAGTGAGTTGGCTGAACAGGTTTTAAATATACTCCTCAGGAAAAGATGGGAAGACATTTAACCACACGTTGGTCTTTTCAGTCCACTGGAAGAGTACACCTGATACTCTACTGAAGAACTGGAAGAAACAGCTTTAACTCAGTAATTACTTAACACCACCTCTCTCCTAACTAGAAACCCACAACAGCTCCTCCAGCACACAGTGGACACATAACAGGGCTGGGTATTGATTCTAATTATCTGGATCGATCCAATTCGATATTACAAGGTCTCAAATCGATTCAATTCATGATTACTGTACTGTACTGCACATCCAAACATCAGCTTTTAAACTTGCCGGTGGTGCCCATATAGTGCTTCACCATGTTTGTTTGCAGTAACATCTCATGAGATCTTGTTCAGTAGAGAGCAGTGTTGGGGAAGCTACTTTTAAAAAGTAGTGTTTGCTCATTACTTGTTACTTCTGACAAAAGTAACTTGTTACTTTACTTAGTTACCCTCTATGAAAAGTAACTTTTCACGTTACTTGTTACTTTTACATTGCTTGATCATGGACAGAACCCCATATCTGTTCCTTAATGTGAAGGCCTACAAAAGTTCTACTACAGAGAACATAACAGTTTTTGTGCGCTTTATTTTACAAAATGTCCCATACCCGGTGGAATGAGAGCTCCTGTCCAGTGTTTCCACGTTTTGCTTCTGAAATAAACAACCTGGTCAATGAAAACAAGCTCAAAATAAGCAACCTCCTGCTATTTCCTTTGCTAGTGTGATATATTACTTTTTAAAAAGAGAAATCTACATTAAGTGTGTTAATTTTCGTCTACATTACATTTCAATATCACAGTGCCAAGCATCTATTCAAGAAAAGACCGTCGCTTATAACAAGCAGACCTGGCAACTTTGTCTCTGGAGCATGCGCCATGCGCGTGAGTGTGTTGGGGGGCGTGCATATAACCAGGAAACGAGGAAGTGGACAAACTGCCTACCACAGTCGTGTTTTCCTTTATGTTAGGAGCTGGAAGGTAATCAGGGGGATACACACAGACTTAAGAGCCCCAAGAAGCAACTTCACGTCTAGAAACAAGCTCAAAAAACCACGACCTGCAGCCGTGACTCACGAGATTTCGGCCCTTAGACACTTATAATGAGCGGACTTGGCAACGCTGCTCATGTCTGTGCGAGCAGCTGAGAAGGCAGCTCCAGTGTTAAGATCTGTCCGTGGGAAATGTAACGTCACGCTGCATTAAAGAAGGAACTACGTTTCGTTACCAAATTTTCAATAGTAGCGCTTTACTTTACTTTTTACCCGAAAAAGTAGTTCGATCTTTGGATTTTATGGATCGATTATTAACCAGTTAAAAGGAAAAATGAATTAAATTGATTAAATCGATTGAATCGATTTTTTTTAAACCCTGCCCTAATACATAAGGTTATGCCCTTTTTTAAAATAAAATAAAATCAGACATTCAAAAATGGGAAACTCATAAAATCTACGATAAATGGCAACTGCTTATAGATTTCTTTTGAACAATGCAACACCTGACCCCTTCTTTGTTATTGTTTTTTATTCAATATTATGTATTTATTTTTATTTCTTCTTCTGTTTATGTGACCACTTTAATTAACAAAACTATGTCTAAGTATTAATATATTTATTATATGCATACAGTGGGTACGGAACGTATTCAGATCCCCTTAAATTTTTCACATTTTGTTATATTGCAGTCATTACCTAAAATCATTTAAGTTCATTTTTTTTTCCTCATTAATGTACACCCCATATTGACAAAAACAACAGAATTGGAGAAATTTTTGAAGATTTATTAAAAAAGAAAAACTGAAATATCACATGGTCAGCCTATCTCATGCAACATCTACATGTCAGCCATGTGCTTGCTT
Source organism: Scarus forsteni (assembly GCA_036419115.1). NCBI lineage: Eukaryota > Metazoa > Chordata > Actinopteri > Labriformes > Labridae > Scarus > Scarus forsteni. The sequence continues at coordinate 5,526,114 of JAZDUH010000033.1, forward strand.
GATTAGATGTTTGCATGAGCACGCTGTTGAACAGGTGTACCTAATAAAATGGCTGAGTGTGGATTCCTCAAGCGCAGACAGAGCCACGGTTAGACCGGGAAAGGAGTGCAATACCACCTTCTCTTATAACAAGCGCCCTGGTGCCACACTCCCTACAATCCTTTAGGGAAATAACAGTCATCTGTTAAAGCCAGACAAGTCTGCACTGCAATCCAATAATTACCCACGACACGTATTTATTTAGACTCAGGATAAACTGATGCAGAGAACATAGATAAACAGCAATCCTAAGGTAAAGAAGGAGCAGAAATAGACGTGATTAGAATTGTTTTTACTCCATTTCGCCCCTAAAAAGCCGTTATTTTGACTAAATTGTGAAAAATAAGCTCACAAGCTAAATCCAAAGTCTGAAATCTGCATCCAAGAAAAATTCATACACTCCGGCAAAGGGTTAAAGTCGTGCCCTGCTGTGTCAGCACATGAAATCTGAAACGAATCAAAACAAAAGTTATAAAACTCTGTTTCTTTTTTCTTTTTTTTTTTTAGGTTTTTCGGGGAAAACTGAAGGGGAGGATCCAAAAATAGCAAGCTGGAGTTTTCTAAATCCTAAAAAACAATAAACTGGAAGAGAACAACAACACACCCACTCTGAAAACAGGCTGGAAAAATTCATTATGGTGTTTTGATTGGACGGGGAGAAGTGGGGAGGCAGACGTACTGAGTTACACTGCGGCGGTGCTGCGTGTGCGTATGGGTTTGATTTTGTAACAGCATGTAGGCCAATCATGCACGCATATTCTTGATGGATTAATATCCTAATTTACGATATTGTTGAGACAACAGTGGAACCAAAACAAGAGCGGCCCACGAGATGATCCGCTGTGTGTTTGTGTGTGTGTTTTTGTGTATGTGTGTGCTGACATTTAGCGGCAGCTCAGCGAGTAGGCGTGGGGTTGCACCGTGAAAAGGCCACACTGTGTAACATTACAGCGGGAGGCCATGGCAGACATCTGTGTGGGGTTGTGTGTGGGTGGATGTGTGTGTGTCTGATGATGTGTGGATGTATGTGTCTTTGTTTGTGTCAGAAAAAAGGGAGGTACAAGAGTAAAACAAAGAAGCAACAAGGAGGACGAATGCTTGACACCGAAACAGCAGAGATGACACCCAAACCAAACCCCGTTCAAAAATTCATCAATTTAAGCTTCTTTGGGCTGTTTCATAATCAATCTGGCATTTAAAGCAAGCACAGGACCTTTAACTAAAGGACAAGGGCTCACTCTACAATTCTGCATACATCTTAATGCTTTTTGAATCACATTTAAACAGCTATGAATGCTTTCTTTCTTCTTTTATTGCATAACTTGAAACAAGTGCAACCAAAGCCAACATTTTGGACATGAAATGGATTCTGCTTCTTCAACAATCTATCTGGATCATCTGAGGAAATTATCAAAATAGTGTAAAATAAATGTCTATCAGTTGTCTAAACTGATTTGTCTTTCAAGAAACCCCTGAACCATTCACACACACACTCATACCTAACAGCAATTTGGAGTCACCAATCAATCTAACCAGCATGTTTTTGGTCTGTGGGGGGAAGCCGGAGCCTTGCAGAGCAGACAGACCTGCCTGATTCTGAAATCCTGCAGGTACGTCTTGCCAGCCTATGTTGTCCAACAAAATCACTCGGCTGAATTCTTAACGGCCCAATCAGGGAAGAGAGGCGGGAGCTGCAGAATGTGGACGTGACGACAACCGGAAGTTGAGAACCAGAAGTTGAGAACGGACATGCTGATTAGCCTATTGTCCTCATGGCTACTCAGTGAAACTTGGTGAAATCTGCCCTCCTCAGAAGTGTTAAATGAATCATCTGTGTGGTACAATTTAGTGTAAGATGATAGTAAAAGGCCGTTAGCTGTTAGCCGCCAAGTTAGCCGCTATGTATGCTACATTGCAGGAGGCAACCCTGCTTGATGTGGATTGGTCTATGATGAATGTAACGGGCCAAAAGATTGTCCAATCACAAGCTTGTGTTTTGTTTGTTTTTTTACGTTCTGCCCCTGAAAACAAATTTAAAGGGCTCCTACCCAGATGGACTAGTGAAATATTTCTGTGGCAGATATATGGAGCTGTCCATCTGGCTTGTCAGGTTAGGGAAGCTGGACAACCGGAGAGAACCTATGCATGCACGGGGGGAGCATGCAAACTCTGTGAGGCATGTGCACTACCTGCTGTGCCATTGTAATGCCTGCAAATAAATCTACTGCCTCTAATTCTGGTAAAAAATGCAGTGTCAAAGAAGTTTCTCAGGGATATGATTTGAAATTTCTAAGAGAAGAAAATGGTAGGATGGCTCGCTGGTACAGGTAGTGTGCATACCCCACAGCAAGATGGCTGCTAGTTCGATCCCCACATGTCAGTAAGGGCCTTTCTGTGTGGAGTTTGAATGCAAAAAAAAAACCCAAAACATGCTTTTTAGGTTCATCTGTGACTCTTCATTGGCTTTATGTGCATGTGAAAGCGTGAATGGTTGTCTGTCTCTCCATGCGGCCTTCCGATTGGCTGGCGATTGGTCCAGGGCATACCCCGCCTCTTGCCAAAGTCAGCAGGGATAGGCTGCAGCTTTCCCATGTGTATGTGTGCATGGATGTAAAATGTAACACCCTGATCTTGAACAAAAAAATGTACTAAATTGTCTGTATTTTTTTGGAAAAAATTGCAGACAGACACTTGATTTTCAGTTTTAAACTGAACAAGGATCCTTTGTGTTTTTTATTTGGACTGCCGGATTAACAATTTAAAAGCTCACATTCCCAAAGACTTTGTATGTCCTTACTTTTTGTGCAAGAAAAGGTTTTCTGCTGAAATGGAAGGACTGTAAATCACCTATATAGACTAATCTCTGATCTCATACCCTTAGAATATGTAACATACAGCTCTAGGTGCAAAATAAAGGTATTTTATGATATTTGGTTCCCATTTTTTAGTTATATTGGAACTAGACTGTCAGGTATTATACTTAACCCTTTTATGCATGAATTATTAAATCACTAAGGAAAACTTTGTTCAATGTTTGTTTTTTACCTTTAAACAAGTTAAAAACCATGTTCATTTTTTCATATTTTTAGTGAGTTATGCATCCGTCCACTTCACCTTGCATCAGCGGTGAAAATAGTAATTTAGTGGAGCTCAATATAAATCCCCAAACTCGTCTTTGACAAACATTTATCAAGAGTAAATAGAAGTAAAAGAAAAGTCCGTAGTACATGTATTATTGCTGTTTTTTTTCAAGCTAATTACTTGTGAATTTCACCTAAATTTAAAATAAAAAATACAAAATCATGTAAAATCTTAATACAGGTTTTGGGTTTATGATGCAATATCTCAATATGGTAAAAAAGAGCAAAGTGAATACTTCTAAATAAGGGTAGAAAGATTTGGAAACTAGTGTAATTATGTTTATAATCTTTTATGGTTTCATCCTGATAATTAATATCCAGATAAATGTATATAATAATCTAAATGAAACAGCCAGATCACTACATTTAAATCATTGTTTGCCACTGAAATCAGAGATTTTAAAACAGCTTACTTGGATAAGAGAGGGTGCTCTGTAGGAGGAATCATCACAGATGCCTGCACACAGCCTGAAGATGTTTTTCATGGCTGCATGCTCCTCTGCTTGTGCGCTGACATCGCTGGATATTTTCTCTTTCACTCACTGACTGCCATCAAACTTTAAATATAAAAGCTTATGGATACTAACAGGACAAACAGAGTAATGCTGCTGCATGTATTTCCATGATCTGGATTCTTTTGGACAAGTGTCCACAAACAAAGCCTCCTGAAACAGTCACATGCACAGCCCCTGCTCCTGCCCATTGAAGCTGCATGGGAAACCCTGTAGCGCCGAGGCAGCTGCAGGCCATCAGCTCGTCAGAGGCCTCAGGTTGGGCCTCGGTCAGCTGCTTCCTTTAGTGTTCAGAGGTGCTTCCTACCTTGTCGCTGTCCACGGTGTTCTGGGACGTCCTGGAGGCGATGGAGATGGTGTCTGGTTGGCTGCTGCCGTCTCCCTGGCTGTCTCCGTCTTCACCTCCCTCCCTGGACAAACACAGAATCAGAATGAATAATCAAAAACTCATCAAAATCATAATCAAAATGTATACTCTTTTAATGATGGGGTCAGTTTAATGCAGGGGTGTGCAGCTTTAACTTCCAAGAGGGCCACACTTTTTTTTCATTGCCTGACGGCCACACTGCTGCATATTTTCAGGCACTCTTAATGAGGAAAAAAAATACATAAACAAACAAAAAATAGCAAATATAAAGCTTCTGAAAAGAATTATACCAACATTAATATACAAAACCCAAAACCAGTAAAGTTGGCACATTGTGTAAATCATAAATTAAAAACAGAATGCAATGATTTGCAAATCCTTTTCAACTTATACTCAATTGAATACACAGCAAAGACAAGACACTTAACATTCGAACTGGTAAACTTTGTTATTTTTTGCAAATATTAGCTCATTTGGAATTTTTATTTACAATTTACACAACGTGCCAACTTCACTAGTTTTGGGTTTTGTATTTTAACTCAAACAATATGAAAAAATTACAATTTAATGACAAGATATATGTCTATATGTCTATATATATCAATGTGAGCAAAGAATGAATGCTTCCAGTTTTCAAGCTTAAATCCAGTAGTCTTGTAAAAAATATGAGATACAATCATAGCAAAGTAAGTTTGACTTAAAAAAAACAAAAAACAAAGCATGTATCTGCAATCTGAGGTTAGCAGAAATGTTCTTTCCCCTTCTCTAGTGCATTATTATAACTACTATATTTTTTCTTTATTTTTTATTTACTTAAATAATTATGCAAAATTAACTTGATGCCTGATTAGGCAACTGGTCTGGTTGTATTTAAAATCCTTTGCAGAAACAATGCAGCTAATACTGAGTCGATCCTGTGATTCTAGTCAGAGTTACTCATAAAAAAAATGACATAAAACATAACGACAGGAGGAAATCGACTTATATTTATTCCTCCTCCTTTTCAAACTTGAGATGCTTCAGTGTTTTTTTTGGAAAATGTTCTTCTTTGTTTATTCAATGCTGGAATTTGTAATTTACAAGTTAGGAATAAAGACATCAACCAATAAATCAATAAATCCATCAAAACTGGCACCACTCTTCATGTCATAAATTTTGCTTTTCTCTTAACGATGATAACGTCATGTATTTGCAACGTTTTGGTTAGATGTCCTAAATGAAATCGAACACATGTTAGGTAAAGTTGGATGCACAGAAAGACCGACTCTTCTTATAGGAACACGTCCCAGAATTTTAAAAAACAAATCGGACCTTTATTGGATCCTAAGAATAACAGCACTAAAGCAAATCACAAGAAACTGGAAGCAGACTGAACCTCCTAATTTGAAAAAGTGGTTCGAAACAGTGCACAGCTTTTATAGAAAGGAAAAAATAACACATAAGATAAATAGGAAAGAAAGGCTGCTTGAAAAAAAGGGCCTCCTTTCATATGAAGTATAAAATTGACAATGTAAATGTGGAATAAAATCAGATGAAGTGGGTTTCTTATGATTCATGTATAGCTTAAATATGAATTAACTGCATGATAAAGAAAGCCAATCTATTTAGTTACTTATTTATTTTTTATCTATTTATTTAATTTTCATTTTTTTCATTTTTTATTCTCTTTTCCTTTTCTTCATATGGAGCCAGTTTTTTTTAAATGTATTTATTTTTATTTATTAATCATCTTATTGTGATATACTTTATTTCAGTGATACATAAATAATGGAAATATACGCCTTGAATGTAAACTCAATTTAAGGATAAAGATGGAAAGTTGCTGCACTGCCATGCATGTGTAATGAAGTTGGAATTGTATTATTTATCCATTATTATGATATTATGAAGTTTTTTGTATGTATTATATTCTTTTTGGGTTGTGGTGAACGAAAAAAATGAAAGGGAAAAATTGTGTCAATATTGTTTGAAACATTAAGACATGTATCAAAGTATTTAATCACACCAACTGATGCTATAAAGTATTAAATAATGATTGTTTTGTTTACCTCTTGGTGTTGTTCCTGGGTTTGCTCAGTGCTGGTGTTTTGGGCAGATGCAGAGGCTCCTTCAGCGCCCCCTTCAGGTGGGTCATCCTCTCCTGGATCACCTCCCTGATGTTTTTGATCCACTCCTGTTTGGCCTCCATGCTGGACGCCTGGAGGAGAAACAGCACAACCAAAACCATTTACCTGCAGGGAATAGTGGGTTTATATGATATAGTCCCTTTTGGAACAATTTAAGTCCCAAAAAAAGGTCAGAGAATGCACTTTGTTAGCTGGATTTTTATCTTTTTGTGTCACATTTATTCTACTTAATTTACACTTTATGGTTCATTTCACAGGGCTTTAATTTATCCTTTATCTGTGTACTTTAGCACTTTTAATCTTAGCCATTTTATTTCCATTTATGCAAAAATGTGTGTTGTCAAAGCAGCCAGACGCTTCTTAATCCTTTCTGATTGTGTTCCTCTAACTGCAGTTAATCTTTTAACACTTAAATTATGTTTATAATGTGTTTAAATCAGATGTTCTTCATACCTTTAGCACCGTTTTATTATCAGAGGAGGGGGTTCTTCCTGACCACAGTGCAAATTTACACGGGTCGCCCTCAATGTGCTCGGTAACCCCCAATTCTGATGTCTGCAGAACAGAAAGAGAACATATGATCATCAAAAACGGATTATTTTGGTAATAAAGTCCCACCTCAGCTCAAACTCACCAGTAGTCTGTTCTTGTATTGGTATTTCGTCCGTCCCGCCGAGTCTTTAATGTCTTTGCTGAAGACGAGCGAGAACTCGAACAGGAAGAGGTGTCGGTCTCGACCTTTTCTGATCAGAGAGCGGGGATCCCAAACCTGAAAACTGTCCTGAAGGATCAGCTCGCCCTGCACCTCCAGATTATCTTCAAACCCTGAGGAAGAGGAGGGCCAAGACTTTACACCTGCTCTTGTTTCGGGTCGAATAAAATCTGTTCTGATGGAGTTTAGGGTGCTACGTGTTTATGGGCCGAACATTAAGTTAGCGCCATGTTTTAATATAATCATACAAAGTCTTGCACTAAATGTTTTACATAAAAACAAAGGAATAAAATAAAACTGCATAACTAAAAAAGCACACACACTCACTTACACACACATACAAAGACAGAAAACAGAATTAGAGGGCTGAGGAAACGCCATCTTGAATTAAAAATGAGGAAACACTAATCTCAGAAGAAAGCTGGGAAAGATATTGTGAAAGTCAATGGAAAATTACAAAGTCAACTTCTTGGAGAGTATTTGGGTGAAAAAGTATCATTAGATATTTTATGACGCCTGTACAGAAACTTCACCATGCAGGCTTTTCCACCTGCTGGAGGAACTGTGGATCCCAGGAAGCCAATCATTGTCGTCTGTTTTGGGCTTGTCCCACAGTCACTAACGCTGCGTTCACACCGCAAGCGACCCAGCTACCAAAATCACGTCGCCCCCACTGATGTAGTATCACGCGTCCATAAAAACCTCATTTTGGTCACCGTTGCCGTCGGCCGTCACTCGGTGACGTCATATCCGCTTGAGTTTCACCGCGATCATATCACATATCATATAATAGGATGGAGCGGACATTATTCCAGCTGTATCCTTTTCACTCACTTATCAACCACAAAACACTGCAGCTGATGCCCTGCAGCAGCATCATCTGTGAGTTTACCATGGTCCGTCTAGGCGGAACTAATGTCCTCACTGACTGATGTTTCCCAACCGGACATAAATTGTTCCTCTGTAGTCCGGATGGAAAACACACGCTAACAACGCTGATTGGCTGTTGACGCACAGCCACACACGGCATCGTCTGAAAAGATCAACTTTTTTTTACTTTCACATCACGCGACAGGCTATGTGTTAGTGTGAAAAGTGGCTGTCGCGTAGTGGAAGGGTTAGCCCCGCCCCATCCCGGCTGTACATTGACTTTGCATGGAGAGTGATCGCCGAGGTAGTACAAGCAGCATCCCATGTGCACGCACCTTCAGCTTTGCGGAGCAGACAGACCTGCCTGATTCTGAAATCCTGCAGGTCCGTCTTGCCAGCCTCCGTTGTCCAACGAATTCACTCGGCTGAATTTTTAACGGCCCAATCAGGGAAGAGAGGCGGGCGCTACATAATGCGGACGTGATGACAACCGGAAGTTGAGAACCGGAAGTTGAGAATGGACATGCCGATTGGCCTGTTGTCCTCATGGCTACTCAGTAAAACTTGGCGAAATCTGCCCTCCTCAGAAGTTTACTTGTAGGGACAGGAGTTAAGACTAATATGACAATCAAAAATCCTGATACATTTTTGTTAATTGTAGATGTCTATATTTTTCTACTCTTTGTGTTCTGTTAAAGATGTGCTATTGATTTACTTTGTACTTTGTGGGAAATCAGGTGTGTAACTGAGTATATAAATTCATCCGACTGCTGTTTTTTATTATGTTCAAAAAGTTAATAAAACAGTTGTAAAAAAAAAATCATGATAAAAAATAGATACAACAAAAAAAAACACAAAAGGAAAACTAATAAGTAAATAAAAAATAAAAATTTTAATAAATATGGAAAATTGAGATAGCCAAACACCAAATGCGTTATAAAATTTGCTAAAGTAGAATAATGGAAAGAAAATGGATTTACAGAAAATAAAATTCCAAACAATAAATCTGAGCTGAAATGAAGAAACAAAACATATTAGGAGGGTTGAAATAGATAAAAAAGCCTGAATAATAATAATAAATATAACTAGTTAAAAGCCAGACTAAAAAGGTAGGCCTTGAGTTTGTGTTTAAAATTTAAGTAGGTGCTGCCCTCAGGTCTTTGGTTCATAAAAACGAAAAGAAGCTTTGCCGTATATTTTATATCAAACTTTGGAAACTATTAACAGACTACTGCCTGAAGGAACAAGACCATTAAGGGATTTAAAACTAATAAAAGAACCTTAAAATCAGTTTTAAAAGACACAAGAAGCCAATGCAGAGACTTTAAAGTTGGTGTTATATGAGTTTTTCCATTAGGTTTTGGATTCAAGATAATCTTCACAATTAATGTGTCTGTTACTTTAAAAGAAAAAAAGTCTTTAAAGGAGCTACACCACCATCAGCTGACTTCACCCTCCCCTCAAAGTGATGACGGTAGTCCGAGTTACAGACAGCATCTTACCCTCCAGCATGGCGAGGTGCATGGCGTCATTCGCTCTCTTCGGGACGCCGAGCATCACCTCCAAACCATCTTTGATTTCTCCTTTACCTTCTTCACAGCAGGACAGTAACTCCTGCAGGACAGCAGAGAGGGTTTAAAGTTTAAAGAGAGTTTGTGCTGTAGGAGGTTATATCACTAGACTTATTCTAATCCACAACTTCCTAAAATGTCTGAAATAAAATCTTATTTGAAGATATTTGAAATAAGAAGATTAAGTTTCTGAATACGTTTCTGTTTCTTGAATTATTCCAGTCTTTCTTTTTGACTCACAGCTCATACAGTCATTAAAAGTTGGAGTAAGTTTATGGACAAACTTTCTGCAGTAAAGTTAAATGAACAATAATCTTCTAACTCCTTTTACTGTACAAAACTCAGCCAATAAACTTTTGCAGTGACATCTTAAATACCCATGAAAGTGTTTGGTTTACTTCTAATCTTGGGAATTATGCCCTTTACTGAAAAACTCAGCTCTAAGTGAGAGTATTTATCCAATTTCAAGACAATAAAATCTCCCTAGATTTATTCTAATCCACAGTTTCCCTACATGTCCGCATTAAGATCTTATTTGAAGATATAAAAACTAAAAATAAGGCATGAGTTGTTGTAATAATACTGTATGTAAAATAATCTGCCAATAAGACAAGACAAATGTTACTTCAGCACATATCAAACCTTAATCTAAGACCCTTACTGAGTCAAACTGTACTTGTTTCATTGACACATGTTTTTTCTCTTGCATTACAAGCTATTTAATATCTTAGTTTTGTCTTTTGTTCCTTAAAGTAAGAGATTTATCTGGACAGGTTAAGTGAATATGGATCAGAGTAAGATATTTTTACTTGAACATAGAAAAACACTTGCTTAGATCTGTGTTTTTGCAGTGAGCAGATCATATAGTGGTAAAAGAAAAGTTAAAATGCAGTTTATCCCAAATCTAATTCTTCTTATTTGAATGCATATGCCTGTACCTTGAGCAGTAGTTGGTACTTGGTGATCCTCTGGACCGGTTTGATGAGGTAGGAGGAGATGGAGTTAGCCAGCCCACGCCTCTGCTGGATGTCCTGTTAGTACACAAAGAGGCAAAAATATACAGTTGATGCCAAAATATGTAAGTTATAATGTCCAATCAATTTACAATATAAATATCTGAAAATAGACACCTCAATGGTGCAGACTCTGAACATCAACACTCTGCTGTTTTAATCTCATTTTTGACTTGTGTGTATTTAATTGTCATTTACCGCACAAAGAGTCACTTTGCTTTGTCTAATTGGACATTTATTTACTCGTAATTTACTATACAATTTTTCACTTCATTTAATATAACTGGACATTTATAGCACAGGATGTCTTTAAAGTCACTTAGTTTCTACTGCACAGAATATCTTGTAATAATATAATATTGTCCTGTATCCAAACTTTCCAACTTTATTTTAAGGACGTGAATCTTAATTATCTTTACTTCATGTTTTTTTGCCCTGTTCTGCTGAAAAACTCAAATTCTCTCTCCAGGGATCATTAAGCATGATCTTACCTAAATGAAAATGTATGATTATTTACTTTTTCTTAAATTACTGTCCTGCAATTAACTGGAATTTGATCTATAACTGATTGAGCAATACCATTCAATTTGATAAAGGAATTATAATCAATACATATTATTCCTTATTTTTAGTTGATGAACAAACAAACAGCAGGAGCAACTTCACCTGCTGGCCCATAAAGTTAAAAATGTTATTTTTTTTACACGTTATTATCTCAAACAGATTAAAATGCAAATCCAACCATCACCTGAGATGCTGTAAATACCTTTGAAAATATCAATATTCACTAAATATCGCTCTCTGCTGGTCAAAAAGTGAACTAAAACTCTTCAAGCAGCAAAGAAGAACATCCAACAACTTAGGAGTAACATAAAATATGTATTATAGTAAAATAAGTTACATAGATGATGAGCGAGAGACATTAATATAAAACAGACCCTTAAGCTAATGCTTAACATTCACTAGAAAAAATATATATTAATTCACCTTAATTTTGCACTTTTTTTTTTTTTTTTATTATAATCTATCATCATCAAGTCACAATTATTTAAGTATTATCTTATATCAAACCTGTAATTTGGCCAACTGTGAGGTTCAAACTTTAGGAGCCACATTTTTGTAGAAGGGTAAAAACTTGAGCCAACATTATATATAATATTAGCACTTTTGTGACATAAAGATGTCTCCACTTACAGAAAAAATAAACAAAAAAATAAGCTTCTACTACAGATATTCATACATAACAAAGATTTTTTTTATTCAGGATATATTTATTCAACATTGTAGGGATGTGGACTTGTCTAATTTGCTAGATGAAGGTTAAGAAGGATAATAAATATAACAGAAAACATCTGTAATAAGTAAAATACTGCAAACGTATCCTCAATGTGTAAATGTCCAGGAGAATGTACTCTTTAGTCTTAGTCTAGCTTTCATTATATTAATGTATTTTACTTTATTTTAATATCAGTTGTAATGTGTTGAATGTGTACCTTTTTTTAGCGATTTTTTCAATGCATAATAATAAGTATAATAAGTATAATAATTGAACCTGAGGACATTCAAAGGTCCTCAGAGTCTATTTGTGTGCCCAAACTGTATTTTCAATTATATTTATTTCTCTTTTTCTCATGCATTCAATGTACTATTTGGACATTTTGATTTGGGATAATCAGCTCTGCAGCAAAATAATGTTTTAATTTTTACTCACGTCAAAGAAAGTGCCGGCGTGCTCCAGGATGAGCTGACTGGAGTCTGGTTTGTTCTTACAGTAATTAACGTAGATGTGGAACTTATCAGCCTGGAGAAAGCAGAGGAGCGTACAGGTTATTGAACAGAAAAATAAGACTTGTTACTGCAGTTTTATTTGTTTAAACTCTCACCCAGGTGACGAAGCAGTGCCCAACATCCTCTGGGAGCTGCTCGTAGTTCACCAACTCCTTCAGGAAAATACTAAAGACGAAGATGGAGAAAAGAAATCTGACACTTCTGCTTGTTTCATCACATTAAATATTAAAGTATACTTCGTAGTGACGATTCAAGGTGTGATAATAACAACTTTGTGAGGTTTGGATTTTTGTTGTCACAACAGGAAGAGAAAGTGAATATTTGTAATGGAGAAACTCACACACAAATCAAGATCATAGGAATAACAATTTGTTGAAAAGTGGGAAAAATGGACTGTTTTCAGGAGGACTGACAATAAGGACATTGATGTGAGAAGAATGGATAAATGACGATGGATTTTGCCCTGATACTGTGAATGTTACAAAAACAAAACCCAATAAAAAATGAGTTAAAAAAATGAGAAAAACTTTAAATATGAAAGTGGAACAGAACGAGACGACATGTCCTTGAAAAACAAATGCACAAATTTTATCATGAACTGATGAAAAGAACCAGAAAAACAAAGGACGAAAAGGAAAGAAAGGGGGGAAAGGAAAAAAAAGAACATTTTGTTTTTTCTTTTTCTCTTTTTTTGGGTGGTATTTACTCTAATTTTATCTCCAATTTCCTTTATTTTTGGTAGATTTAGCGTATTTAATTTCTTTCTTCCTTTTTCATCTTAGGTTTTATTAATCCTTTATTTATTTTGTTCTCTGCCTCTGTCATTTTTGGCTCTTACTTGCTTCTCCAGTTTTCTGTTTTAAGTCTTACAATTTCTGTTATTGTATTCCTCACATTTCTCTGCTAATTTTCTTTTTTCTCTCATGTGAATGTGTATATATATATATATATATATATATATATATATATATATATATATATATATATATATATATATATATATATATATATCTATATATATAGATATATATATATCTGGTCTGTAAAGCACTTTGTAACCCTGTTTTGAAAAGTGTTATATAAATAAAGTTTATTATTATTACCTCCGCCAGGGAGATTATGTTTTCGGGAGAGTTTGTTTGTTTGTCAGTCCATCCATCTGTCCGTCTGTGAACAAAATAACTCAAAAAGTAATGGATGGATTTTGATGAAATTTTCCGGAAATGTTCAGCATGGGAAAAGGAAGAACTGATTCAATTTTGGTGTTGATCTGGATCAGCGTCTGGCCGCCATGGCAAAAAATGTGATTTCTGTGAATAACTACTGAACTAAAATAGATTTCATTATGAATCCAATTGCTAATGGTATGTTTTCATGGTCAAGGAATCTAAATATTTACATGAAATAAAGGCAGGAGTAATATTTATGGTCAAAATCACAATATGGCTAAAGACTGTAGCGCTGGCGGAGGTCTGCGCTCTCCGAGTGCTTTTGTAATTATTATTATTATTATAACTGTATAAATAAGGATTAGTATCAAGAAGATCTACAAGTCTATCACAATGGTTTACACCTTGGGTGCTATTTATGTATTTATTTATCTATTTATTTTTATTTTTATTTCTCCCTTTCTTGCTAAACCTTGAATTTGTGTTCATACGTTTGTGTGATTTTTGTTTTATCAGTAAATAAAATTGCTGTACTTCCTGGCTGATGAAAATAAAAATGAACATAATGAAAAAAAATGAGAAAAACTTTAAACTTGAAGTCGAACAGCACGAGACGGCGTGTCCTTAAGAACAAACACAAGGATTTCCTCAGGTAACACCAGCAGATCAGAAACTGAAGGCTCTCCTGTGGGAGCCTTGTGAAGTTCATGAACTATGTATGAAGACAAACCTCAAACACACTTTTTCAGCTTCCCTGCAGCAACAGTCTTTATAAAAAAAGATCCCCTCAGGGAGAGCTCCAGCACAGAAAAGTTCACACCAAATCTCTCCTAACACCTCAAGGCTTCTCGCAGCAGGAAAGTTAGAAGATGTGCAAGACGCCTGCCATGATCTTGGCAAATTTAGTGCTGATTATGATTTGCTTACATCTCCATGAGCTAAAATCAGAGTCCTCAAAACAGGCTGCTGCCAGGGAATTCCCACAAAGGGTTTGGAAGCATGCACATGGTTTAAAAATAGAAGATCGATCGGCCTCTCACTTGTTGTGGAAGTCGTAGATGTCCTGCATGTTTCCAAAGATGATGTGCTCCTTGTTGGCGATCCCCGGAGGAATCTCCTCCACGCCGTTGGTCATCTCCCACAGGTACGTCTGAGAGGAAAACATCAACACGAGTGAGTGTGATGGAAACATTTGTCGTGTTGAAACAGACTCAGAAGGGCAGAGGGAGCTCTCAAACCTCTAAACACTCCTGCAGGTCTCGGACATAGGTCTTCTCCGTCTGCAGCAGCTCTGCCATGATGAACCTGAGACGGAGACAAAGACCATCAGCGGATTACTGCAGGAATTTGGGCTGAACAGTTCATGGTCTAAACAACTTAATGGTGTGATGTGAGTGTGCAGTAGTGATGTTTCAGGATTTGTAATGTCAGTCCCAACAGCGGTGGGACGGCTCAAAAACAGACCATGTCAAGAGACTGTCAGGTAATCTTTTCTTATTTTTCCTTTTTTCATAATGTAAAAAATATGCAATATATCTTTCTGTGGCATGACAACTATACAGATCAGCACTAAAACATACAGCAATCATAGTGCTTTACAGAGTTAATAGCATTAAAGACATTAGCAAAATAATGACAGTAAAATATATCGACAAGTTTAAAAATCCGAAGAATAATCTAAAAAGTACTAACACATGTTTGATAAAAAGAAGAGAGAAGATAAAAAGGAGAATTGTAAGGCCTACAGGAGGACACAGAATTCATGAAAAAACTGTCCTTAAAGGTGCTATGAGGAGAATCTATTTCCAGCAACATCGAAACTCTGCTACCCATGAGCATGCGCGGCGACTGTCGTAAAAACATGACCCAAGCCAAAGTGTGTGTTTGTTGTGATGCTAATGAATGCAGCTCGGACCTTCCTCAGAACTCTGCATTGCTTTACAACTTCTTTTTTCAACAACTTACAGGATGCAAAGCCACGAGGTAATGTATCTCTTTCTAGTTACGTAGCGGTAGTTTTTGATGTGTGACAACAAGCAATTTTTGGAAAACTTAGTATTGTAGTTTTGTAGCCGGCTATATATCGCTACGTACAGCCCGCTGTTCGATCAGATAAATATCTAAAAATGAGACTTTTTGTAATTACTGAAAAACTCCTCATAGCACCTTTAACGATTCATTTTGCAATAAGTGATATACCAGCTCCAAAGGGTGTGTTATACATATGCAGAAGTGTCAGCCTGATTCTTTTTCTGTCTTCGTACTCACTCTTTCTTCCTGGCAGACTTCCTCTTCTCCTCGTTGACCTCGTGGTTGGGGTCTCTCAGTTTGACCTCTGGATCATCCGTCAAACTGGCAGGAATGATGTCCAGCTCCAGATCTTTGTTGTCCTGCATCAAGACAGATTTTGTATCAGGATTTCTTTTGGCTGGCTTTGCTGTTAGCTCGCATCGTAAAGGACCAAGATCTCGTCGATGTCTGTCTACTAGGGGAGTAACGGTACATGTATCCATGCCAAACCACTCGAAACGGATGTTCGGTTTGGTACAGTGCTGTACTTTAACGAGTACAGTAAGTTTACGTTAGCCGCTGCACATGGCTCTTTAATATTCACGGGGGTACTCGTCTACAAATGGCGTGGTTAGGGAAGGCTTTTTAATATTCATGAGGAAAGTGGTCTGTGATTCGTGCTCTTGCGATCATGTACATATCATGTGGACGTGTCGTCCCATGGCGAGCCAATCAGAAGAAGAATATCAAAGACTTTACACAACCACAAAAACTTGTGTCTGAATTGTGCATCATAGCTACTGCTAGCGACCAACCGGAGCTTGAAGACCCTCCCCCGTTGCTGAAATCTCCTGTTTGGGAACACTTTGGCTTCCTGGTGAAATATTGTAAAGGAGAAAGACAGGTGGAGAAAACGGCTGCGGTGTGCCAATACTACTATTCAACTGAGGTCGGGTATTTTCTGACAGCACGTCAAACATGCCAGTTAATCTAAAATGGCACCACTCAAGTGTAAAGATTTCCACGGTAAGGAAAAAAAAACACTGTAGTGGAAATTCAACTGCCGTCTTCATTCAAGCAGCCTCTCCCTGACAGTTCAGATCAGGCCGAAGCCATAACGCCATCGATCAGCGTTTTTATAACATACGATCTAAGACCATATTCAGTTGTGAAAAACGCTGGTTTTAAACACATGCTAAAGGTGATAGAGCAAAAGAAACTCGTTATTTTTATTTTCATACATTTGTTGTTGATCTATTTTATTTAACTTATTAGTATTACCAAGCAGCACATTGAATATGTTTTTGTTTTCAGTTTGTATAATCACAAATTTTTGGTTTAATAAACGTGCTAAACAAGCAAATGGTTTTGCGTTATTCCCATACTGTACCGAAAATGTACTGAACCGTGACCCCAAAAACAGAGGTACATACCGAACCGTGATTTTTGTGTACCGTTACACCCCTAGTATTGATGTGCGTGTCTTACCTCTGAGCTGACTCCCAGGCTCTTCTCCAGGCTCTCCTGATATTTGGACATGCGCAGCGAGAAGTCTCTGTATCTCCGGTCCACCGTGCTGACCCATCTTTTCAGCTCTGACACGTGGGCGTGGCCTTTCTCCACCAGGTTATCGGCCAGCTGGATAAGCAGCTTCACCTTCTCCTTGGTTTGCTGCAGAAAGAAAACCAGAAAATAAAACAAACTGCATCACAGGAGGAGTCTGATATCCTGTATCTCTACAGCTCTGTTCACAAATGAGGATCCCGCTGTGCTTTGTGCAGCAAAATGTCAGAGAAGAAAGTAATTTAACCTTCTTTAGAGCAAATATCTGTTTGTAACTGAATTAATAATCTGCTCTGCAGGAGGGCCGACGGCTCAGAGAGCTATGTTAGGGTTCCTCGTGTACGGAGGCTCTGGGTGCTGGTGACCTGGTTTCAACTCCAACCTGTGGCCACTTTCCATCTCTATCCACTGTCTCTAATCTGTCTAACAGTAATGCCACAAGGACAAAAAAAGATCTTAAAAATGAACCTGTTCTGCTGTGGACGGAGCCCATCTGAGGTCAGGAAAATGCTTCAATAAGTGACAGAAACTGATCAATCCACAGTACAGGCCAGAAGTTTGGACACATCTTCAATGTGTTTTCTTTATTTTCATCACTATTTACATTGTAGATTCTCACTGAAGGCACTAAAACTATGAATGAACACGTGGAATTATGTACTTAACAAAGAAGTGTGAAATAACTGAAGACATGTTTTATATTCTAGTTTCTTCAAAGTATCCACCCTTTGCTCTGATTACTGCTTTGCACACTCTGGTCATTCTCTTTATGAGCTTCAACAGGTAGTCACCTGAAATGGTTTTCACTTCTCAGGTGTGCCTTTCCAGGGTTAATTAATGGAATTTCTTGCCTTATCAATGGGGCTGGACCATCATTTGTGTTGTTCAGAAGTCAGGCTGATGCACAGCCGACAGCCCTATTAGACAACTGTTAGAATTAATATTATGGCAAGAACTAGAGATGCACCGAAATGAAAATTTGTGGCCGAAGCCGAAGCCGAATAATATATAAATGCTGGGCCGAATACCGAATACCGAATATCCAATGCGGAGGTAAAGTAGTTCACTATATTTTTTGATTGTGCATTAACAGTTTAGAGTACATTTTTTTTTACATGTTTCCATGTTCTACATGTTTTTAAAAGAAAGTAATTGTTTATTAAATATCATGACATTTTTTAATATTCCACTAGCCTTTGCTTTTCAAAAAAAGCCCAACAAAGTTTTTCATTCATATTAAGCCTTCAAACAAAACAAAACATGCATTAAAAAATATTAATGTACACTGATGGATATATACCAATAGACCAATAAAACCAACAATACTGCTTTAAGGCTGTCACTTTATAGTCAATATTTGAATGACCGATCAAATATGGGAATAAATATCCGTAATTGAATTGTAAATAAATATTTGAATGTAAAATATTGAGTGTGGCGGCACATCAGGCCTGGAGCAGTGGACCGTTCCGTCCAACAGAGGGCGCTGTGAGCGCAGCTTGACCGTCAGTCACATCCGCTGCTCTCTCGGCCCACAGAGTTTCCGCTCCGAGTGGAGACATAAACAGCTTTAACTGTTCTGTGGAGAGCTGTGTGGAAGTAGTTTTGGTTCTACACCGCTGATGGCAAACTTAAAATCAAAGACCAGGCTGTGTGTTCTGTGAAATACAGTTTAGTCACTCGTCCTCCGCGTATTTGCGGCTCAGCCGTCGGCTCTTCATTCAAGTTATACGGCCAAGTGCAGCGGAGCTTCGTCAAGAGTTTAACCCCGCATGACGGTGTTTTTTTCGGCAGGGTGGATAAGAGAGTCTCTGACCCTTACTGGGGGGGGGGTACTATTCGGCCCTGTTATTGCCTCACTCCACCGAAGGCCGAATATGGCTTTTTTTGCACTATTCGGCCGAAAATATTCGGCCACCGAATATCCGGTGCACCCTAAGCAAGAACCAAATTCAAGTTGTAGTCAGAAGTAGGAATTTCCGAGTTCCGAGTAGGAAACTGCAACTGGATCGCCCCCGAAGTTGGAATTTCCTACTGGGAACTTGGTGAAACCTCGCCACCCCCGAGTTGACAATCGAAGATGGATGCCCCCAGTGTGAACAGTTATTTAGCTCCTCTAATAATCAAGTTATTTGCACTTCTGACTGGGGTGTGTCTCTCTAGATCAGCTGTATACATAGTATTGTTAGACTTATATTTACAAAAATGCTGCCATAGTGATAATCACATTCTTCATGTGATATTTGTGAACAACAACACAGGGCGTGCTAACAACAGCTAACAATAGCCTGGTAGATCGGCATATTTTTTTCAGACTTCAACTGGAACACCGATAAGTCGGAGATGATGTCACTCCCAGTTCCGAGGTTACTGGAACGCAGCATTACGACAGTCGCCGCGCGTGCTCATGGGTAGCAGAATCTTAATGTCGCCGGAAATAGATTCTCCTCACAGTCCCTTTAACTGCAGAAAGTTTGTGCATAAACTTACTACAACTTTTATCGACTGTATGAGCTGTGAGTCAAAAAAAAGAACTGAAATAACAATAACTCAAAGAAGTGAAACATAATCATCTGTAAGCTGAACAGAAACTACAGGATACTTAATCTGTCACTTTTCCTGCACTCAGCAACACATTTTTATTTCATTTAAATTTAGACACCCTAACGTCTTTTCCAGAGAGATGGCTCATGACTCATTAACAGTGCAAAATGCTTTAAGAGCAGAAATCAAAGTTTGAGGGCGAGTGGGAGTCGTAATGAGTCTGAGAACGTCCCGAAGAGTTTGTTCAGGCAGACAGGCTTTTGATGGATCACATCTCCTGCTCAGATGATCCCAGAAAGCTTTATTTATCCTCCTTTGGGGCTCAATAAAAGTGAGAGCAGCTCATCAGAACACAGAAACACACACAGCTACAAAAGCCCATGTGTACCTTGGCAGTGAGTTTGAAGTGATGGTAGTCGTTGAGGAGCTCCTGTGTTTCCTCGCTGCTGTCTCCGGGCGACGTGTGTGTGGCCAGGTAGACTTCACCTGTCTCCTGAATCCAGTCCAGAGCCTGCACACGCACAGAAACACAGTTCACCCTCAATCTTTCTCATAAATAACTCCCTGATTTAATAAACAGATGTTAGATTTAGTCCTGAACATTTCCCCAGACTCACAGTCCAGCCCTTTCTTTCTCTTTCAAACACACTGACCTGTTTGGCGCTGCGTTCAAACACCAAGTACTGCTGACACTGGTCCAGCCTTCGCTTCTTCAGCGTCCAGAAGTGCAGGACTCTGTTCTCTCTCTGCAGCAGCTCGTTCAGGATGGCTGCACATTAGACACACAGTCATTAAGAGAAGCAGAAATGTTTCCTTAATCCTCAACTCTCCTCCCCACAGATGGGGTTTTGATTTAAAACACACATCCGATCAACCAAAGTAAAGGAAGCACAAGCTTTTAATCTGAACCTTTACACACTTTTCAGTGGTGAGCCCCTGATATTAACCGTGCATTGCAGCTGGATCCCCCTGATTGTTGCCTTTAATCAGGAAGACTGGTCTTGCAAAGTTTTAGGCTGGAGCGACTTGGCTCAGTCTACAAGGCAAAAACGAATCAGCGCCTTTTGAGAGGGATGAGTGGGAGCGACACGCGACTACGAGTCTAAACAATGGCTGCTCACACAGAGGTTAGCATAGGTGCTACCTGCTTCAATGGCAGTATTTGACGGAAGTGGACTTAATTACCCCCGCCAAGGAGGTTATGTTTTCGAAAACCATTTGCTGAAACCAATTGCTAATGGTATGTTTTCATGGTCAAGGAAGCTCATTTTTTTTCATTTATTTGCTTATTCAAACAAGTGAAAGACATAACATAAATCTTTATACCTTGCCCGAAAGGGTGTAGGATGAAGTCAGAAGACTTTTCTAGTCCTACCCCTTTGTCTTTACATATTTACAGTCTAATCTGCCCAAGCTTGTGCAGAAAAAAAAACAAAACAGAAGAAAAGAAAGTAAGTTTGCTTCCATCTCACTCTTGTATCTACTTAGAATAAGATTTATATAAATCTGTTTGAACTGTTTAAGTGATCTACATGTTTTCATTTTTTCACTACATTTGTTCCACAAATTGACTCCTTTGACTGATACACAGTGTGTTTTGGTGGTTGCATGAACTGGCTGTGTTTTGAAAAAGCATAATCCTCTGAGATTGCGTCTATTTTCTCTTTTTTGAAACAACTTTTGGATGCCCAGTGGTAACTGACTCTGATTTGCTTTGTGCATTATTAGAAGTGTTTTGAGGTTGACCATGTCCATGAATTTTAGTGCTTTCAGTTTGAATCTAAATATTTACATGAAATAAAGGTAGGACTAATATTTATGGTAAAAATCACAATATGGGAGAGGACTGTGGTGCTGGCAAAGGTCTGCACTCTCTGAGTGCTTTTCTAGTTTCCCCTTTAAATGAGGAATCTGCTCCATTTCCAACATGTTTAGGAGCGAGTTTGTTGTGAATTGGCTCACATTTTGTATTTTACACCATATGGACTCCCGCACACTGTCTAACTTGCAAGAAATTCATTTATTTGCAAAGTTTCGGTCTCAGACCTTCATCAGGCAAACAGTTTGTTAAAGAGGGCAGGACGTCTTAAATAGGAAGTGGCGATAACAACTAATAGTGTATTGTGAAACTAATAGTTTCAGGATATTTTAGCACTTTTTTGGGGGGGAAACCCACATGTTTAGCTGTGTTGCTCAATCCACAGATGCACAATCCTTATGAGTTTTACTATGTTGTAAAGATGATGGATTAGGCTTCCAATGATTTGAAACATTATACCAGGAAGTTTTATCGAAGGGAGAGAAATACTCGTCCAAACTGTTTTCAGGGAGCACATATCCTTCCAAGTATAAACTGAACAGCACAGTTGACACTGCTGTGTCAAACATCTTTTTATAGTATAAGAGTGATTTTTCATATCCAGATGTTCAGATGAGGTGGTTCTACATCATTTTGTTTAATGCCTCACCTTTCACTTGTTGCTCTGGCCCTCTGGCGTGTCCAGCAGCTCCCGGTATGCTCACATTGTTTCTGTGGATGTACTTCAGAAACACCTCAGCGTTCCTTCTGGCCAGAGTGCACGCCTGCAGCAAAGATAGACATCTACAGTAAGAACATGTGATGCAGTGGCTCAGATTTAACTTCTGTGTCTTATCCCAAGGTAGTCGTTTTTTAAAGTTACTACAAACCCAAGCCAAAGTCTGAAGGCGCACTGGTTTCATATCTGTGCCAAACAACCGCTTTAACCTGCAGCATGTAGTTTATTTTTTAGGTCACTGGATCCAAAAAACAAAATAATCTGTCAGGATTTTGTTACTTGAGCCAACTGGGAAACTTTTTGACATCTGCACCCCCTGCTGGCTCAGTCTTCAGAAAGTCTATAAAATGATGCATGCTTTCCAACCAATAAAGGCTCAGACTATGGAGAGTGCCTCCACTGGCTGAGGTTCCCTGCACAGGTACATTTTTAGGGTGATACCCAGATGTTAAGCTGTTTTACTCATGCACAAATGCTTGATCCTTACATGTGGTACATTTACTAAAGCCTAGGCCTGTCACGGTAATAAATAAATCAATTAACCGCAAGACAAATAAAAACGTCCTCGTTAAGTTTGCTGGCCTCGATAAGTTGACATGTGCATGCATGTTTGTTTTCCTCTCTTTCTAACAAACAGGCTGGATGAGAAGACGGCTCACTCTGCAACTTTCTCAACACCTGGGTGTGTTGGTTGTATGGTGGATTTAGCAGATTTATAGCGGAATGAGCATCTGTCATTCATTCAATCTTTGTGGGGGAGGCAGGCTGCTAACACGTACACCCACAGATGAGCTGAAGTGAGCTTCATGAGGAGTAACAAGGAAACAAACACTAATATGAATGAAGGCACGAAAGCTGCAGTTCCTTAACTGAATACCACAGCCCCAGTGTGGGGAATTTTTTGGTTTTAAACAGAATGAACAAGGTGTGAGCTCATGAACACAGACAAGCCGATATGTTGAATTTGTTTGAAAGTAGTGGCAATGAAGAAGGCGAGGTGCTTACTAAGGCATTTGTTCTGCAAAAGAAATACCAATAAAACACTGCTAAATGGTGCACGCTCACAGACAGCTTCGTTTGCTACATTGCAAAAAAATGCAACCCTTCAATATGGTTGATAAGTCAGCAATGCTACAAACATCTGACAGACAGTACAAATTGACTGGGAGAACGTACATGTCACAAACAATTCAGGAACTGTATTAACTATATTTTATTTAGTGTTTTTTATTGTTGTGTGTGTTTTTATTGGAGTTTTTTTTCTTTACAGAGACAGGGTCTGTTTTGTATTGTTTTTGATTAGTATAATGATTTTCATTTACATGCAATTTTTCCCAAAAGAGAGTCCATTTCATTTCCAATGGGTTTTTTTCTCTTTTTTTTGTTAAGTCTATTATATTGTTTGCTTAATTTATTTTGATAAAAAGCTCTTGATGCTTTTGACATGGTGTACTCACTTTATTACAGGGTGGGCAACTTTAATGATCACATTGTTACAAATTTTCAGAAACTCTCGATGAGGAAAAAGAATGTTGGATAAACAACATATGAGAATATAAATTTGTTTTAAAATTAGAATACAAATATTCAATTAATAACAACATAAATACAAGTTATTAAGTGTAATCAAATAAACTTGACATAGAATTCAAGCAAATTTAGCCAACACACATGGAATTAAAGCCAATAAAGCTATTTTCAAATCAATAAAATGATGAGTGTTCTTCAAATTTTTAAAACCTCAAATATTTTGTTGCTGCCATTATTAAATATAGTATTGAGTAACACTTGATATAACATTCAAAGGCTTCATAAAAGATATTTAGAGACACTATTATAGCAAAGTAAGGTCACAAACAACTTACATAAGCCAATAAAATATCAGTTTAGATTACATAGAATTATTTCTATTGGACGTCTGAGTTTTCTTTATATTTACAACTGCTGGTTTTTGGGAAAGAATGGAGGGCCACATTTAGTGATGTGGAGGGCCACACTTGGGTCACCACTTGCCCACCCCTGCTTTATTATGACGTATAATTACATTAATGAAAAAGTGATGTTTCAAAATAATATTGACACTAATATCGTTTATCGGCAATAATTTTTTGGACAATTATCATCCAGCATAAGTTGTTACTGTAACAGGCCTACTAAAGCCTAATAAGTGGACTTTTTGAGGAGTGTAAAAACACGTTTTCTGATGCGGGATAAAGTAAATCACCTTGAGGAAGGCTTCTTTCTGCTCCAAGTGTTTACTAATCAGCGGCAGCAGGTGATCAGTGTCAGACGTCATCCCCAGCTTGTCGTGACTGCCGCACCAGTCCTCATCCCGCCGATACTCCTGCTCCAGGCTCTCCAACACGCTGCACACCTGGACAGACACAGATGTGATACCTGCGAATGCCCTCAAACTTCTTCATGGAGACACAAAACCTCCTAATTAATTGTGTTTACCTGCTCAGATGTTTTGTAGAAGGCCACAGACGCGTTGACGAGCTTCAGCCGATCCTCCATCTTGAGCATCAGCTGCTGCCAGTGCACGGCCACTTTCTCTGCACAGCTTCTGATGGCCTCTGGATCATAGTGACCAGCCTGAAGGACCATCTGGAGGAGGGGGAAAGATGGAGGGAAACACTGAAACAAGGTAACCTCCAACATCTCCAAGAGCCAGGTCTGTTTGAAACGATGTGCAGGTTAAGACAGGACACGTGAATCAAGTCTGTTACCTCTGCTTTCTGCTGGACCTGCAGGGCGCTCTGGTGAGTCTTCTGAAGGGAGTTTGCATGGAAGAGCGACTGCAGGAGGAAGAGGAGAGATAGTGAGGTCCATTTAAAATCCCCACCTCGTTAATCCGGCACTAATTTAAAGGTTCCCCGTGGAGCGTTTGACCACTATCGATGCAGCGGAGCATGGTGTTAATTTGAGGTTTTGTGTTTTATCTGCTAATGATTTGGCATCATCTACGTGGTCTACAGGTCAACTAACAGCTTCATTTTCTCCAGTAATTGCTGTGTACATGAAAAAAAAAGGCTCAAAAGAAAATGTAGGAAAAAAAGGCTGCTGGCTGAATGATGAGAAGACAGTGGAAGGATATTTTAGACAAGGCAAAAGAGAAAAAGTTGAAAAGCCACAAGCCTGAAACATGTTTCTTAATTTATTCATATATCTATATCTTTATCTATATCTGTATATTTATGTTTATTAAATTTTTTCTATCAATATCTTTTGAAAGTGAAATAATATAAAAAAAGGCAATACTCCTTTTGGACATAGTTGTATTTAACAAGATCTGTATGATCATTGCAATAAAGTTATAAAAAACAGTATAAAATCAGCCCTGCAAATACATATAAGGAAAAATAAATACTTGTAATACATTTGTTTTAATTGATATATTAACACTATGCATAGGAAAAAGGAACAATAAATGTAAAGGGGGTTATGATGTCATAGCTATACAGCCTCCACCTACACGATGAGTAATTTTAAAAATCCACTCCAAACCCAGATAGCATACGGATGTGGGCCACTTCCAGCAACAGTCTGTCACTTTAGGTGTTTTTCTGCCCGTATGAAACAGATATGAACCTAAGCCGGCCCATGTGCTACATGCTACATTTGGCCCAAATATCACAAAACAATTACGGTCCACCTTTGGCTGAAATATGGCAAACTTTACACCAGGTCATCCGGATGTGTGCCTAAAGTGGCCCATGTCCGGTTTGCTGGGTGCTTCTGGTTTATATCTGGCATTGTGATGGCTCGATTGTGGCCCACTTCTTGCAAACAAGAGTTGACCGCCCAAGTGCCATCATTCCAAACCAAATACGGGCCAGATAAGGCGATGTGGCATGTGAATTGTGGCCCAGATATGGGCCAGAAGAATTTTGCTATCTGGGAAGCCTGAATATCACCCCCAGTCAGGCATTGTTTGGGCAGCCATAGAGCTCAGTATCATGCCCTTCACCCCCCACCAGGGTCATTTTCAAAGTAGAGGGCAAACGAAGGGCCTTAAAAAACCCGTAATCACGAAATCGCAGATTGGACATTAAAAGTGGAATTCAGTGTAAGCCTGGAAAATCACAGAAATGGCAGACATTTTACATAAAAGCTTTTATTTCTAAATAAACAGAACATATCTCTCTGGCGAATGTGCCAAGAGTAGGGATGTATACCGTGAACCGGTACTTTAACGTACCGGTTCCTCACTGGGTCAGTACCTGAATACCGTTAAGAATCTGGAAAAACGGTACTGTTATTGGTACTTGAACGTCTCTTGAAGTGTCGCGTAGTTATGACACTACCGCTGTTGACAGGTGATGACGCAGCTGGCTAAAGCGGGCTAAGCGCTCGAAGGTTTGAGCTCACTTTAGCAAAGTTAATGAAAACTCGGCCCGATGCAATCTTTGTCAAAGAGAAGTTGCGTCCAAGGGGGGAAATACTAGCAACATCACCAAACACTTGGAGTGCACGCATAGTATAAAGCTAAAGGAGTGTGGGCTGTTTGATTGCTAGAGCAACACGAGTAAAGTTAGCAGCCTGGCTAACACTAAAAACTGCAGCACTGTGGCAGCGGCACCCGGTTTTGTTTCTGCTATGTCAAGTCACGGTAAGTTTTTCGTCTAGTTTGTAGTCGTCATAAAAGCATCGATTTTAGCCCCACTTATATATGGGTCTGTCTGTACATGCAGTCTGTTGGGCGGCATGAAGGGGTTTTGCCGTCTCCTTAGCTTTCTTTTTGCCTCTGAGAAGCATTTGTAATGCATTACTTCTATTCTGTTGAAGCTTTACTATTACCTTGTGGTAATAAAAAAAAGGTTGAATCTTTTAATATCTTGTAAAGTCTTTAATTTTTACACAAAATTATGTGTTGTAGTATCGATAACAGTATCGATAAGTATTGATACCGATACGGAGTATTGGTATCTACATGTTGATACACATACGATACTACTGGCTAACTCCGAAGTACAGGGCAGAGCAGTTTCACAATGATTATCATGAGTTAGGTGATCAAATGATCTGAAAATTTTGTTAACATATTGTTTACTAAACCACTAAAGATGCATGTGCAGACCACCCGAAGAGTGATTATATTTCACTTTGTACTGTGTCTTGGGGGTTAATTTTGCATAAAATACTAAGAATCGAATTGTCAAAGAATTAAAAATGGGAAAAAACAAACGAAATTAGGTAAATCTAACGAGGATTTAACAGCGCCCTATAAAGAGTTAACACACCAGAGCATGACATCTTCAAGTTAACAACAGCCAATGTGACCACTGTAAGATATAGCTCCACTAGTTCATTGTTCTTGAAGTTTTATGTAGTTAAACGTTCGCCTCCAGGTAAAGCTCAAATCCCTAAATCCCTCCTCCAACCAACGCGGTGCTCTCTGGAGATATAAATACAGTTTAACTCTGATCTAGGGCTGTTATTACTTTGCTTTTGTCGGTGAATGAGTGTGTTTCATCTGTCAGCAGTGGCAGTATTACATCAGTTTGGTGGATGATCCTGGACCTGCTTCAAGTTAAGGAAACAGCTCCACACTCCAATCAAAGCACCACAGAAGAAGAAACCGGGCCAGAACACACGTTGGGTCCGAGCCAAGAGGAAGTGTGTTTTATGTTCATGTGTGTGTCTCCCACAGTGCTGACTGAGGAGCTTTAACACACCAGACTCAGCTTTTTCAACCAGCACACACACACAAACAAACACATGCAGGAATAAGACCATATTGGATTTACGTGTGTTTGTGTGTCATTGAGTGCATGTGTGTGCATGATGGCATCTGTGACTCTTTAAATCGATGCAGAATGAAATTTACGTTGAGGGAAGCCCAAACACACACACATAGACACACACATTTAGGACAAAGAGTGTGTATATGTGTGTGTGTGTGCGCCCATCTGCTAGCCTTCAAACCAGTGCATGCTGGAATAATTATTACTAAAGTACAGTGATCCAGGTCCGAGCTGCAATAATTAGGATGTGTGCGAGCCAGTGTGTGTGTGTGTTTGTACCTCTATCGCCATCTGGAACTGCTCATGCTCCCTCTGCAGCTGCTCGGCCTCAGACAGGGAGCTGGCGTTCACCATGCTGGCGTTTAGCATCGACTCGCCGTTACGAATCCAACCCAACACCTAAAGAGAGAAGAGAGAGCCAGAAATTTAAAACAACGGACAAAACACAAACAAGAAAACGTTTTTTACTTGTATTCTCCTGGAAGGGCAAAAGTAGTGATTTCATGTATTGTTTTTGTGTTTACAAGCTGTAATGACGAATTCGACAAAATCACCGAATATCACAAAAATGGCTAAAATTTTTACGAAATAGCTTTTATTTTTGAATAATAAGGAATATATCCCTTGGTAAATGCTCCGAGGGAGTCACTAAGGCTGGAGACCATGCACACTTCACTTCCCCTCCCCTTCCCCTCACTAATGAAGCACATATATCTAAAACCACGGACAAAACTCAAAGCAAGAGAACAATGTTTTTTTACTTTCATGCTCCTGAAAGGGCAAAATTAGTGATGTCAGTATTGTTTTTGTGTTTGTGAGCTGTAATGACTAAATTTATCCTCATCTGAAGTGGAGAGGTGCGCTGTGGTCTGACGAGTCCACATTTCAGAGCAAAGTTAAAACGCCAGCATCTGTGATGGTATGGGGGTGTGTTAGTGCCCATGGCATGGGTAACTTGCACGTTTGTGGAGGAGCAACACATGCTGCCATCCAAGTCTCTTTCAGGGAAGTTCCTGCTTATTTCAGCAAGACAATGAGTGTGTTTCTCAATTCAGAGTTTACAATTTTGAGCTTGCATTCTCTGGAAGTTCGGACTTGGCGAGTTCATACCAGAGTTCAGACTTCAGGAGTACGGAAGTCCGCAGAATGATCCTACCACAACTGGAACGGCATACCACCCACATCGTCAATTAAGAATTTATCAAGGATGGGTTTTATTTAACGTTCAGGTTTCAAATAAATATCCTATTCATAATTTTACACAGCTAACAATGTTTACTTACAATTTTCCGACTTCTCCTCTCCCATGTTGGAGTTTCCGGCTAAACGGTGTGAATTGAATTGTGAGATCGTCGCTGCGATAAGTTTGGTTGCGTTTGGTATTGAATTCGGCTTAAATGATGACATATCATGAGTCCACAAGTCCAGAGGTATGCTGTAGTACTCATCTTGAGAAACACCTACATTCTGCTCATGTTACAATAGCGTGGTTTTGTAGTAAAAAGAGTACCAGACTGGCCTGGACTGGCCCTATGAAGTGAAAATAATCCAACAATGTAGACAGATGAAGTCGAACATCAAGCAAGAACGTCAACATCAGCTTTGTTTTTATAGCACATTTAAAACAGCCAGTGGCCTGCCAAAGTGCTTTACAGTAAAATAGGCAGAAACAATACATGAAGAATTCCACCTACTAAGCTTCAGCAGTCAGTGTCCTCAGTTCACAAACACTTAGAGTGTTGTTGAAAGGAAAGGTGATGTAACAGTGGTAAACATGCCCCTATCCCACCTTTTTGTATTGTAGGAATCAAATACAAAATGAGTTTGAGCATTAAATATCTTGCCTTTGCAGAGTATTTGATTGACTGTAGGTCAACAAAGAATTGTAGATTATGTATTCTATTTTATTAACATTTCACACAATGTCCCTACTTCATTGGAACTGGGGTTTGTCCTTATTTTGGAGATGTTTCAAAATACGGCTTTAGATACCACCACCAAATTCTGATTGCTAGGAAAACACTGCATACTAGGGATGTCCCAATCAGGCTTTTATAGCCCAAACCAAACACTGGTCGCAAGTTGGGGAGATTAGCCAAAAACTCGATTTACGAGTCAACATAAACGCATCATAATGTTAATGACTGGACCTTAAATGCATCACAAACCAAAGTGCATATGTTCAGGTTTCAGCGCGACTTCCATCAGACTTCTGCACTGGGTAAATATTTTTTGTTTAATTTGATTACAACGGACAAAATCAATATTTGAACAATGTTTTTATTGCGTGTTGGAACCAGAGATACAACCAAAAAGCAAAGCCAACCATCAGGGAGACAAAAGGGTAACGGTCATGGAGTGGCCCGTAAAATGGTCATTGCTAATTTAAGCAATATCTACCTTTAATAAAAACTCAAACACTTATTTTCTGTTCACGTGTGTTTAAAATAAAGCCTTCTTTAAAATGACACAAGCTATTATTTTTGTAAAAATCAATGTTATTGTGTGATGAAGAAAATTAGATTTAGACTATTAATTTATGACATCATGCAACCATTTTACCAACATATGTGACTATTTAATAAAAAAGTGGTTTGTCAAAACAGTAAATAAAGATTTAGTACACTGAAAAAGATGCTCACTTGTTGGTAATGAAAATGAAAATTTGACACCACCTGTCGGTAAATAATTACCGTGTGTATAAACCTGCAAGAGACAATCCTGGGCCAATTCAAGGGGCTTTTCTGGGAGCCAGCCGTGCCTGTAGGCTGCAAAAAAGTCGACCTTGCCTCTTAATTCATCAAGTATAAGCAAGGTGAAATCACCTTAAAGCTGCATTCTCTCTGATAACCACCAGGGGGCGACTGGGTGTAAAGAAAGTGTATCTATTTATCTCCAAATATGAATGACAGTTAATGCACTATGGTTATTTACTTTATGATTTGTGGTCTTAAGTTCCAGGTTTATGTCAGCTATACAGATGTATGAAGTTATTCTGTAAATTATGGGCCAGTTTGGGATGAAATAAAAGCTGTATGTCATTCCTGTAGCACTACCTATTGAACTTTAAACATTTTGGTTATTTCTTAATATATGCATGAAAAATGTATAAGGAGATCCACTCACCAAAAAAATAGCTCCCTTGAAAACTTTTAATTTAAACAGTGACATTTCAAGCAGATCTCCTTCTACATTTTTCATGCTTTGAATCTTTCGGATAGAGCACCCTACATAGGAGGTGCGTGTCCACCCTGTTTACTTTTCAACATTTCTATACATAAACCAGAACTGCTCTGAGAGCACAAACCTCCTCGCTTTTAAGCATTTTAACAGACTTATTGATAAAAATAAGCACTTCCATATCTCACAGTGTTTAAAAATATTTTAAAAACTCCTGGATCTGCATCAGGATTCAAATCATCAACAAAATATGTAGATTTTTCCCGTGTGCTATGACCAACACTACCTGATATATTCTTTAAAATTTGTTCTTAGCATCATGATTAGAAAACTCCCAGCTCTTGCAATAATAACACATCCTTCAAAACTTGCTGGCTCTTCATCCATATTTGGATAACCACAAAAATCTTATCACTCGCTCTTTGCGCCATGATCACAAATCAATCCATTATATCTATATCTATATCTTATTGTTTTTATCCTGTACAGTGTCCTTGAGTGTCACGAAAAGCGCTTTACAATAAAATGTATTATTATTTATACTATTTCAAAGTTGTTTCTATTCCAGTGTAAACTAATTTTTAGCCATGCAAAGGAGGTTTTGGTTTTACTGCAATGGTTTTCCATCTGTTTGAATGAGAGCAACATCACTTACAAGTTCTCAACAGATTTAATGAGGAAATGTTTCTCACAACCCCATGAAGTATTGATTTGACTTTGGAGTGATAAAAGTTAGAATTTTTTAAAGGATTTATTCACACTGCAAGGCATGAATGTTTTCTACAGTTCCCTAAAAACTCAGCTAAAGGAGTTGAACACACAGACGCAGCTTCACCAAATGTACAAATGTAAGGTTCTCAGCCTTGTCTTGTACACTTATGCTTTAAGTGAATCATCACTCAGCAGATTAAGTAAAGAATCTTTCCTGCCATTTATTCTCAGTCAGAGAGATTCAGAATATTGACAAAAAGCTTCCAGTGGTTCACAGAGGGCATCAAAAATCACTCACACCTGTCTCTTTGCCCGTTTTCATCTCCATTTACGTCCACTTCAGTTATCAGTCACACGTGTCAGTTTGAGCTGGACAATATACCATAAAAATAAAATCCCTGATTTTTTTCCTACAACACTTGATTTATGATTTAATCCATTTTCCCCCTAAATAAAACCATGTGATACAAAAACTGCATGACTCAAGTTTTGCCATTATGTCATCAAAATATCTTGCCAAACTTAACAGAATGTCTCTCTTAAAGGTGCAGTGTCTTTGGCATTTTATATATCCACCGCATTTCTCCAAACAGAAACGGTGAATATAGGAGATATATGTTTCTATTTGTATGTAAAGTCCGTCAAAATAGGAGTACAATCATCCCCATAAAACGTTTGTTTTATTTTTATTTAGTTAGAAAAATCTTTATAAAAAAATTACATTACTACGGGCCGCTTTCATGTAGGCCGACATATTGATCCGCCGTGTTGTCTACGGGTGTTTTTTAAGGACAAAAAGAACGAAACGGGAATCTGTCCGCCGGTTCTGAAATCTACCTGGAATGCAGGCGAAGAAGAGGAGAGGATGGCAGTGGATGCATTGACAGTTGTTACTCTGTACTAGGAATTTAAACTGTGTGTATAAACACACACACAACATAAAATTGTGTGCCGTGTTCAGGATCCTTTTTGGTCTTCACAGTGTTCCGTTGGTGAGCGACGTGACGTTTTGGTTACGATTAGAATCTGGATGCTAGATGTCACTAAAATGCCAAATTCTACACACTGCACATTTAAAGTTAAAGTGCATGCTGTAATTTTGTAACAAAATGTTGATTGTAGTTCAAATGTAGGCAGGTTTGTCGACGTAAACATGACGTAAACACTAAAAGCTGATTCATTTTCACAGTAAAATTTCACTGAACTCTCTGATCAGTATTTAATCTAAACTAAAGTACAAATAAAAACCTAAATGTGTGCTTGTACGAAACCTGGCAAGGCCTACCATCATGAATTAGATTTTTAAACATTGCAACGACTTATACTTGGAGTAAGTCATGTATAAAATTAACTGATATATTTCCCATCCCTAATATCAGAGCTAAGATTCTGCACTTTCTGCAGAAAAGTGGAACCTTTTTTAACTTTTATTTGCCCTCAACAAATGCTGCAGATGAGCTCACATAGGAAAACAGTTATTCGATTGGTGACTTTTGTCCTGTGACATCTCTCTGTGTGATACAGAATAGCTGTGCAGCATTCTTAAAACATTACACATTTATGCTCTGACATATTCAGTCCTTTCTAGATTTTAAAGGAATACTCCGACGATTTTGGACCCACGCCCTTTCCCTATCATTGACAAAGTGAGACAAGCTCAAAAATACCTATTTTGTGTCTCTGCGTCCAGTGGCTGGCTCCCAGCTGTTAGCTTCGTAGGTAGCTTAGCTCAATGGCTGGTGGTCAATAGGAGTCAGAGCCAGACTGACGAAAGTGGACAAAATACTCCTTACAGTGGTCCAGGGGATGGCGTATTAGCATGTGAAGTAAATCCGAATGGTTATAAAACATTTTAAAAAACGTGTTTTCTTTTCAATCCGTTAAAATAGCGTTTTGATACACATAGACCTGCGCATGAGCAGTGCTCCGCGGAAGGATTTCCGGGGCACATCAGTAGCACCAGGAAGAAGTAGCAGGAGTACGTAAAAGTTTTGTAAACCAGTGACTTTTTGGTGAAAGGAAAAACATCATGCCTGTGTCAGTAAACTCTCGTTCAACTTCCACATCCATCGTGGCTCTTGCAGCTGTTGCGAGGCTACATAAACATGGTTACGTCCAAGGGTCACCTTCTTCCGGCTGCTACTGCTGTTTCGCGGAGCACTGCTCATGCGCAGGTCTGTGTGTATCAAAACGTTATTTTAACGTGTTGAAAAGAAAACACGTCTTTTAAAATGTTTTATAACCATTCGAATTTACTTCACTTGCTAATACGCCATCCACGGGACCACTGTAAGGAGTATTTTGTCCACTTTCGTCAGTCTGGCTCTGACTCCTTTTGACCACCAGCCATTGAGCTAAGCTACCTACGAAGCTAACAGCTGGGAGCCAGTCACTGCACGCAGAGACACAAAAAAGGTATTTTTGAGCTTGTCTCACTTTGTGAACGATAGGGAAAGGGCGTGGGTCCAAAATCGTCAGAGTATTCCTTTAAATGTGGAGGAGCTTGTAATAATTCAGACTGCCTAAACCTCGGAGAAACAACTCTTTACATTTTTGTTTTGACTTTTTGAGGTTATTCGTCACCATGAGAGTCCTAAGGCCAGAAAGAGCATCTATGCATGGATATATAATTAAATATGAGGACAGCCAGAGAAAACATATCATATCAAAACAAAATAAACCTTAATTTGGTGATGCATTAATTTAACAAATCTAATTATTGATGGAACACATTATGTCTCACTATTTTGGAGTTTGGTAATTTAAGTCACGGCTGCCTGTTTACATTTGCATAACATCATTTTGCATCGCATGCATCCATTTGTCCCCCTAACATCAGCTAATGTGAGGATTTTTCACACATCGGCGAGCTGTGACTGCACGCTGAAAACATCATTGCAGTCGATCCATCACCCGAGGCCTCTCATTCCTCTTGTGTGCAAAGAAAGAAAAGGGTGTAGCAGCAGAGGTGGGAGTCTGTTTGTATGTGTGTCTTATTAGCACATTGCAATAAACCTCATACATTATTCAGCTGTATCCATCTGCAGCAGCAGCAGCGAGTTTCCTGTCTCTACAAACAGCACGTTCACATCTGCAGAAGCTTCTTCACAACAAACACACAAAAGAAAAAAAAACATCTTCTTTGTTGAGACCGCAAACATGAGCCATGTGTTGCTCTTGTCAGTGCTCCAGAAGGCAGTCATTTCAAGACGAGATTTTTGGTTAATTTTCTGTTTCTAATAATAAAAGCTCATCAAGTTTGGATCGTTTCAGCAACATGTTATTTCCTTTTTAGGGATTTGGTTTGATGGTTTGCTCCGCCTCAGTTACAAAGACTGGCTTAATATTTGGTAGAAAAATGCAGCTGTTCACTGCTTCGTCTTTCCAATTTTATGCTTAAAAGGTCTCAAGAAGCATGATACACTAACTAAAGAGGTATTTATGTGCACAAGGATGAAAAAAACATTCCAAAACATCAATTTGTTAGATTAAATGTCGATAAAGGGTCCTGAAAAGTCTCAGAAGGGAAACTTTATGCCCCTTTTCCACTATCACGCCTTGGCCCTACTCTACTTGGCCCTACTCGATTTGCAGCGTGTTTCCACTAGCCTGGTACCTCCTAAAACAAGCTAGTTTTAGTACCTACTCTGCTCTGGTTCCAAGCTAGCTGAGTCCATACTAAAAGAAGACGTCACCGACTGCCGACTACTGATTGGTCAGACAATGTCATCATCGATTAGTCATGAGCCTAGCACGACCTAGCATACTAGCGGTCGCTACCATTAGCTTACCCTCATACTGTACGTCTTTTCTTTGCAGCTCGATTGCTCTCGTCCTCGGCTTCATTCTGTTGTATAGCTTCCAAAACTCTCCTGTGCTTCTCAAGGGGTATTTCTTCTTGCCACCTGCAGCCTTCTTCTGCTTTCCTTTTTTACTCAGTTTGTGACAAAAAGCCACAGATTGTTGTGTCACGCTCAAAATTACGTCACCGCAGTGCCGCTCAGCTGTTTACAGTGACACTGCACCCTGTTGGGCAGGCGACTGGGGCTAATGGAAAAGCAGCACAAGGCGAGTAGAGCAGACCCGGGTAGAGTCGAGTAGAGTAGAGTAGGGCTAATGGAAAAGGGCCGTTTGTCCCATGCCCTGCAAAAATAATGCTGTTTGCTTTCAGTGTTAATCCAAAGTGTTTTGGGGAGAAGAAGAAGATGACTTTAACAGAACACTCAGTTCATGGAGAAATGCTTTATGCCCCTTTAAACGCTATTTCTCACTTCCTGGGGTTTATGATGTCATAGCAATACAGGCTCCACCCACGTGTGTTCTCTACTCATCCCAGGCAGACGCCATAACTGTTTCAAAAGTCCACTCTTCAGTCTGAAAATTCTCCTTCCTCCTTCCATCTTACATAGTTGGGGCAGCCATTCTGTCCTGACCTTATCATCATGGTTTCCCCACATCCTCAGATCCAAGGGTTTCCAAAGGGGAGGAGAAAAGGGCTACAACTGATTCTTTAAAGAGATTCAATGTGCCATTTTTTTTATTCAACTTTAATTATATTCTTGCTTTATAGACATTAAAGACATGTAGACAATCCAACTAGTTAGTGTTTATATTTTTAGTTATTTTTTTTATGTCTATACTATTTTTTTTGTTTGTGGTATGTAATTAGTAATTGAATTCATATCAAACAAGACAGGAAACAACTGACTTTTGATACCCATTTTGGAGAAGGGGTGGGATTGAATAAGTTTGCACTTCTTCCCACTCCTTTGCGAGCATGTGGATGAAATTAATTGGCTTTATTTTCCATTGAGGGAACCTTTAAATACTTATGTATTGATGTTTTGCTCCATTTGAATAAAGTAAATACTATATAGCAATTATTTCTTGCATGTTCGAAATAAACTACTACTACGACTACTAGACTAGGACATGAGACCTTTAAGTAACACCTCTTTCTTTTATGTCTTAGAAATGGAAAGGATTACTCTTAAATAATGCTTATGGCCAATGATCCTTTTTAAGAGAAAAAAGTTACCGTAGGACCGTAAACTCGAATTTGCATTTTGAACTTTAGAGTGCAAATAATTATAAAAGATCAATATTTTCCCATATTTTCATAAAGGGGCTCTTGTCTAATACATATAATGATTCATTTGATCATAATTAGAAGTTAACCCCTTAGATAACAGTTTTAATCATAACCATAGACCGCTTTTTGGAAAATATATTTTAATTCCATGTCCTACAAACAAATCTGACTTTGATAATTATAAGTAAAACCAGCTGATGCATCCAAATTTAAGTGAGGAGACTGATTTTGTCGCATTACTACTTTTTTATAATGTTATATTGAAAAGCACTGTTAGATTTGTATCATAATCTTCCATCACAACCACATTATAGACCCCCTTCCATTTGATATCTTCCTTTTCTTCAAAGTCCCACACATGTTTAAATACTTTACAGCACTTATATGACTCTATACAATGGATCAGGTTTAAGGTAATTAAAATATCAGAGGCTCCAAGCATTATTTTGATGCCTTTGACTGGCCAGCAACAGAAAAATCGACCAAAACTGCTGTGAGAAAACGATCTCAGTGTCTTTAGGATGTGACAATGAAGCTTGTGTGTGCGCGTATTTACCTGTTTGACCTCGGCCTGTAGGTGGCGTAGCTGCAGGGTCTGCTCCAGCCGTGTGTGCGTGTGCTGCGCGTTGAGCTCCACCTCCTGCTGCTTCTCGTGGAGAAACTCCAACAGCTCCTGAACCTGCGAGGCCAAGTCCATATCCTTCTCCCCGGTCAGCTCGATACCTGATACACAGAAACAAACACATAAAGGAGGGGTGCACTGTGATTGATATTACTCAATATCTGATATGCTGATAATTCTGATCTCACTTTCACCAAAGTCTTTATGAAAACTGACTTGGTGCTTTGAATGTGAGTCTATTTCAGCAAGGGACAGAGGTAAAAATGGAGAAAAAAAACATTCAAATCTGAATTACAGTGATGAGGTGGAGCATTAATGGACATTTGTGTATTTATGACCGGTATGTATGCCCAATAAATTATCTGTGTATACCAGCAATCAGCTGATATTAATGTAAATATCAGCTGATACCACTAATGGCCCTTTTCCACTAGCATGCCTTGGCCCTACTCTACTCGGCCCTACTCGATTTGCAGCGTGTTTCCACTAGCCTGGTATCTCCTAAAACAAGCTAGTTTTAGTACCTACTCCGCTCTGGTTCCAAGCAAGCTGAGTCGATGCTAAAAGATGACATCACCGACTGCTGACTACTGATTGGTCAGCCAGTGTCGTCATTGATGACTCATCAGGGCAATGACCTAGCATGCTAGTGGTAGCTACTATTAGCTTACCCTCATACGTCTTTTCTTTGCAGCTCGATTGCTCTCGTCCTCGGCTTCATTCTGTTGTATAGCTTCCAAAACTCTCCTGTGCTTCTTAAGGGGTACTTCTTCTTACCACCTGCAGCCTTCCTCTGCTTTCCTTTTTTACTCAGTTTGTAACAAAAAGCCACAGATTTTTGTTTTGCGCTCCAAATGACGTCACCGCAGTGCTGCTCAGCTGTTTACAGCGCGATGCACCCGGTTGGGCAGGCGACATGGGCTAATGGAAAAGGAGCACAAGGTGAGTAGAGCGGGGTAGAGTCAAGTAGGGCTAATGAAAAAGGGCCATAACATGCATCCCTACTGTGAAATCCATGAGAGGCTCGATGTTTGAGAAGAAGAAAAACATTCTTTTTTCATTACACTTTCCTAACAAAGACCAAAGTGAGTTCATTGGAAGAGGATGACCAGATCCTCACATATTCATGTGTGGCTTGATTGCACAGACTTTACACTCAGGCTCTCTGTCTCTGTCATTGCTGTACTGAATGAAAAAGTAAGGCCTGAGATGAAATCACTGTTAAACTTTATGCTATGGCACTCTTCCATCTGTTCTCTAGACATAGCTGTAAAATATCTGGACGGGACAGTCGAGGCACACAAGCACTTCCTGACATAGAAGGTTTTAATTACCTACGCCAAGGAGGTTATGTTTTCAGGAGAGTTTGTTTGTCTATCTGTCCCTCTGTGAACAAAATAACTCAAAAATGTATGGATGAATTTTTGATTAAATTTTCAGGAAATGTTCAGCATGGGAAAGGAAGAAGTGATTCAACTTTGATGCTGATCCGGATCACCGTCTGGATCCGCCATGGCGAAAAATGCGATTTTCGTGAATAACTACGGAACTAAAATAGATATCATTAGGAAACCAACTGCTAATGGTATGTTTTCATGGTCAAGGAATCTAAATATTTACATGAAATAAAGGTAGGACCGAGTGCTTTTCTAGTTGAAAGGTCTGAACTAATAAACCACCAATTAATAATAAATAGAGACTTTGGATCAGCTCAGGCTGGTGACTGATGGATAAATCACCATATTAGAGCTGTTTTGACAGCAATATCCTCCACTTTTCACAAGGTGCAGTGGTTGGGTAGGTTCTCTTGTATGTGTTCCTTAATGTCAAGTCTAAACAGCTGACAAAAACAGAGTGAGTCCTCATGAATGTATCTCCATTGAGGTTTAGAAACAAGCACATGGCTCCCTCTGATCTTGCGTTATGTTGAGCTATATTACCTCGATTTCATGAGGAAAACTCTGCTGTTTATGTGCTATCAGGTGATTTTACAGTAATTTCAGGGTTTTCTGCAAGTGTGCATGCAGTTTATTTACCCCTACCCCACTCATCCCGCAAACAGCCAGGAAGAGTGTGATCATGACGGTTGTGGAATTTTTTTATGTAGCTTATCTGGAAAAAATCAGGATTGCATGTGTAAAACATCCTTTACATTTTCTTTACACATTCAGCTGTCCTGGGTAATTTCAGAAACATTTCGGGTGCACATGAGCCTGAATTAATCACTCCTGCTTCTGTAACATTTTGGGAACAGATCCTTTTTTTTGCAGAAGAATGAATCATATGAATAAAAATCCTGTTACAGAGCCTTTGGGGGAAGATGTCTTATTCAAAAACAGATTATATCTCTATTGTAACCATGGCAGCTTTGCGGAAAATCATATTTAAGAGCATCTTTTTTTGCTAAATGCCTCCTTAGTTTGTAATCCATGCAGCGCTGATGTGATTTTCAGGTTCTAATACGACTGATTGCTGCTGATTACTCCATTAAAATGACATTGTATTACTCTGAGCTGCAGATGTTTGACTGAAAGAGAGAAAGAAGAGTCTCTATAGTCAGTCTGAAGCATCGGTTAACTATTAATGCTCTGATTCAACAGGGAGCGGTGCTGCTGGAGAAAAGAGAGAGAGAGTGCGGATGAGAGAGATTTAGCTCCACAGGGGGTCGGAGTGACTGAAGCATTGACCTCCCAATATCCCCACCACAGCACACGCATAAGAGGATTGTGCTGTGACGATTTTTTAACCTAATTCTGCGACTGTTCCACACAACAGGCTTTTCTTTACGATCGCTCTCTCCCTCTCCTTCACTGTGCAGACGGTGGCTGTAAATCCAGATGTGAGCCCGCTCAGCCTCGCTCAGATCGCCGTGGGGAACTGCACAATCACATTTGAGGAGCGGGGTGGGTGCTTGAAAGAAACATGGCTGCCTGGTTCAAGGAAGGTGTGTTTGTGCAGCACAATAAAATCCCTTTAAAGACTTCCTATTCTGCTTTTTAAGTCTTTTTTTAAGTCTCTTTTTTAAGTATTTTTAGACATGTAATTCGTGCCTTTCTCTGTCAATGAAATGTATTGTGTTTTTAACTGTGCTGATAAAAGCCTCCGAAGTAGGGATTTAAGAATCTGGAAAAACGATACTGTTATCGGTACTTGAATGTCTCTTCACCTGTCACGTAGTTATGACACTACCGCCGTCGACAGGTGATGATACAGCTGGCTCAAGCATGTCAGTGAGGGCTAAGCGCTCGAAGGTTTGGGCTCACTTTAGCAAAGTTAATGAAAACTCGGCCCGATGCAATCTTTGTCAGAGAGAAGTTGCATCCAAGGGGGGAAATACTAGCAACATCACCAAACACTTGGAGCATGTGCATAGTATAAAGCTAAAGGACTGTGGGCTGTTTGATTGCTATAGCAACACAAGTAAAGTTAGCAGCCCGGCTAACACTAAAGACTGCAGCACTGTGGCAGCGGCACCTGGTTTTGTTTCTGCCATGTCAAGTCGGAGACACACTGTGTCCAGAGACATCTCGGCTGCTGCCAGAGAAAGTTAATATGTTGCTGTTCCTTAAAAATAACTGTTAGGGCCAAATAAGGCAGGAGAAGTGCCTCCTCTACACTGTTCGCTCTGTTCTGTTTGATATATGGGTCTGTCCGTACATGCAGTCTGTTGGGTGGCATGAAGGGGTTTTGCCATCATTTGTAATGCATTACTTCTATTCTGCTGAAGCTTTATTATTACCTTGCGGTAATTAAAAAAAGGTTGAATCTTTTAATATCTTGTAAAGTCTTTATTTTTTACACAAAATTACATGTTGTAGTATCGATAACAGTATCGATACCGATAAGGAGTATCGGTATCTGTATCAGTATCGATAAAATCATGACGATATACATCCCTACTCCTAAGTGACTCTATGTAAATGAAAAAAACATCATAAAAACAGCAAATATTTCATAAATCTTTATAATATGTAAAAACAAATATATATGTGTGTATGCATATTATTTATTTATTAACTGAGTTTGTTTTGTCATTTTACTTGTTTATATACTACATTGTATTTTCTTTTTTGTGATATTTTCTTTTCTTTTTCTGAATAACATAGATTTATAACAATAAACATTAAAGCTATGGTCTACGATTTGGAAGCTTTGTACATCTTAATAACACCGTTTATAAGGCTGTTATGGTCCTATGGTCCTATCTACACAGTATATAGACCAAAAAGAACGAAAAAAATCCATTCAGTATATCCGTTGCAAAGCCGCATACTAGCTGACCAATCAAGCCTTGAAGCCTGCAAGGTTCAATTGGTCCGTGAGTTGGTCTGTGAGTCCATCCAATCCTCGTCTCCCTCACTACGCAGCGTCATGCCCATGGTTCCGCCTCCTCCCCTCTACCTCCGGTGAGCAGCTAGCAGCATTAGCCACTGAACTATCATGGAGCCAGAAAAGCCTAGCGCCGAAACCGGGAAGCCGCCTCCCTCTCCCGCGGGGCCCAACGGAGCTCTGCCCGCAGGTTGAGGCCTGTTAGCGGGCTAACGGCTAACGAATGGCCTCAGTTGGCCGTCAGACTTTCAGCATCGGCCGTTTCGCCCCTGGTTGATCAGTTAATGGCTTTGTTTACTACAGTGGGAGATGTCTGCTCAATAACTCTGGTTAGTCTGTGCCTGTCCTGGCTAATGACTTGTAGCGGAGCGGGTTAGCCTGTTAGCCGCTAATCGTTTGCACTGTAAGCTGAGCTGGGGAGGACAGGCTGAGAAAGATAAATCCTCCCCCACAATCGGCTCCGCTCTGGCGGCGCCAGACCCGCATTGCCGTCGGTCCAACTGAAATGGCTACTGCTGTGTGTTACAAGGGGGATGTCTGTCGTGTTTGATACTTTCAGTTGAGCTGAGCTGTTTTTGATTGAGTTTGCTGCTGATATATTATGCTAGTTGCTCGTAGCTCTGTCCGAGGGGGCTTGTTGGTATATGAGGCGACACGAGCTGGGGGCGGGATCTTGGAACACGGAGGGGAGAGGTGAGGGAAGGGGGGGCAGGCTGCAGTTTCAAATCGTACACCCCAGCTTTAAGTGAACAAAACTATTACATTGCGTTTTCAAAGTACTTTTGTTTTTGTCTTTTTCCATTTGTCTCGTGGATGGGATCGAGGCCATGAAATGATCTTAAAAAGATATGTCATCATTTGTTTACTTTAAATTAAAATTCGTTAAAAAAACAACAACAAACAATTACTGAAACACTACACACAAACAAAACTGTTGAACAAAATAAATTTAAAGAAATTATCATTTTATTGCTTTATTACGATGAAAAGCCTCTTCCACAATAACACTAAAAATGTCTGAGTTTATTGTGCTGAATAATAATTTTAAAGAAAACCTCTTTAACTTAACAGGGTAAAGTTTAACACACATTGGCCTCTATCATCTGTCCTCTTTTCTTTTTAAATCTCTTGCCTCTATCTCTTCATTTTTACATCTTTTTGAGTATCCTCTATGCCTTACCTGAAGCCTGGACCTCCATGATGTACTGGTGCAGGTCTTGTCCCTGCTGCATCACCTCATACGTCATATTGTTCATGGCTGCCTTCCTCTCCGCGTGCCGTTTCAGCCTCTGCTCCGCCAGGCCGATGTCCTCCGAGCCGCCAGAGGAGGACGAGCTGCCTCCACCGCTGCCGCTGCTGCTACCCGAGCGACTCGAGTCGTTCAGCTGGCGAGACAGGTCCTCGTTCCAGGCATCCAGCTCGGCTGTGACCTAAAAGAAGCGGAGGAATCACAAATGTGGAAACAACACTGTCACTTTTAATGGCTGCTTGGGAAACTGAGCTTCTGTGGTGCTCTTGGTGAAGTTCTGCCTTATTTATTGATCTGTCCAAGGCATTTGATTCAGTAAACCATGAAACTCAGAGCAGCTGGTTTAAGCTCCAAGACTGTTAATTGGTTAAAAAATTATTTTACCAGCAGAACTTAGTGTGTCTATACAGAGGGCTATAAATCTGAATGTCTTCCAGTCACTAAAGGCATCCTACAGGGATCTATTCTGGTATCTTTTTATAAGTGACCTGGGAAAGGACATAAAGGCTAAAATACATCTATATGCTGATGATACTGTCATCTAAACCCATGCAAACTATTACAAAAGCGGTGCAAGAGCTTCAGGCAGCATTTCAGTCCTTATAAATGACGCTACAAAATCTAAAGCTAGATTTGAATTCTCAAAAAACAAGTTGATGGTCTTCTCAACTAATCAAAAACCTTTATAAGACCCTGTTACTTGTTGGAGGTTGATAGCATGTCTATAATAAAGTTTGTTTTGGAGAGAACAAAAAATTAGTACAATAAACAGTGTGATCAGATGAACCGTCCGGGGCTTTATAAGGAAGACGAAAAATCAAGAGCAGAATTGTTTTCAGCTTACAGTGACCTGCTCATTATAAAGGTTAGAAGGACTAAACCTTGTTACTGTCTCACAGGAAGCTCTTTATTTCTCTCTCACCTCAATGGTGTACTGCTCAAATATACGCAGCTGAAGAAAGATGTCCAGCTTGATTTTGCGCTCATGAAACAGCTCCTCCATCTGACCCTGGGCCTCATCCAGCTGCTGCAGCACCCCCTGGATGTGAGCGATGGAACTGCAGTGCGGCGTCTTGTTAGTGGACATGGCTGCGTCTCTGTAGAGATAAGAGTTATTTTCCCATTTTCCCCTTCATTTAAAGAGTAACTGCACTGTTGTTACACACTGATGAGCATAAAGGACCACACCAGCTGCACTACACTGTGTTGTGAACGAGACTGAAAAAATACAAAAACATTGATTTACAAGAAAGGACTGGATCATCATGAATCTCCTCTCTGCAGGTTTGTGATTGTATACGAAGTCATTTAACATCCAGTAGATTAAAGATACGTTTTGGTTAGTTGTGGATGTCCTACCCACCTGACACACTTTTGCTTTTACTATCTCCCTCCCCATACTCGAATCTCTTAAATCAAAGTGCCAACATAAATCATTTTAATATTTGTTAGCAAATCTATTGTGACAATATGTAATGTGTTTGACCATAAAGACTAAATAACTAGCAAAACAGTGCAAACTTAATCTATAAAAGGCTGTCATTAAAGGAGACATATCATGCTGATGCATGATTTAATA
Organism: Scarus forsteni; assembly: GCA_036419115.1. Lineage (NCBI taxonomy): Eukaryota > Metazoa > Chordata > Actinopteri > Labriformes > Labridae > Scarus > Scarus forsteni. The sequence goes on from JAZDUH010000033.1 coordinate 5,570,584, forward strand.
CTTACATATAATATAATAAATTTGAAAACAAGACCTTACACCCCCTGAATTTCCAAAAAATTAGATATTGTATTTTTTCTGATATCCTAGAACGAGATTTGATGCCTCTGAAAATAGGTCATTGCGAGATCTAGGTCTTCGAGATTTAAATCGTCGTGACGACACGAGGTACATTTCTTTTTATTGGAGTAATCTGATAAAACACTTCCTCCTCTGTGATGTCCGTTAGCCCCACAACCATCAGTCAGGAACACATCCACCAGCAGCAGTATATAGATCCCTAGCTCACACTCACTCATTACCAGCTCTGGCCTGTAGGGGGACTCAATACGCGGTTGCTGCTTTGAGCCTGCCGGAAAATACAGTAGAAGAAGAAGGACAGGCTGGCTCAACCCCCGATAGAACTGACCAATCAGAGCACAAAGGGCTGTGATGTTGCGAGGTAACTGTAGGTCATCCTGAGATCCGAGTGTTTCAACGAGAGCTTCATAATGGCTTAAAATGAGGATTTTGAGAATGCTATTGTGGGGCAATGAAGGAACTAAATGACTTGTACTGAGGGCAGAAATGCTTTACAGGCATCCTAGTCTGGCATAGTGAAAGGAAAAACAAGCATGATATGTCTCCTTTAAGAAAATAAACTACACATTTTATTTGTGTGATAGAAAGCCATATTAGACAAAAGCAAACACGTCTTTTTAATCAAATTTACCACCTCAAGAGAACAGAAATCAGTGTGTGAAGTCACAATGTAAGTTTTAGGTATAATTAACATAATTTATTCACACAGGTTAGAGTAGAGATGGTAAAAAAGACAGATGGAGGTTCTTTTATATCAGCCTTTGTTCATTTATAATCTCTCTTAAATATGACTCTTTAATGGTCTTTTAAGTATGTATTTAATTACCTGCCCCGCTGCATGAATCCTTCTTTCTCTTTAATAACATTTTAAATATTAACATCATTACCTGAGCCTCTGTTTTCATTTCTCACCTGCTCAGACATCAGCATGAAGAATTAGACAAATCCAAAGCATTACCTGAGCTGCTGTATTAGCTCCTCGCCCTCCTTAATCACGTTGAGCGTCGCCTCCAGCGTGGCGGTCTGCTGCTGCTGAAACTGTTGGATCAGACTCTGAACAGAATCCACCGAGTCGCAGCAAACGTCGTCCAGCAGCTGCTTCTGGAGCTCCTCCATCCACGACCACAGCTGGACACGAAGGCAGGACAAAATTGAAAGATACTGGCATGTAAGGGGTGTAAAACATTAAATATTGGATTCATGTCATGATTTACATGTGGGGAGGAAGCTATGACGGATCAGATTATTAATTTAGAGAAATATTTGCAGCAGGAAGTGAGAGATCCAGCCTTTTTTTAATGACCTCACCTCCTTGGTGTGTGTGTGAAAGGACACGGACATGTCCAGCAGAAGCTTCCTGTGCTCCACTCGGCGCACAAAGTCCTGGATTCGGACCTCCAGGTGTCTGGCGGCCTTGTAGATTTCCTCTGGGTCGCACTCTCCGGTCTGAGCCAGCTGCTCGGCTGCTTCCAACAGCTTGTCCGCATTAGTGTAAGTGTTCTGGAAGAAGACGAGGAAACACCATCAACATAATCCATAACTCCATGAGCTTAGAGCCGGACTGTGAGCGAGGTGATAGCTTGATGCTGTTTTTACTTTTCAAAGCCTTAAATCTTTGAAAAGCCTCCTTTACTTGCAGATTTACACCAAACTTATTCATAAAACTTATCCTAAAACAGCTAAGTGCTGTCTGGGCATACATCAGGACATAAAACATCATTAATTAAAAAGTATTTTTGGCTAAAATTCATCAACATGAAGTATAATTATTTTGGAAAACCTTCCCTTTTCTATTTTTCAACTACCTGCTTGTTTTTTTAGTTTAAGACATGATCACAGTTGACTATAAATCAGCACCAGGTCGAACAACAGTTCGGACGACTGTAGAGAAACAAAGCATTTAATTGAATTACTGCTCATTTAATAACAGCAATAAAAATAACAAGTTCAATAACTCTGTGTCTGTAACTGCTCTGATGAATAAAAAAGTAAGACTTGAGATAAACTCACTGTTAAACTTGTGCTCATGCACTTCTTCTACAGGCGGCATATTTCATACATGATGCAAGCAGTATTGGAAGCACTTTGGGTTCCACTGTGTGCCGATAATGTGCAAAGCAGCTGAACTGGACTTTTACCTGCTGCTGTTTAGCACTCTGCTCAGTGCTTCCTTTCTTTGCATAAAACTGGGTGGTGGTCCAGGAAAGGTTTAGGACCACTGTGCTTAAGTGATGTGAGAATCAGGTGTTCTCCAAGAAGGTAAAAATGTAAGTAAAAGTTAATGCATGCATCATTTGAAAAAACGCAGTAAAAAAGAGAATCTTGATTCAGAACCCTTTACTCACCAGGCATATAACTATGTTGAATTTTACAGTAAATATGGATCTTTTTATTTTCAGCCAGGACTAGAAGTTAATCTTAGACTTAGCACACATCTTGTCAGAGGACCCTTCAGATTCCCTGGCTTTACTGTTGAGCTCAAACAAGACTGATTTTTTGGGTTTTGCAAATGTTGGACCATCTTCAAACTTTCCAAAAGTGTGAACCAGGCCCGGACCAATCTATTGGGGATGTAATGGTATGAAAATTTCATATCACGGTTATTATAACCAAAATTATCACGGTTATCATTATAATCACCCCTATTTCAGCAGTGTTTTTTGTCATTAGAAATAAAAGTAAATTATTCTGGCAAGTATTTGTCATTATTATGTTATAGCTGCTTAACAGTGTGTAATTGCAAGAAAAGAAAAAAAACGAATTTGTACTTTTAACAGGTTTCTCTTCATAAACAATTATAAATGAACATGTTCGAAGTTTTGAGACTGCCAAAAATAAATGTAACTATTTTACAAACACTCATACATTTTTGTTTCCCTGCAACATTAGTGTCCATGTTACAGCTCGTTACATAGACCATTGATTAAATCCATAAAACACGAACTATGATGGAAAAAGACTATTACGATGAAATGCGGCGAAACACCTAAAATAAATGTCGAAAGAACGGCAAGACCACACTCCAGATTGATACTAATGCTGATATTTACAACCTTTATCATTATTTACACAGAAAATCCTGATAAACCGCCTATAATTCACTCAGGTATGGCTCTCTGAAACCATTCTCTCTCTCTGCTCGTTTACTCAAGCAGTTTTAATCCAGGCAAAGAGCAGCATCACCGTGAGTTATTGACACAGTGTGGTGATCAAACTCGGTTAAACGGTAATTTTAATAGGATGCGGTAATGATTACAGTGGGAAATTGTTTACCATTTTACCGGTAACCTTACATCCCTACAATGGATTTATACAAATTATAGAAAAGGATGGTGCTTCTTCTATCCTCAAAGTAGTGTCCTTTCCTAGCCCAAATAAAGCCCATTGCTACTCATGGCAGGAGTTTCCTTTCCCCTGTGCACAGACTTACAGGCACAGATGAAGCAGAGTAAATACAGAAAGAAAAGGGCAACGATGAATGTATATGATTTTACTCAAATTTGGAAATACTGCGGTTCATATGGGTGTTGTACAGGAGGGTTCAATATTTTACAGAGATCTGTTGCATCCAAATTGTCAGGACAAAAAACATATTTTTAAAAGACTTAAAAGACAAGAAAAATACAAAGGAGGAGAGATACGACCTGGAATAACCCTACATTATTTTATTGATACATTTCGCTTAAATTCCACTATTTCCAGCCTTCTGGTCTTTCAAATGTTGCTTCTGACATTCTTTAATCCAGTTTATTTAAACCTAAAAACGCAGCTAAACCCAATTTCTGTCACACAAGCACAAAGTAGACCTGCTTTTCCACACTCCCTGTCGTTGCACTTAAATCTTGTCTGTGTGTTAAACGTAAATCTCTCTGTATTCACCAGGAGCATGAAATGGATTAGCATCAGTTTATTCTGGTGAGTATGAGAGATCATCACAGGAATATTTCACCTCAGAGATATTTTGGATTTACTGCAGGATGAGGGTGTGTACGGTCACATTATGATCCCAATTATTAAAGAATGAGAGTTAGAGCGTGTTTAGATGAAGCTTACAGTCAGGGTGTTTCACATGTTAGAGGGATTAGTCTGGAGATAAAGATTATTATATACAAGAGATTATTACTCTTTACAGCATGACTGGTTTAGGTTGAGGGTGAGGATTTAAGACGAGGGGAGAAGAATCATCCCTGTCACCTGAATATAAAAGAATGAAGAGGCATCTCAGGACATGAGTGAATGGATGAAGGGAGAAATGAAATCAGCAGGTGAAGAAGATTAATCCTCCTGAGGGCTTTTTAAAAAAGGCAATTTATTTCCATCCAGCTGTACAGGCTCAGGTTGGAAAGACAGAAGACATTTATCAAGCTGGGTGAACACAATCCAGATTTTTGGCAACCAATCAGATGGAGAGTAGAAGCTTAATATAACAACAGCTCTTACAACATGTAGCTCTGTCTGGAAAAATGTTTGAGCATAAATTTGGTATCAAAAGAAGCTCAGCTCTGGAGTACATGTATTCAATTTTGGACACTAGTGCTCGAGTAGACTTTACCAGTGAAGCCAAAAATGCCACTGTTACTAGTAGTAGATTGAAAAATATCTGCTAGTGCTACAAGTAGACTTAAAAATGTTCACTAGTATCACTAGTAGGCCAAAGCAAGCTTACTAGTACTACTAGTAAAGATCTGAGTCTTTACTAGCAACATTTTTTAAGTCCACTAGTACTTATAGTCACACAAGATTGTCTACTAGTAGATGATTTTTTGTTACTATTAAGGTCTTTCCTGATTGATTAAGTCTATATTCAGCAGATACAAATGTGATTTTAGTCTCTTTGTCTCTGCCTGAGTGGATACTTCTCTGGATGTACGTATCAGTAGATACAAAAATATTTATTGTATATTTCTGCATGTATGTGTTTAAGGCTGTGTGGCATACTAACGTCCTACTGATACTAAGTGTGACGTCAAAATGAGCATGTAGTGCCTTCACATTAAATAGTATGAAAAGATTGAGTGTGTGAGAAATACCCGGATGTATACTATATCGGAAAAAATTTAAGTACGCAAGGTTGGCATACTAGTCACACTCAAACGCCCCATAATGCATTGCGAGCAAAAATGGACGACTTTCCCGGGGCCTGCCAAACTCTAAAGGGAAGATATTAATGTAAGTACCCGGTGTTTTCTAATTTTATGTGGTCAAATAGTTGTCCTAATCACCCATGGATTTGAGAACTAGGCGATTTCTGACCAACGCCGGAGGCGGGGGTGGCGAGGTTTCATCGAGTTCCCAGTAGGAAATTCTGACTTCGGGGGCTGTCCAGTTGCTGTTCCCTACTCGGAACTCAAAATTCCGACTTCTGACAATAACTGGAACGCACCAAAAGACGTGTGCAATCCAAAGTGTGTGTTTGTTGTGATGCAGCTCTGACCTTCCTCAGAACTCTGCATTGCTTTACAACTTCTTTTTTCAACAACTTACAGGATGCAAAGCGACGAGGTAATGTATCTCTTTCTAGTTACGTAGCGGTAGTTTTTGATGTGTGATAACAAGCAACTTAGTAGTAGTTTTGTAGCTGGCTATATATCGCTAGCCCGGTGCTCTAAGACGTGTCTGAATAATATAAATTTGCTCTAGTTTTAATTGTCTTGTTCCTGAAGTTGAGTATCCAGGCCAGTCCAGTCCTGTCCGACCGGACCGCAAAGCTAAGGAATAGCATTTATAGATAACCTATTTTGATGCTATAAAACTCATCTTAAAGTGTGTATTTCAATCAGGCATATATCTAAAAGTGAGACTTTTTTGTAATTACTTAGAGACTCCTCACAGTCCCTTTAACGCTTCTGTAAACCGGGCTCTTGTTTTTGGAGCCGACCAGAAGTTTTGTCGATAGCATAATGGCGCGCATAACGGAATGTCCGAAATGCTGAAATTAAATTTGTGTCTGTGCGTTTTATGGCTCAAATGACCACATTTTGGTATTCTACGTGGTGACTTTCTCGCCTAAAATGCTCTCTGAACTTTCAAATGTGGCGAATCATCAGAGATATTTCATAGCCTGATGTGCTTCTGATTTTTGTTGTCGGAGGTTTGAAATGCATCATGGGAAATTTAGTAGTATACTACAGTGTGAACGGTTGGCATTCTAATCATACTTATAGTATGTAGTACACAGTATATACACATGAGTTTGTAGTATGTAGTACGTTAGTATGCCATTTCTGACACAGCCTAAGTGTATCTATATATATCTAAATGAGACCTGCCTCTTGCAAAATGTCATCCGAGGTCGGCTCATCCCTCTTCAAATACAGAAAAAAAAACTTCATTTCACTTCAGTCACCAAACAGTTCGACTCTGATGGTCTGACCTGCCTGTTAATCTCCACATTTGTGATTAAACAGGTGAGGCAGTGCAAACACCCCTTGGAGGTTTTAAGAAAGAATTAAAGAAAAAGGATTGGAGGTTTTCAGTAAGTCTCTGTTTGATTGTAAATGCGTGTTAAAGAAGGGAAGCAGATAACCAGATGGAAATGAGGAGAGCTCTGCAGCAAAACGGTTTAGGGACATCAAAAAAGATGCAAACACCTTCATTTAAATGGATACATGCAGCCTGAAATACACATAACAGCTCCAGACAAAATATTTGAGTCTGCATGTACTAAATCTCTGTAAACATATTTATTAATTCATCTCTTGGCATGATATGTAAATGAGTCCTAAATTTATTAATGTTATGGATAATGCTAAGGGGAAACTTTAACCAGCAAAACAGCACAAAGTGCAGAGAAATGCTAATGGCAGAATAAATAAAACAGGATGTAAAGCAGTGGGAGTGTGACCTAAATAATACTCATCCAGAGCAGGTTATGGAGGTTAATCCTAATCCAGAGTGTAAACAGCAGATTATACTACTACACACTCTTTATAGGATTAACTCACACTGCTTTATAGGATTGAGAGTTTACTGAAATGCAGCCGAGTATTAAGGAGGAATAAATTTATCAATGACTGTGGGGAATTATTAGACAGCAGACTGAAACAGTTCAATCTGAGACAGAAAAGTCAAATTAGAAAATCTCATGAGACGAAATGTGCTTGTGCTTTCATGTAAGGTTGTCAAAACATTCAATATGTATTTTTTAACCATACATCTACTAAAAACAACCTTAATTGATTTCATTTTTGGAGCTACATTTAGTTAGTAAGTAGGTACATTTGAATTATTCACTAATGCAGCCACTTGCATTTTCCCCTCCCAGCCAAGTTCCAGCCATACAACAGCCAACTGCCAGCCTACATGAAATTTTGTTTTTTGTTTGTTGTTGCTCTTAATTTCTGTACTTAGTGCAAAAAATACACCCCTAATAACTTCTAAGGGTCACCAACATTTTTGAGCCTGAGAGCTACCCTGCAAAAACAATTTCAATTTCAAGACAAAAAAAAACTAGCTTGACTTATTCTAATCCAAAATTTCCTGACATGTCTGGATTCAGATGTAATTTGGAGATATAAAAACTAGAAAAAACTAAAAATAAGGTCTGAGTTACTCTTAATAATAAGTAAAATGATCTGCCAATAAGATGGGACAAATTTGACTTGAGCAGATATTAAACCTTCATTTAAGACCCTCGCTGACTCGAAGTTTATTTGTTTCATTAGCAGATGTTTTCTCTTTATTACGAGCAACTTAATGTTTTATTTTTGCAGTTCATTCCTTAAAGTAAGATATTTTACTTGACTGGTTAAGTGAATGTGGATTAGAATAAGTGTTTTGGACATTTTTGACTTGAAAATAGACAAAAACAGTTGCCTAGATCTGAGTTTTTGCATTGTAAAGATGAGGAAAAAACATTACAATTGAGCTTAAATAATAAATATTATACATTTGAAAGGCCACATACAACACTGCATGTGTACTGTTTTACTTGTAGTTTTTCCTATCAATATTTCTTTTTACCACAAGAAAGCATAGGCTTCAAAATTGTGACCCAAGGGAGGCCCACATCCTTGAAATTTAAGTTTAGCCTGCACATTTTTCTAAAACACATCTTTTTTGCCAGGTCATTGCATGTGCAGAATGCTGCATGTCGGGTTTGTCCTCGGCATGAACAAGCATCTCCATCCATCGTCTACTGAAGTTTGATTCGACAGTTGCATAGGAGGGATGTTTTCTGTCTAAAATTGGACAAACACAAGGCTTTTCACTAATGTCCTGCTTCAGGGACATTTACTGATGATGATGAGGGCTTAGCTTGTATTTTTCTTGTGAACTTAAAGGTGCTATGAGGAGAATCTATTACCGGCAACATAAAGACTCTGCTACCCATGAGCACGTGCGGCGACTGTCGTAATGCTGCGTTCCAGTAACCTCAGAACTGGGAGTGACATCATCTCCGACTTATTGGCGTTCCAGTTGAAGTCCGAAAAAAACATGCTGATCTACCAGGCTATTGTTAGCTGTTGTTAGCACGCCCTGCGTTGTGGAATGAAGAATGTGATTATCACTATGGCAGCATTTTTGTAAATATAAGTCTAACAATACTATGTATACAGCTGATCTAGAGCGACACACCCCAGTCAGAAGTGCAAATAAATTGATTATTACAGGAGCTAAACAATTTTTCACACTGGGGGCATCCATCTTCGATTATCAACTCGGGGGTGGCGAGGTTTCACCGAGTTCCCAGTAGGAAAATCCGACTTCGGGGGACGTTTCAGTTGCAGTTTCCTACTCAGAACTCGGAAATTCCTACTTCTGACTACAACTGGAACGCACAAAAAGACGTGACCCAAGCCAAAGCCTGTGTTTGTTGTGATGCTAATGATTGCAGTTCGGACCTTCCTAAGAACTCTGCATTGCTTTACAACTTCTTTTTTCAACAACTTACAGGATGCAAAGCCACGAGGTAATGTATCTCTTTCTAGTTACTTAGCAGTAGTTTTTTTGATGTGTGACAACAAGCAATTTTTGGAAAACTTAGTATCGTAGTTTTGTAGCCGGCTATATATCGCTACTTACAGCCCGGTGCTCCAAGACGTGTCTGAATAATATAAATTTGCTTTAGTTTTAATTGTCTTGTTCCCAAAGTTGAGTATCCAGGCCAGTCCAGCCCTGTCCCACCCGTGCATATTTCGATCAGGCATATGTCTAAAACTGAGACTTTTTTGTAATTACTTAGAAACTCCTCACAGTCCCTTTAAAGCAAAAATGATCAGGAATTTGGTAACGTCCTTGTCTATTTCTTGAGTAGAGTCATTAAAACAAGTATCATAAATTGATTTCTCATTTAAACTAGACCCAGCTGACCTGTCTCATGTTTAAGGAGATCATATTTTGACTTTACTCTGGTTCATATGTTAAATTTTAAGACTTCTGGAGCAGTGGTTATAGAGAACATCATGATAAATCTGCCGTCTGCATCGTGTCTGTTTGTGATGATACTTGAAAAGCAGCAGCAGAGACCGTATCTGAGAATCACTAAAATACTGTTGGCTCTCTTCGTGTTTATTTTGTCTGCACATAAATTCTCTAAAACATCTGCTGGCTATCCAAACGCTCACTTTACTCTCAAACAAATCATTCCGGACATCTGACGGCTTCAATAAAGAAGATCATCAAATACTTTAACTACGCTCCATCTTCTTCAGAGTCAACCAGAGATACTGTTTCACATGAAGCAACGTTTCAATAGCTGTTTGCTTTGTTTAAATCCACATGAAACCACAGAAGGAGAAACACTGGACTCTTTCCTTTAGAAACATTTCAGACGACTTTCTGTTGATTTGGATCGACACTGGCAGAAACAAAAAATTAACCAGACATGACTCAGAAATCCAGATGAACCGCACGGCAGGAAGCAGAAAAGGCTGAAAAGGTTAGCCAAGTAAGAAATACTGACCCACTAAACATAACTTAACACCTCGTTCCAGCATGAATTTTAGATGTAGGGATGCATGATATTGGATTTTTGCTGTTGTTTCAATATTTGTATGCTTATTACGCACATTTAACCAAATTATCAAAAGCACATTAACAACTGCGATATAAACAAATTTCGTTTTTTAAAAACCAATCCCCATTCCACACACTTCACAGACCTCCTCAGACATAAAATTAATTAATAACTAAACATGACACAAGAAAATCAAAACTTTAGTTAATACAAAACTCTTTAAAAAACAGATAAAAAGGTAACCATACAAACCAAACCACAATAATTATGAAGCCTGCATCTACAGCCAAAGATGTAAAACAGAAGAATAATGAAAATAAGTTGAATAAACTTTAGTAATCAATACAGACAGTTGTTGTTTGAGAGCTGTATCAAAATTTTGATACTGCTGTCAAATGTTTGGTTGCTGCATCAAGAAAAGCATAACAATATCCTTTGTGTTATCTAAGGCCCCATCCAAACGGAGACAAAATGCTTAACAGTTTCAAAAACAATCGCCATAAAGATGAAGGCGTCTCAGAAAATGTGTGCGTCTACATGAATGCACTCGATACGCATGAAGACACTGTAAAACACATGCCAGACCTCTAGGGGCGCTGTAACGATATGACGGAAACAAGCGGAAACAGACGAAAAAACAGTGGGCATGCGCACTTGCAGCAAAAGTTGTAAACAGAGATTATAATGTGTCCTCGATAATTCTTTGTTCAACTTGGTGGTGATTGAGAAGAAGGAGATATTGCTGCAACAGGGATAGTAGGGTCACTAGCTTCATCAGCACATATGCTCCACGCACGCCGCCATTGTTGTTATCGTTGCCGTGTGTGGCGCATGCGTGTCGATGAAGATATACAGCTATGACATAAGCGTATCTGAAAAATTGCAGAGAGCCAGTAATCACGGAGCTGCGTATACAGCATTTCAAAATCTTTCCACTCTGGAACCTGGTTTTAAAAATGATTGTTTACAGACCCCCAAAACACTAACTTCATGTGGATGATACGCAGATTCGGCAAAAAACGTATGCGTTTAGACCTCGGTTTGTCTTTGTGTTATCTAAGGCTCCATCCACACGGAGACATAACGCTTAACAGTTTCAAAAACGATCGTCATAAAGACGAAGGTGTCTCGGAAAATGTGTGCATCTACATGAATGCACTCGATACGCATGAAAACGCTGTAAAACACATGCCAGACCTCTAGGGGCGCTGTAACGATATGACGGGAACAAGCGAAAACAGACAAAAAAACAGTAGGCATGCGCACTTGCAGCAAAAGTTGTACACAGAGATTGTAATGTGTCCTCGATAATTGTTTGTTCAACTCGGTGGTGATTGAGAAGAAGGAGATATTGCTGCAACAGGGACAGTAGGGTCACTAGTTTCATCTGTACATATGCTACACCCTATGCTGCCCGCTGCCATTGTTGTTGTCGTTGCCACGTGTGGCGCATGCGTGTCAATGAAGATATGAAACTATGACGTAAGTGTATCTGAAAGTTGTGGAGAGCCAGTAATCACGGAGCTGCATATACAGCATTTCAAAATCTTTCCACTCTGGAACCTGGTTTAAAAAATGATCGTTTACAGACCCCCAAAACGCCGTCTTCGTATGGATGATACGCAGATTCGGCAAAAACCTATGCGTTTAGACTTCGGTTTGTCTTTGTGAGGATGGGGCCTCAAACCTCAAATGTTGTGCAACATATTTGGATATTTGTCATTAAAATGAACAGCAAAGAAGTTCAAAACAAATAACATATATTTTTGGACTTGATGGGAACATAAAACCAGCCCTGTATTCATTCAAATGGACAGTGAATATGCACAAACCCAACAGCACGATTTGAAGCTTTAAGACTCTTCAGCTCACGTTAAAACCTGCACTCCTCATCCAACAGTTCAGTTTCATTGGTTCTGATTTATGACCTGGAAGCTTGTTTTCAACCTGTAGAATAAAAACCTTCATTTCCAACATTCCCTACAGCTCTGAAAAGCAGGAATGGATAACATCCTCTGCAGATCTTTCAGGAAAAACTCCTGACCATACATGGTGATGTAGCCTCGTGTCTTTATGGTTTTGAAAATTTGGGATTAATCAAGGCTAGATTACTCACAGATGTCTGACAGGAGAAAGCAGGACTTCAAAATGTGCACAGTAGGAGTGGAGCGTTCTCTCTTTATGTCGATATAAGAGCACATGCATGGACTTCCCCTGAACTCTATAAGAGTGCGTTTACAAATGAAACTGCAGGAGAAGACACGGGTGATTACCGTTGGAGTTCAAGAGTTCAGGAGTTCCTCTTTAGTGTCAGAAAACATCTCTCAGGTAAAATGTTCCTGCAGCTGCTAAAAATGATAAAAAAGTGTTGTTTCATTTAAAAGGACACGTCGTCTTCCTCAAACTGCTCTTTCATCAGGTTTAGCTTTGGATTAAAACACTTTAAATCACAATATAAAGTCATTAAATTACTTTTTTAAACTATTTTTCTGGCTTTGCCTTGGCTGCTGCTGATGTTGAGAGCCTGATATGTAAGATGAAAACAATATATATCTAATCAGCTCCAAATTAATATCAAGGGGAGGAAAGTAAAACAATGGCAGCACAAAGGTAGAAAATAGAGCTAAAATATAAAAAATATTGTTCATAATCACCCTTATATTGATCTTTTTATCTGCTAGCAATGTATAGTTGGACAAATTGTCTTTTTTTAATGCAACATACATTATTTATAAGCTAAATATGTGTCTACAATTTGTGTTTGTATAAATGCTCATCTATTGTGATGTGAATGTGCATGGGTTAATTATCACACATTACTTTGTAGTATATTTGTTTTTGATCGTTGAATATGCTTTACTAAGGATTAAGAACTCTGATTACTTTTAATAAAGATCAATACAGGAGTTATAATTCCACATTTTTTATTTGAGGGTATAGCAGATTTATGTTTAAAGATTCATTATTTGCTGGCTTATTTACAACAAGTTTGCTCCTCTAAAAAAAAGAGGGAGATTATTTTCAAGTTTGGTTTAATAAAGATTTCTACTTATTCACAATTAGTAAATTATCAATATTAAGCAAAACAAATGATCAGATCAATCACTGTGCTGAGGATCCAACCGCAATTTCATAACCCTGTTTTGGATAATGGAGACCAAAATAAGGGTGTTGTATTTTTGTAGAATGACTGGATCCATACATATCCATCTATGTACAGTGTAAAAAAGGCTAGTTGCTTTAACTTAAAAAAGTCAGTGTCAGGGCTGCCTAAAAATTTTAAGTTTTCTGAATTTAGAAATTTAAGTTCAGTTGAATTATGAATGATTCAGATCAAGTGAACTTCTTAAGTTCAAAAAACTTGCTATCAAGTCAGCTGTACTTGAATTGTTTAGTTTAACAAACTTTTAAAAGCAGTCCAATTCCAATAGTATTTTTATGCCAACACAGTAATTAAACTTCTTTAAACTACAGTTTTAAAGGTAAAACAACTTGATCTGAAGTTCAGCTCACTGATGATTTTGAGCTAAATTGACTTATTGCATTTGGATTTAACTTCATATTTCTCTTTAACTTTTACTCATTTTGTTCTGCTTTGACACAAGTTTATAAAATAAAGTTAATATTTGCTTTAAGAAAAACAATCTTAAAAGCAGAAAAGGTCTAGTATTTAAAGGTTATTATTGCCAGACAAACCAAAACAACTTCTGTTCTTCATGCTTTAATAACACAACTGCCAATTTTTTATCACATGTTCAATGTGGAGAGCAAAACAGCTCTGAACAGACTCAAGATACATTTGACACAAAAAAGTGCTTGTGGGAAAAATGCATCCTCATCCACAAATGTTCTTTACCTTTTACTAAAATTCATCTGGCTTGCATGGCGGTTCATTTGGTGGAAAACGAGCTTATAGCTCACATCTTTACTGTTTCATTTCCTTTTTCACATTTGTGGATGAGGATCAGTGACCTGAACTTCAGATCAAGTTGTTTTACCTTTAAAACTGTAGTTTAAAGAAGTTTAACTACTGTGTTGGCATAAAAAATACTTTTGGAATTGGATTGCTTTTAGAAGTTTGTTAAACCAAACAATTCAAGTCGAGCTGACTTAATAGCAAGTTTATTGAACTTAAAAAGTTCAATAAAATTATTTGAATCGTTCTTAATTCAACTGAACCTACATTTCTAAAGTCAGAAAACTTAAAATTTTAAGGCAGCCCTGACACTAGCTTTTTTAAGTTAAAACAACTAGCCTTTTTTACAGTGTAGCCTGACTGTGCAGATTTACATCCAGAATCTTTGCTTCTATCACAGCTGAGATGGACAAATAAGTCATAATTTAGTCATCTAAACTGTTTAAATGATAGTCTAGTTTTGGTTTTGTTGTGAAATTTCACATTTTCGTCGATGAAATCTACTTTAAATTTAGTCGACTAAAGTAAAAAGTGTAAGGCATTTTTAATGCTTCCTTGAATTTCAGAAGTCGTGTTTTACGCTCACTTTTACGCTTTATTGAATGCTAGTAAAGTTTGAATGTCTAAATGAACAGAAACATTTCCATCCATCATCTACTGAAGTTTGATTAGACTGTTGCATAGGAGGGATGTTCTCTGTCTAAATTGGACAAACACAAGGTTCTTCACTAATGCCCTGCTTCAGGGACAATCACTAGTGATGATGAGTGCTTAGCTTGCATATTTTCTTGTGAACTTAAAGGAGACATATCATGCTGATGCATGATTTAATACTTACATATAATATAATAAATTTGAAAACAAGACCTTACACCCCCTTAATTTAAAAAAAATTAGATATTGTATTTTTTCTGATATCCTCGAACGAGATTTGATGCCTCTGAAAATAGGTCATTGCGAGATGTCCGCGAGATTTAAATCGTCGTGTCGACACAAGGTCCATTTCTTTTATTGGAGTAATCTGATACAACACTTCCTCCTCTGTAATGTCCGTTAGCCACAAAACTGTCACCAAGGAACACATTCGTCCAGCAGCAGTATATAGATCTCTAGCTCACACTCACTCATTACCAGCTCTGGCCTGTAGGGGGACTCAATACGCGGTCGCTGCTTTGAGCCTGCCGGAAAATACAGTAGAAGAAGAAGGACAGGCTGGCTCAACCCTCTCGGCAGCTCTGACAGAACAGACCAATCAGAGCACAAAGGGCTGTGACGTTGCGAGGTTACTGTAGGTCAGCCTGAGAACCGAGTGTTTCAACGAGAGCTTGATAATGGCCTAAAATGAGGATTTTGAGAACGCTATTGTGGGGCAATGAAGGAACCAAATGACTTGTACTGAGGGCAGAAATGCTTTACAGGCATCCTAGTCTGGCATAGTGAAAAGGAGAAACAAGCATGATATGTCCTCTTTAAAGCAAAAATGATCAGGAATTTAGTCACTTCCTTGTCTATTTCTTTAGTAGAGGCATTAAAACAAGCATCATAAATTGATCTCTCATTTAAACTAGACCCAGCTGACCTGTCTCATGTTTAAAGAGGCCATATTTTGACTTTACTCTGGTTCAGCTGTTTGATTCTTTGCCTTTTTATATGCTTTGAAAACTTCATATCAAATCCACCACAGTAAAAATCAGTCGAAAATCATGACGCATGCTTCTTTGGAAACTGATATAAAACAGGGAAACACATTCACGTGGACACATCGACTCACCTGAGCTACGTCCTCAAAGTCGCTTGCACTCTGCAGGTTTGTGCAGAGACCGAGATTTAATACTGCGTGTTCTCGATCCAGTCCATCACCTGCATCAGAGAGAGGAGAGTCTCACCTTTACATCATCTCTGAATAAGAGTTCACCTAATGAACCTCCATGACACACACAGAGGCGCTGAAGAGAACGATCTCCGAGCTCATAAATAAGGAATGAAACAGATGAAACCTTCATGATCGGAGTGTGAAACTGGGTCACTGCAGCTGAGAAGAACAGGATGTTGAATATTCTGTGCTAATAAGCGTCTGTAGGCTAAATTTCATCACTGATATGCTCAGAAGATCAGTGCCAGGAACACTCAGCTGTGTTGCTGTTTTCTTTCTGTGTTACTGGAACTCTTCAGGGTCATTGGAATTATTTATCAGCTTTGTTTTAATGTTTTATCAGCTCCAAGCCCTGTTACAGTAGTTCACGCATCGTTCTTTTTTATTTTGTAAATGTTTTATTTTGTAAATGTGCCCATTTTCAACAGCACAGACCACAAGCCCTGTGATTGGTCCATGCTGACCCACACCTAATCACAGATCAAGGTGGTTATCACAGCTAAAGCTCATCAACATTGTTCTGATTCAGCTGGAAAAAAGGCATATTTCCTTTGGACCGTTTCATGATCACATGGCAGGATTTTGGAAAGGGCCGAGCCCAGGCCATGTCAGACCAATGCTGGCCTCACTATATCACAGCCTGTGTTGTCATGACTACAAGCCCTGCATTATGGAAAGCAATAAGTGTTTATGAAGTTCAAAAGCACAATGCTGCAAGCATTACGCCTAAAAGCTCAGGAGACAAAGATCGCCAAACCCTTTAGTTGCTCTTCATTGTACTATTAGAGCCACTGTGCTGTCATATAATATCCATATTGTAAATAATATTAATGTTCTCATTTTACTTATTTTATTTACGTTTTCCTTCATAAGGAAGTTTATATAGCGTTAAGATTATGCATGTTGCCAACTGCTTACTAAATTTGTACTTAGTTTTCACGTTCTTATTTATTTCAATGTCTCTTATCTATTTTAATGTCTTTAGTATTTCTGATTCTACTTCTGAACAAACTAAATACATAAAGAGGAGAGGCTTTTCACACTTTCTGGTGTCTACAGTCAACCACTGAGGACACCAGGTGGCCCGGTAATTTTTAACAACATAACACAAGTGTCCACCGAGAAACTGTCAGCAATGGCCATGGTTATATGATGCTTTTTAATTTGGAATCAATTATCAGAATGAAATAATTCAGAATTAAAGTTTTCTCCTTCGTGTTTAAATGGAAATAATAATTCCGAATAAAGGTTTACATGGAAAACACGTTTATTCATCTTTATTCAAGGCCTGAGGGTTGGGAATGGTTCTGATTGGACAGGTGGTGGACATGACGTAGTGACGTAGTGACGTAGTGACGTAGTGACGTAGTGACGTATTTACGTAAAGCGTCTCTGTCAGGGAAACCTCGTCCAACTTGGAAGCTACAGCTTCAAAAAGGTCTGCATTTTAATGCTTACGTCCATCCACTCTTTCATTACTTCCAAATCTTCTAAGGTTCTTATTAAATAAATTATCTATGCTCGAGTCCAATGCTTGTCTTAGGTAGCCTTTCTGTTCCTGTCGGCGTCCCGTGCATCATTGTGAAAGGACAAGGGAACGAGCATGCGCAATTTATTTCAAGAAGAATTAACATTTACATGATCAAGAAATTGTTTGGTTCAGATTAAAAATCAGAACAAACCAGTCACTTTGTAAATGAAGTTTTATATGGAATTATCATTTTCACTCGGAATTAGGCGTTTATATGGTCATTTTTAATCTTTTTAAAGAGGATTTAAGTTTTATTTGGAATTAAAGTTGTGAGATATATTCAAAGAGACAAAGTGATAACTTAAGTAATTTAAAACGATTTATCTTGTATGTGCATTTTGCATTGTGGGGTGGTTTTGTGAGATAATATTGAAGATAACGTCAAACTGGGTAAAAATTTTCAAAAAGATGTATAAAAACCTTCATTTCAGTAAATATATTAATGAACAACGGGAAGGTACAGGTAAAAGAGGATGACTGGAAGCTGTCCTCTTCTGCCCTACTGTCTCTTTTTTTTTTTAAATGAATAACGTTTTTTTCAAACTGTGTTGCTGACTGATTAGTGATACACTGATGAAAAATGGGGTAGGACAAGATGAGCCGAGCCTGTTCCTGCTCCATTTCGAACATCGAACAGCATTAACACTTAAAGAATTTTTGGAATTAATGTTTCCTTTTTTTTGATTTGTTGTTTTTTTTTTTTACTTTAATACTTTATTATCCCTGTGTTCGAAATAAAGATTACCAAATCAGAATCAAATCAAATCTGCCTGTTTTTTTAAATATATGGCTGCAACAAGGATTGTGCAGCAGGTAGTGCACATCACTCACAGCAAGAAGGTTACTGGTCCGAACTCTGGGTCAGCCTTTCTGTGAAAGTTTGCATGTTCTTCCCGTGCGCGTCTTGGTTCTCTCTGGGCACTCTGGCTTCCTCCCACAGACCAAAGACATGCCTATTAGCTTACCTGGTGACTCCAAATTGCCCATAGATATGAGTTTGAGCATGAACAGTTGTCTGTCTCTCTATGTGGCTCTGCGATTGGCTGGCAACCAGTTCAGTGGGTACCCAACTTTTGCCACATGTCAGCTGGGATAAGCTCCAGCCCACTGCAACCCCAAAAAGGGTAAGTGGAGTAAATAATGGATGGATTGATGGAGACAAGGGATGTATACCGCGAACTGGTACTATAATGTACCGTTCCCTAATTGGGTCGGCATACCATTAAGAATCTGGAAAAACGGTACTGTTATCGGTACTTGAACGTCTCTTCAACTGTCATGTAGTTATGACAGTACCGCCATCGACAGGTGATGACGCAGCTGGCTCAAGCATGTTAGTGAGGGGGCTAAGTGCTCGAAGGTTTGGGCTCACTTTAGCAAAGTTAATGAAAACTCGGCCCGATGCAATCTTTGTCAGAGAGAAGTTGCGTCCAAGGGGGGAAATACTAGCAACATCACCAAACACTTGGAGCATGTGCATAGTATAAAGCTAAAGGAGTGCAGGCTGTTTGATTGCTATAGCAACACGAGTAAAATTAGCAGCCCGGCTAACAGTAAAGACTGTGGCGGCGGCACCTGGTTTTGTTTCTGCTATGTCAAGTCACTGTAAGTTTTTTGTCTCGTTTGTAGTCATCATTACAGCATCGATTTTAGGCGGCATGAAGGGGTTTTGCCATCTCCTTAGCTTTCTTTTTGCCTCTGAGAAGCATTTGTAATGCATTACTTCTGTTCTGTTGAAGCTTTATTATTACCTTGTGTATATAAAAACAAAAGTTGGATCTTTTAATATCTTGTAAAGTCTTTAATTTTTACACAAAATTACGTGTTGTAGTATCGATAAGAGTATCGATAAGTATCAATACCGATAAGGAGTATCGGTATCTGTATCGGTATCGATAAAATCATGATGATATACATGCCTAATGGAGACACAGCAAAAGTGGATCGACACGCCCCAAACTGCTGTGCACTATGTGCTGTTGGACAATTGACTTCACGCCATCATTACAGAGCAATTTATGTAACAGCGAGCACACGGACGATCACTTCAGCTCTGTG